>MUZC01004454.1:69116-126595 GCA_002072015.1 Radix auricularia
CCATAACCGGAAATGACCCCAACCATAACCCGGAAGTAACCACGCCCACCATATGTGACGTCATAGACCGGAAGTGACGTTTCTGGCGTACGCCAGAATGATACTCGTTTCCGACATTCTATACTACTGGTACGTGACTAAAGTATTACTTCCTTAATAAATAATTTTAGCAAATCATTCTATTAAACATCAATACATTTTATAGAACAGGGCTACTCAATCTTTTCAGTATGTTTGACCTACAGCACTTTATCCATTGCCCAGAGACCATTGAGTTTTTTGCCTGTATTAACGTGGTACCGATTCAAGGCACCATATGGTTTAATACCAAAAACATTTGACATGAATTTAGCATGTTTTATGTTACATGTCATCCAACAATATAAGAATAGAATATTCGCTTATCTTTTACTTGTCTTCATCGATTTTTATGATCGTAGTCGGTAACTAGTTTACTTTACCAAACATGTTCTTTTGATTGTAGTCGGTAACTAGTTTACTTTATCAAACAATGTTCGTTATCGATAATTGCTGGTACCATGAATTTTTTAATAAAAATTTTGCTTGAGATTAAAAGATGTCGAATGGTGGGTATACATTTTTATCATTTGTTAAACAAGAAGAATACTCGTCAACGATTTTTTAAACGATTATATTAGTAACAAAGTCAATTTAAATTATGTTGATTTTATATCTACATTAGTTACAAATCGAGTTGATCATTATAAAATTGTAGGGCTGTTATCGATTAATTAAAATTTAATCATCGTTAACTTTTAAAAAAAAATCATTAATTAACCAATAATTTTGTTAAAACTAAAAATAAAGATGTATCACGTCAATGAACTGAACATTTCTAAGAAAGTAGTTAAAACTAAAAATAAAGATGTATCAAGTCAATGAACTGAACATTTCTAAGAAAGTAGTAAAAACTTAATTTTAATTTTATTGACTTATTTTTTTATAACATAGCAATAAAAATAAGTGAAATAACGTATCTAAATTTAGGCACTTAAATAAAAATTTGAAATTATTTTTAAATGGAAATTTAAAACAGCTATAGATCTATAGCAATTGTGTAATGTTTAACAAAAAACATAAAGATCATCTTATTATCCCAAGTGCTTCAAGAGTTATGATTTTTTTCTAAGACCTCAAAATCACTTTTTTCACTATGTTGTTTTTCTTCACATGTTATAGTGTCCATAACTTAAGTACCGATTTTTAATTTAATTTAATTTAAAAAACTTAATATTTTTAGGAAATATAGTTTAATATAAGTATTTCAATATAATGTCAATGACTTTCAATTTTGTTACTATTAATTAATTAAAAACATTGTATTTTTTAAAAAGATCATTGTCCTTATAAAACAGGTTATTTAAAAATATCATTGTCCTTATAAAACAGGTTATTTAAAAAGATCATTGTCCTTATAAACAGGTTATTTAAAAATATCATTGTCCTTATAAAACAAGTTATTTAAAAATATCATTGTCCTTATAAACAGGCTATTTAAAAAAATCATTGTCCTTATAAAACAGGTTATTTAAAAATATCATTGTCCTTATAAAACAGGTTATTTAAAAATATCATTGTCCTAATAAACAGGTTATTTAAAAATATCATTGTCCTTTTAAAACAGGTTATTTAAAAATATCATTGTCCTTATAAAACAGGTTATTTAAAAATATCATTGTCCTTATAAAACAGGTTATTTAAAAATTTCATTGTCCTAATAAACAGGTTATTTAAAAATAACATTGTCCTTTTAAAACAGGTTATTTAAAAATATCATTGTCCTTATAAAACAGGTTATTTAAAAATATCATTGTCCTTATAAAACAAGTTATTTAAAAATAACATTGTCCTTATAAAACAGGTTATTTAAAAGTTTACACATTTGAAGTCTTTACTTTAAATGGAGAAGTTCGTACGTAAAAAAAAAACTATTATGAAATTATAATAATTAATTATTTATTAAGAAAGTGAAAAATAAATTGTTTAAACTTTAAAAAAAAATGTAATCACTATTTTAGCGATTAAAATTAAATTAATCGATATAAAATTTATCGATCATTCGAGAAATTAATCGATGATTTCCGCAGCCATATAAAATAGCATATCATACTGACAAGATTATGTTTTTTTCTGATCTAGTTAAACGAAAACAATTTTATTTGTTTGTATTTGTATCCCTCATTATAGAGATCGAGTTCAGTGGCATGCCACTTATATATATTAAAAACGTATTTATTTGACACTGCCTATTTTGAAATAGATTGACATCCATATAGATTAATCTTAATAAGTTAATTTTAAAGGTAACGAAAGTATAAATAATGTAATAAATAATTCGTATTAGTTATTATTAATTAATGTCTGTGAACTTCAGGTTAAATTATTAAGAAAAGTTGTTTTTTTTTTTTAATTTGAACTAACACAAGTTTATAATAATGTCTCACGGTATTATATATCAAATTAAAAATTAATGTAAAAAAAAATTCAAATTCAAAACTTCTAAACTACATTCTTTAAAGGACAACACAATGTTACCATATATTTATATCGGAGCGTTTTGGTGCACAGATTACGGGCAATACACAATAATGCGCATTAGGAGTTGCGATGAAATTCTATTTTAAGATAGTGTTCTTCATCAATGACAAAATATAGAGACACAATTTCAACACAAATACAATTTGAAATATTTCTGTAGGACTAAGAATATGTGTACACACATTGCGTCATCGACAATATTGAAGATAATAATATATAGTCTTGATTGGTATTTGTTCATTTACCATGGTCTTCATTTCGTATTAAAATATAGTGGTCATAATAGTTATCATTCTTATTTCAACTTTATAAAGCTGATAGTACTTTAAAAAAAGTGTTTATTCTGACTTTAATGAAAAAATATATTTAATGATATTTAAAAAGTATTATGTAACTATTGTTAATATATACGTTTTTGTAAGTTTATTAACTTTAATCAAGTAAAATTGTCACGAAATATACTTTCTTGGGACTTTTTTGAATTGATTTATTCCTACATAAATGTTTATGGGATTTTAAATTTTGAAATAAATAAAGTTAACAGGCCTTGTCTTACTTCTATCTTACAACACCAGATTTCTACATCGAAAATTTGTGTCAATCAGAAGTCGCGCTCGTCACGTCAATCACGTCAATAATCACGTCAAAATATATAAACTTTAATATAGAACATCCATAACTTAAAACGAATGTAAAGTCCAACAGTTTAAAATAGTATTAACCTCATTGTTATCGATGCACTAACGTCGTAATGTGTTAGTACTTCGTAGAAAATATAAGTCCAAAAACTGAGGTAAACATAATAATATTTCCATCAAGCTGTATTTAGAGTCCAAGACCTTGGCCTATTCCGTTATTGTGTGTAATCTTTTAGGACATGTCATTTACACCACCGACCGACAATGTAGTTGTCTGTAGTCAGCCCACTATGCCTTTATGTAGCCTATATATAATTATGTCTATGGATAATTTTTTTTAATATATTACAAATAAATAGTAGAAATAGTGAAATGATAACACATATTCAGTGTAAATGTAAGCTGGAATCAACAATTAATATAATTACAACCATAAAAGTATTTGTGATGGAATCATAATTTTTTTTAATTAATTTTTAAAAAAAACACTTTATTATGGTCTTATTATGTCTCTTGGAAAACATTTGTGTAAAGCAAAAATTTGTCGTCATATAAGACTTTTTCTAATACCAACAATTCATAACATTGAATATCACACAAGTTTCAAAAAAGTATTTCTTAAAACCGAATTTACTTTTAATATTTCTTAAATTGTAAGGGGGAGGGCATGTATTCTTTGGTATGTGGGGTATAAAACCAATGTTAATTTAATGAAATTTCTAGAATAACCAGACATTTTTATTCATAATCTTTCTGTACGAAATATAAAATTTCATTTATAAAGATATCGATTTACAAATATTCCGAAAACAAATCACGTGTCCGAACCTCGGCACTGGCAAGGACCTGGGACATTGTGCTAACCATACAACTCCTTGTTTGTTAGTGTTGGCTAAATAAAACTTGTCAACTCTACTTCACTTGCCCCATAGTCCGCCATGGACTGAAAAATGTATGCACCTTTATTTGCTTTCTCTTCATCTTGTAATTTCATTAATTAAGAAACGATAACATGTGTAGTGTTGTCTACATTATATCAATTGAGAAACGATAACATGTATAGTGTTGTGTACATTGTAAAAGAGATCAGATAAGAATATTTAACGTTTTTTTTAATCATATAGTTTTAGACAAAAGTGATAATGCAAACTAATTATTGCTATATCTCAGTTCTGTGTGTATATTCATATAAGATAAATAACTAGGTGTATTTAAAAGATATAATTTTAATAAGATTTATGTTTACAAACTCAATATTAATTTATGATTTAATGTGTATGTAATTAGCAACAACAAAATAATGTAAACACACAAAAAAGTATGAATTTGTAGATACCAAAGCCATGCTGTCCAACAAACAATATAAACATTATGAAATCCAATAACGGAGCTATTAAAAGGATGGCCTCAAATAATCCAGAGACAATATGACAGTTAAGAAATCCAATAACGGAGCTATTAAAGGGATGGACTCAAATAAACCAGAGACAATATGACAGTTATAAAATCCAATAACGGGGCTATTAAAGGGATGGACCCAAATAAACCAGAGACAATATGAAAGTTATAAAATCCAATAACAAGGCTATTAAAGGGATGGACACAAATAAACCAGACACAATATGACAGTTATAAAATCCAATAACGGGGCCATTAAAAAGATGGACACAAATAAACCACAGATAAGACGCCGTCGTAGAAAACAAAAACAAATAACAAGCTGAAAACTTCATGTAACTTGGCTGTGTTATCAATATGTCTGAAGAAAGAGATGAAGACACGATACGACGAATAAACCTATGATGGCGAGCATTTGTACATCTGAAACCAGTTTGTTAAAAATTATAAATATCTTTAAAATAAAAATTATGAGTATTTGTAATTACAACATGAAAGAAGCCATGTTGTATGGATCAGAAAAAACAAAAACTACAATTAACAGAATGCAGAAATATATCAAACATAAAAGATAAGGACCAAATAAGATGTGAAGTTTGAGTGAATTAAATGATACACAGACAATAAGAAAAAACTGAAAAGTAATGGACATGTGTGCAAGAGGCATTTTAGTAATCTTAAAACAATATGTCACAGTGTTGCATTCATAAATGAGTAACAATAAGTCATACTCTATAACTGTGCTATATCCTCTAAACCACAAGTTCAATTTTCCCGGTGCCTGGTTATGTCAGTTTGATCCGTTACTTCCTACCTGGTTCAGATCTTCAGGGTCACAGTGCCCGAATATTCCATCAGTTGATAATGCAAGGTTTTGTCTTTTTATCAATGTAATATTTATACATATTTTTTTCTACACGTCTTACTAGCAAACGTACAATACAAGTATAATTTTATTTACTTGGCTTAATAAATAACACACCTTTAAAAGAACAGGAACATAGCATTTTATTAAATGACATAGAAATACCAATGTAACTATGCACTAAAAATGGATTTCCCGTAAAATTCGCATCACAAAAAACTTTTACTGACTATGACATAAATATTTATAATTTGATGAAATAGAATCTGTACACTAATTATTAAATGTAACAATTTTAACAAATAAAAGTTTGTAAAGTTATTATGAACATTTAAATGAGATAAATTAAGTATTTTTGTATTGCTTAAATATTTTCTGAATGTAACATAATGATATATGTACATCTAAAAGATATATAAGAAATTGTATAATTAAATAGTATTAATATCAAATTATGAAAACTATAAAATGTTTACATTTGTAAAATACACGTTTTTTAACAATTTAATTAAAAAACTATCTGCATACATCTAATAAATCTACAGAAGGCCAAGCTATTTTATCAATGTGGCTTGCCACTTGACTTCGATCCCTATAACAAGGGATACAATATAACTCGATTGTTAAATCTTAGTCCAATTTTCAAATTATAGCTGAGTTAACTGTTACTGAGTTAATTGTAGCTGAGTGTATTGTTGCTGAGTAATAGTTGCTGAGTTAATTGTTGCTGAGTTAATTGTTGCGGAGTTAATTGTTGCTAAGTTAATTGTTCCTGAGTTAATTGTTTATACAGGTGGTTTTTTTTTTTTTACAAATTATATAGTTTTTTTTTAATTGTATTTAAAATTGGCTTCAAAATAAATTAGAGTTACAGAAAAAAATGAATTAAACATTATTTAATAGTTTGATTTACTAGACTGTAAAATCAATGAGAACCCTCAGCTTGTTTTTCTGTGTTCTGAAGATAACGGGAGATAATGACACCAATAGTGAGTTGCTTATGTCCATTTTATGTATGTGTTCTATCTGAGGGTAACATGAGATAATGACACCAATTGTGAGCTGCTTATGTCCATTTTATTTCGGTGTTCTAAAGTTATGGGAGATAATGACACCAATAGTGAGCTGCTTATATCAGTTTTATTTCGGTGTTTTGTCTTTGTTGTAGTCACTGCCAGAAGCCTGATTGTCGAAAATGGGAATATGGATTTAATGTTTTAATTAAAATCACAGGTCATTCATCCATGACTGTAATGTTTTAATGACAATCACAGGACATTCATCCATGACTTTAATGTTTTAATGACAATCACAGGACATTCATCCATGACTGTAATGTTTTAATGACAATTACAGGACATTCATCCATGACTTTAATGTTTTAATGACAATCACAGGACATTCATCCATGACTGTAAAGTTTTAATGACAATCACAGGACATTCATCCATGACTTTAATGTTTTGATTACAATCACAGGACATTCATCCATGACTTTAATGTTTTAATTACAATCACAGGACATTTATCCATGACTTTAATGTTTTAATGACAATCACAGGACACACATCCATGACTTTAATGTTTTAATGACAATCACAGGACATTCATCCATGACTGTAATGTTTTAATGACAATCACAGGACATTCATCCATGACTTTAATGTTTTAATGACAATCACAGGACATTCATCCATGACTTTATTATTTTGATTACAATCACAGGACATTCATCCAAGACTTTAATGTTTTGATTACAATCACATGACATTTATCCAACACTTTATTATTTTGATTACAATCACAGGACATTCATCCAAGACTTTAATCCAGGAAAATGGAAGATTTGTTTTCTTGAACGAAGTTCAAAAGTCACCGTCAATTGAAATCTCGAGCAGTCTGACTTCATTTTAACAGTCATTATTGATTCGTCTGGTTTTCTAACAAAAAAGAAACATCCTCTCCCATTTCTTGAGTATTTGTTTGTGGGAATTAGCGCTACAATTAGATTAGAAACACATTCAGGTGATCATAAACAAACTGGGACAATGTGTACTCAGGCTCAGTCTCACTTTGAATTCACGCTTATGTCTGAAACACATCCAAAACGATTTCGTTCACGCGAATTTCCCCAAATTAAGTTAGACTTTATATGCAGCTACTTTGTCATCCAATATGTAAACTTGTGTAAATTCCTATCTTAATGTAGTACTGAATTCATTGAACTGGCAGAATAAGTCACACATGTTGGAAAACTTCACGAGTGGTGTTTTTTAAAAATAAAATTAACTGTCTAAAAATACATATTCCAAGAAGGAACAATGGTATTGTCTGTTACAAGTTAAACTGTCTCAATAAATCCATATTCCAAATAGGTCCAATGGTATTATCTGTTACAAGTTTTATCCATTCTGGATGTTAAATTCCTTCTTCACTCTCTTCCCTTGGCCTTTATCTTTTGCTAAGAAAACTTTAAAAATGTTTCAAACTCATTTATCCAATATTTGGTTTAAGTTAGCTTTGAAGTTACAGATAAGTAACCCGGAACATAAAGCTCAAACAATAAAAGTAAAAAAAAATATAATGTTACAATCATAACATAATAAATATTTCTGTAAATTAATTATTAGGGGACATAGATTGGGGAGCTAACATGCAAAAAAACAAACAATTGTAATAATTGACCGATTGAGGACCAAGCTAAAGAAGTTTTTGGCACGCTTGTATAAGTCTTACAACTTTTAAAAGGGACAAAGTAAGTGATGTTCTATAAGTGTTGGAAAACTATAGAAAGTCATAGCATATGGAAGGCTGCTAAAATAAAGTTTTATAAAAATATCTCATTTCTGTTAGCTGATTATGTTTTAATGTCAATGAACCTCTATAGAAAGTCATAGCATATGGAAGCCAGCTAAAATAAAGTTTTATAAAGTTATCTCATTTCTGTTAGCTGATTATGTTTTAATGGCAATGAACATGAATTCCGTTTGATGTTTTATTCCTTTCAAATAGGTCCCTCGCCCGAATTGGTTTTCTTCTAATATTTGGTCTACTACATTTCTCTCTAATGGGGCCCATGTCTGAAAGAATTGTCCAGATTATTGACCTACTTTTTTGTTTCTAATGGGGCCCTCGCCCTAAAGATTTTTTTAACTAAAATAACATTTGACCTACTATATTTATTTGTAATTTAGCCATCGCCATACTGAGTTTTCTACACCACTGGTCTTTCTAATTTGAACTAAAACGTGAATATTGTTTTTTTAAAAATCAAATCATAGGAAGTGCCCTAAGCCTGGCCATGTTTTAAAATTGAAAGCAAAGGAAGTAAAGTTACATACATGTGGCCTAGATATAATATAGAAAGTATAGTCACATACAAGTGGTCTAGATATAAGATAGAAAGTATAGTCACATACAAGTGGTCTAGATATAAGATAGAAAGTAAAGTTACATACAAGTGGTCTAGATATAAGATAGAAGGTATAGTCACATACAAGTGGTCTAGATATAAGATAGAAAGTATAGTCACATACAAGTGGCCTAGATATACGATATAAAGTATAGTCACATACAAGTGGCCTAGATATACGATATAAAGTATAGTCACTTACAAGTGGCCTAGATATAAGGTGGAAAGTATAGTCACATACAAGTGGGCTAGATATAAGATAGAAAGTATAGTAACATACAATTTGTTTAGATTGTTATAATATTCTAAAAGTAGTCACATGCACATTCGATCGGTTGTGATTTTATACTAAGATTAGTCACCTGCACATTTGATTAGTCTGATAAAACACTATAACTGGCAACTTACTAATAGTTTTGTAGAAATGATGGATTAAGAGACTGTCTAAACTAAATAGAACAGTACTTCCTTGGTGATAATTTCTAATTTTAATAATAGATTCATAATGATGAGCTTTTGTTGAAAAAATAAATAATTGAATATTGAATTTTTATTTTCATTTTTTTTTTGTTGACTTGTATTTAATGTGATGACCAACGATAATGTAAGATTTATAAATAAGTAATGTAAATAAAGTAGCTTACTTAGTTTTAGTTTCTGTGGTATTTGAGGCTCATTTATGACAATTGTATTATTTTTTACTGACTTCAGTAAGTACGTGTCTAGATTGGAACAAGTGTCTAGTATTCAAATATATCATGTAAGAAAAAATTATATGCTATCAAAATTTTGAAGGGTTTTTCGTTGATATATTACAGTTAATATCCATTGCTACTCTTCAATAGACAAGAATATAAAAAGTATAATTTGAAGGCAGTTTGTGCGAAACATTTTCCCCAAACTATTACTTATAACGCTACGTATGTTGCTAAAAGGCCAACACAGTCTCTGTGATTTTATTAGGTTGTGGGAACAAGAGAATTCTATACACTAGTAGCGTCTGGGTTTTATGTTATTGTTAAATTTGTATGTTTTAAATGTACTTAAAGAGATAGTAAAAACATTTAACAAACCAGTTGATTAATCAAATGAAGAACAATGTATTAAAAATGAGAATATAAATGTAAAATATATTATTTTTAATCTTAGAACAAATTCTATATGAAAGTGTATAAGAAGTTACAAAATTTTACTAAAACATGAAAGTAAACAAAGAATTTACACATAAACTGTCGATCATGTCATTTGGCAATTATAGTTAATAACAAAGCCCACATGCTATATTTGTACTCACACACACATACACACAAAAACACGCACAAAAACACACACACATTTACTCATAGACACACACACAAACAAACACACACGCAAACACATACACACAAACACACAAACAAACATGCACAAACACACACACACAAACACACAACCCACATACACATTTGAAAAGATAATAAATTATTCAAGTCTTAATGTTTTACCTTGCATCAATTATTTACATTTTTATTATTTTTATTATTATTTTTATTATTATTTTTATTATTATTTTATTATTAAAAAAATTTTTTTTGTTAATAATCTTTTGAAATTATCTACAAAGTTAGCAGCTTTCTATATTAAAAATTTTAATGCTAGTCAAACATAGCAATAAAATATATTTTCAAACACTGTGCTTAAAAATAACACATTTAAAAAAAAAACAAAAAGAAACCAAAATTTTATTTCAGAACGATGTATCAAAATACTTTTTCCCGTAAACTCCACTGCGCACTACAGAGAACTATTACTGAAGCATAACATAAAATACAATGAAGTAAAATAGATTGGACAGATTAGTTATTTAATGTAATTTTTTACAAAAGAAAAGTTGTTAAAATTATAATTTACTCATCAACAAGACTAATAAGTATTTTTGTGTTACATAAATGTTTCTTTCAATGTAACATACTAATATATGTAAACATAAAATTCCAAGAACAGATTGTATCATTAAATATATTAATATCAATATCAAGACATGAAACCTATTAAATGTAGACATTTACTGTACAAAATACGCTTTACTAACATTTTAAAACAGAATGTGTAACGCTATTAAATGTAGTGGACAGCTTGACTATTTTATCAAAGTGGCCTGCCACTTGACTTCGATTCCTAAATAAAGGGATACAATGTAAATGACTTGTTAGTTTTTTGTACGATTTTTTTTAAAAAAAAGATATTACTGTTTATTGCTAGAGGCAGACAAAAGAAGAGTTGTTAATTAGACATTAAAGAGTGGACATTCATCGACTCTATTTCATAGTGTCGCCCCAACGACCAACCAACAGGTTAAGGGATGATTAATTGATTGCTAAGGTATTTCTAGCTCGGGTTAAGGAATGATTGATTGATTGCTAAAGTAATTAGAGTTCGGGTCAAGGTATGATTGATTGATTGCTAAAGTAATTGGAGTTGTAGAATAGTTATAAAAGATTTTAATTTTTTCTACATTTGATTGTTGTTGTTGTTGAGCCATCTCGTCCATGAGGGACATCTACCGATCATCGCCGGCGTCTGCACTTCCTCCTAGGACATAGGCCACCTTCAAGAGCTCTCCAGGCATCTCTATCCTGGGCCATTTTCTCCAGGATATTCCATTCATGGCCAATCCTCTTGATGTCTGCATCCAATTCTCGGCGCCAGGTGTTTCTTGGGCGGCATTTTTTCCGTTTACCCTGTGGGTTCCATTTCAGGGCTTGCCTTGTTGTATTAGAAGGAGGTTTCCTTAGTGTATGACCGATCCACCTCCACCGCTTTTGAAGAATCTCTTCCTCAATGGGCTTCTGTTTAGTCCGCTGCCACTATTCCTGGTTCCTGATTTTGTCCGGCAAGTTAATTATAAGAATCATTCTTAGACAATTGTAAATAAAGGTCTGGATTCTGGCCAGGTTTACAGCCGTTGTTCTCCATGTCTCAGCTCCATATAGCAGCACTGGTTTCACCATAGCGTTAAAAATCCTTACTTTTAACTTGCTGCCTAAGTTGTTGGCGATCCAAACATTCTTGAGTTGCTGGAAGGCTGCTCTTGCTTTTCCGATCCTTATTTTGACGTCGGCATCTGTACCACTTGCTTATCCACCATGCAGCCAAGGTAAACAAAACTCTCTACCTCCTCAAGGGCCTCTCCTTCAAGCATGATGGGTGATGTACTAGTGGCATTAACCTTGAGGATTTTACTCTTCCCTGTGTGTATGTTGAGACCTATGCTAGCAGAAGTGGCTGCGACAATGTTTGTTTTCTCCTGCATCTGTTGTTGGGTATGTGCAAGAAGGGCAAGGTCATCAGCAAAGTCTAGATCATCAAGTTGATTCCACAAGGTCCATTGGATGCCATTCCTTTTCAACTGTGTAGATGTTTTCATCACCCAGTCAATGGCTAATAGAAACAGAAAGGGTGACAGCAAGCAACCTTGTCTCACACCAGTCTTCACCTGAAAAGCATCTGTCACCTGCTGACCATGGACAACTCTGCAGTTTATCCCTTCATACATGTTTCTGATTACATCCGTAATCTTCTGTGGCACCCCATAGTGCCTTAGCAATCTCCACATGGTTTGCCTGTCCACACTGTCGAAGGCTTTTTCGTAGTCAACAAAGTTGATATAGATTGGTGAGTTCCACTCTAGTGACTGCTCTAGAATGATACATTTGATTACATACTGATTATTATTTTTTAATACTATTTTAAAAAAAAACAACTTTAAAGTAGAACATTAGCAAAATGTACGTGATGAAACACAATATTCACAGGAACCGTATATTTTTTAAATTATTCTTTCTTTTAAACTTTGAATAATGGATTTATAAGTTTATATATAATAGTAAAATCAATTAAACATACGTTTAGAAGTACGTTAATTACAATATTTAGGATAGCGTTGGGAGCGATCTATGAGTTGTTTGTTTAAATAATTAATAGTGATTCCTCTCTATTTAAAAAAAAACAATTTGATACATGATTACGACAGTCAAACTTAGGGCTGAGAGAGACTACAAGAGACGAGGCAATAAGAACATGAAGGTTGGTAGTTAATTTTTTAAAAAGTATTAGAAACGACTCTAAAATTTAGAGAATAGCTATATTACTTAAGATGAACTCAGTTAGATGTTAGAAATACAGTCTAACTACAGTCTTTGTACATTACAGCTCAAAAATGACTTCCATTATAATAAAGAAATTTTCCAGTAATTTTCATTATAAAATCAAGATCGTATATAAGTTATTATGCTTGTACGTATTTATAGAGTTTACTATTAAGTTTTTATTTAATACTTATTTTATAACTTATTAATTAATCGTAGAAACGCATTTCATTTCCCTAGACGGTTCAATAGTTACTAAGGCGTTCAATAATTTAAAATAACTATTCTTTGTATAGAATGTATGTTGATCTTGTTTAATTAGGTCAGAAATCTATTTCACAATGTGATGTAAATATATATTACAATTTTTATACAAGAATCTAATGACTTTTAGTTATGCTGTTAAAATTACTTTAAAAAAAACAACATTTAATAATGTCCTTTTGAACATACATATCATTATGGACAATAAAACATAGGCGTCACCAAGGGGTGCCGGAGTAGCGAACAGCACCGTGTGTCATAATTAAAATTTGTGATAAAAAATGTTACATTCTGTATTTCTCTCTATATTGATCTCAAAAACTCGGATTAGGTAGATTGGGTAGAATAAATAGATTTGACACTGTGACTTCTGGCACTGGTTTACACTATAATAGGGGTAAGACAGCAATCAGGCTTATAAATTTGTACATTTAAAACACGTAAATATCATATTGGTTACCTGAAAA
The DNA here is from genome assembly GCA_002072015.1 of Radix auricularia. Taxonomy (NCBI): domain Eukaryota; kingdom Metazoa; phylum Mollusca; class Gastropoda; family Lymnaeidae; genus Radix; species Radix auricularia. Next base: position 82,847 of record MUZC01004454.1, read on the forward strand.
AACTTAAGAAAAGAGAACGTTTTGGCAAAGAGCAAACAGTACACAAATAAAACTAAAATTTACAAAATGAAAAACAAAAAGAAAATAAGCGTCAATAAAAGCGTTAAAATAATGTTCATCATAGTAATAAACAGCATTCTCGTCATATAACTAATATTATTTAGATATGCTAAGAAATAATTTTCAATTGATTTTATTGTTTTCATTTCTTGTCAAAGAAATTTAAGTAACACTTTTCTCCAGCTTGATAGTCTTAAGTTGATTACCTTAAAGTTTAAGGAAGGAATTTCCAACAGTTTTGTTTTTATGAAGAGTAATAAAATACAATGACTTTTGTTGTGTCCATTACATTTTTCTACCCTCCCAGGTTTTATTGGTAGACTAGACAATATTTTATATACATAAACCGATTTTGGTCTTTGCTCAATATTTTACACATTAACTTTTTTTATGAGAAATTATCAAGACTTTATAGCGATTGTATTGTTTCTACTTATGTTTTGTATGATTTAAATCTATATACGTATCTATTCTGTCGACATAGCGCCATTACAGGACAGCAGTAGTAAAACATGCCGTAGAAGAAATATGGGTTATTGATTTAACAACTAAATGACTTGTTTTAAGTATGCGCTTTGACTATTTAGCGGGTCTTAAACACTTACGGAAGAGCAGCAACTGTTGGTGCCAAATAAACTGATGGTCAGTAATAGATAATTACATTATATAAATGTAATATCGCTTTATTTTGGTATGACCTATGTAATAATGGGTTCAACATTTACTTGAAACTAAAGGGTTTAAGGATTAATTATTTATAATAAATTAAGTGATTTTGATATTGTTAAGTGTATGATTTTTTAATGACGAACACACCTGTTATCGGTTCATAGTAGTGTACGTGTTTTTTATACTGTATATTATATTTTATTATCTATCGCAATATGTCATTCCTATATACTAGCTTTTGCTGTAGATATAGCGTGTAATACGGCTTATCTATCGCTATATGTCATTCCTATATACTAGCTTTTGCTGTAGATATAGCGTGTAATACGGCTTATCTATCGCTATATGTCATTCCTTTATACCAGCTTTTGTTGTAGATATAGCGTGTAATACGGCTTATCTATCGCTATATGTCATTCCTATATACTAGCTTTTGCTGTAGATATAGAGTATAAACCGGTATTATATTTTATTATCTATCGCTATATGTCATTCCTATATACCAGCTTTTGCTGTAGATATAGCATGTAATATGGTACGAAATAATGTGCTAATACCTTAACGGTTACATGCATTCCTTCTATATAGAAGATTGTTGTTTATCCAGAATGTTTATATGTAATAAAACAATTATAACAATCTATCATTGATAATCTTTTATAATAAAAGAAATTGACCTCAATTTACACAAAATATTTAAATAGTTGCATTTTACTAAACATGTATTTAATTTTTACCTATTGATGAGCAATAGTAGACAGTTAAAAATGAACAAAATCTTTTACCTCTCTTTGGTGAAAATATATTTAGATTATTTAAATATGTTGTTGACAAAGAAACTTCAAATAAAGTGCTAGAGCATTCTCTAAAAACAAAACAAAAATAAACAAACAAAATATGGAAGCAATCACGTTCTGCTTTGATGTATTTTGTCAATAAATCAAGCAAATAAACAAAATTTTGCTGAATATATCAATATACTCATTATATAAAATATATCTTCAATATTCATATTTTGTTAGAGAAATTGGTAGAAAATAGTTATTAATATTCATATTTATGTTAATCTTACAAAACAAACACACTTTGTAGATTAGAGATAAACATAGCAGCAGGTAGAAACTTCAAAAAGGAGTTATCTACCGTATATTGCGACGATTTTAAAGTCACACGTGTCTGTTCCAATACATTTACAAGAATAATCCATGCGTGACACGGTTAAAAGTAAGTTAATTGCTACGAATGCTGTTTCTTACTGGAAGTTGATTAAGCATAATAAAAACCCTTAAGCTTCCCAATTATAAATAATCAATGAACTAATTTGTATTTCATTTTTAAAAAACATAAAATTTCTTAGATATACATACGCTACTTCTATGCAGAAGATAATTGCGTCCACGGGCATGTGATGTAATTTGTAGGCAAGTGAAGTACCGGTCACAGGCCACGGCTATATGGTTTCCACGCATTACCCCAGCCGCCCAACAATTGTTTAGTAAGGTACCCATTCAGAGCTGGGTGAGTCGGGGACTCGCGTGGATTCGAGCTCGTGACCATCTTACAATAGATGCGCGCTACCACTCGACCAACGCGCCCCGATTTCCTTAACATTTTCATAATGTGGGTAATCAAATTATTGTCATAATTATGTAGAGTGTAAGAAAGTGTGACAGTTTGCAAAGTGGGGATGGGTTGTCTGGCCATGTGTGACAGTGTTTTATATTAAATTTTCATTTTTTGTTAGAAAATTACTTTTATTCAAAAGTGTAATGTATTTCGGAAAGGGGAGGGGGGGTTCTTCCGATATTTGTAAAGGTTTGTTACAGAGTAGGGGGCAGTTAACAATTGTTAAATAGCTAGATGTACTTTAGGGATGACCCCTAGCACTAAAAAACATGTCTTATTACTTACAAATGTTCAATTTATTCATTAAAAAATTCAATTCATTTTCCTATATATTTTTCATCATATGATAAATGTAATCTTTGTATAAAATGTCTGTTGATTTTGTTATAAGGTAAGGTATCAAAATAAAGTTTTTCTGTAAATATATTGTAGAGTTTTTAGTCAGGAATATAATGACTTTTAGTTTTGTCGTTCAAAAATCTTTTTAAAAAAACGTTAATTACATCCTTCTGAACATACATCTTGTCATGGGCGACAAACCATAGGCGTCACTAAGGGGTGCAGGGTGTGAGGACAGCACCAGGTAACACCAGAAATTTCAGTGACACAAAATTTTTAAATTCTTAATATCCCTTTACATGGCACTTACAAACTCGAATTATGTCTATGCGGTACACCGTGAGTGGTGACTCTATGAGCTACCAAACTGAGTGACACTATGAGCTACCACACTGAGTAACACTATGAGCTACCAAACTGAGTGACACTATGAGCTACCAAACTGAGTGACACTATGAGCTACCACACAGAGTGACACTATGAGCTACCAAACTGAGTGACACTATGAGCTACCACACTGAGTGACACTATGAGCTACCACACTGAGTGACACTGTGAGCTAACACACTGAGTGACACTATAAGCTACCACACTGCGTGACCCTATGATCTATTACACTGAGTGACGCTATGAGCTACCACACTGGGTGACATTATGAGCTACCACACTGAGTGACACTACGAGCTACCACACTAAGTGACACTGTGAGCTAACACACTAGGTTACACTATGAGCTACCACACTGGGTGACCCTATGAGCTACAAAACTGAGTGACACTTTGAGCTACCACACTGAGTGACACTATGTGCTACCACACTGAGTGACACTATGAGCTACCACACTGAGTGACACTATGTGCTACCACATTGAGTGACATTAATAGCTACCACACTGAGTGACAATATGAGCTACCACACTGAGTGACATTATGAGCTACCACACTGAGAGACAATAAGAGCTACCACACTGAGTGACACTATGTGCTACCACATTGAGTGACACTATTAGCTACCAAAAGCGGTTTTTTCCTTAAATGAGCTATATAAAAATTGAAAATCTCTAATTCTTTTATTTCCCGTATAGGTAGAAGCATGAAACTTTGGACAAAAAATTTAGTACACGCTCCCAACAAAAATTGGGAAAAAGAATGTTAAAATTCCCTGTCATGGGGGACCGTGTGCCCTAATATAGTTTTTCTTATATTAAAAAATGCCTCATCACTAAATCTCTAAATTCCCGTGTAGGTAGAAGCATGAAACTTTGGGAAGTTCTTGGGTACCCTCTCACTATGAATATTGGCGAAAGAGAATTTTAAAAATCTCAGTCATGTCCGACAGGGGCCCCAAAAATAATTTTTTCTTATATTGGCTCTATAAAAATGGAAAATCCCCTTTTTCCTATTTCACTTGTAGGTAGAAGTATGAAACTTTGGAAATTTGTTAAGTACATGCTCCAAATTATAATTGGGGGAAAAAATTCCCACTTATGGGGGCTGGGGCCCCAAAAACCTTTTTTTTTCCTTATATGAGCTATATAAAAATTGAAAATCACTAATTCTCCTATTTCCCGTATAGGTAGAAGCATGAAACTTTTGTTAATTTTTGAGTTTATGCTCCGGACAAAAATTGGCAAAAAAGATGTCAAAATTCATTCCCATGGGGGACCAGAGGCCTAAATATAGTTTTTCTTATATGAAAAACAGACTAATCACTAATTCTCCAATTTTTCGTCTAGGTAGGAGGATGAAACTTTGCGAAATTGTTAAGTACCCTCTCACGACAAAAGTGGATATAAAATAATTTTTAACTACACTTTCATGGGGGTCGGGGCCCAAAAAACATATTTGTATATGAGATTTATAAAAATTCAAAATCTATAATTCACTTATTGCCCGTGTAGTTAAACATATAAAACGTTGGGGAGTTGCTAAATTCACATTGGCGATGGAAGCTGGTTGAAAATATTTCAAATATCCTTTACTTGGGACCGGGGGGCCAAATTTGATATTTCCAAATATATACTAAATAAAAACTGAAAATCTCTAATTTGTCAATTTCCCGTGTAGGTAGAAGTATGAAACTTTGGGTAATTGTTGAGTGTAATATCCCGAAAAAAATTGGCAAAAACGAATGTTAGAATTCCCACTAATGGGAGACCGGAGGACCAAATATAATTTTTCTTATATTATAAACCGACTCATCACAAATTCTCTGAATGGTTGAAGTTAATATATTTAGTAATCCATCTTGATTTAGATTAAAATCAATAGGTGTTTTGAATTGCTTTTAAGTGGGATCTCAACGCTAACTGAAATCCTAATTTCCGCAGCAAAGCGCAGGTAAATTGCTAGTCTATACTAATAAAAGGGAAAGCCCTGACTCACTCACTCACTCATTCATCACTAATTCTCCAACTTCCCGTGTAGGTAGAATCATGAAACTTTGGGAAGTGGTTGGGTACCCTCTCACTACGAAAATTGGCAAACATATTTTTTGAAAATCTCACTCACGTGGGCCGGGGGGCCCATAAACTTTTATTGCTTGCATTACTAATCCTCCAATTTTCCGTGTAGGTAGAAGCATGAAACTTAAGAAATATTTTGAGTACATGCTTCCGACGATAATTGGCAAAAGAGAATCTTAAATTTCTCACTAATGCTGGCTGGGTCCCCGAAAATGATTTTTTTAAATTAAATGAGCTATATAAACATTAAAAATCACCACTTCTCCTATTTCCCGAGTAGGTAGACTCATCAATTGTTGGGGAGCTTATAAATACACTTCTACGATGCTAGCAGGTGAAATAATTTTTAAAACTTCTCTTACTGGGGGCTGGGGCCCAAATTTAAAAACTGAAAATCACTAATTCTTCCATTCGCCATGTAGGTGGAGAGCCTTAAACTTTAGGAAGTTTTTGAGTTCGATCTTCCGATGATAATTGGTGAAAAAGAATGTTAAATGCCAACTCATAGAGGTACTGGAGCCCAGACATAATAGGGCCCTATAAAACTTTTCCCCCTCATATGAGCTATTTAAAAATTGCAAATCATTACTTCTCTTATTTCCCGTAAAGTTTGAAGCATGAAACTTTGTACATTTTTTGAGTTCATGCTTCCGATTCTAATTTGCATAAAAGAATGTTAAATTTCCAACTAATTGGGGCCGGGGCCCCCAAAACATTTTTTTTCTTAACAAGAGCTATGTAAAAATTAAAAATCCATAATTCTCCTATATGCCCTTATAGGTAAAAGCATGAAATCTTTGAATTTTTTTAGTACAAGCTCCCGACTATTGGCAAAATGAATTTTAGAATTCCCTCTAATTGGGTACCGGGGGCCCAAATATATTTTTTCTTATATTAAAAACAGACTTATCACTAATTCACCAATTTTCCGTGTAGATAGGAGCATGCAACTTTAAGTAATTGTTAAGTACCATTTCAGGACAAATGTTGGTGTAAAAGAATTTTGAAATACACACTCATGGAGGCCGGGGCCCCAAAAACGTTTTTTTTTCTTATATGAGATTTGAGACTCATGAAACGTTGGGGAATTGATAATTACTCTTTCACGATGGTAGCAGATAAAAACATATTTAAAAATATCTCTAACTGGAGGCCGGGAGGGGGGGTTGTAGTTTTTTTTTATTTTTCTTAATATCAACTTTATAAAAATTACACATCACTAATTCCCCCATTCTCCATTTCGGTAGAAGCATGAAACTTTGCGAAGTTGTTGAATACTATCTCCAAAATGAAAGTTAGTGAAAGAGAATGGTAAATTTCCACTCAGAGGGGGCGGGGGCCCAAATATATTTTTTTCTTATATTTAAAACCGACTCATCACAAAGTCAACCATTAATCGTGTAGGTAAAAACATCCAACTTTAGGAAGATGTTGGGTACCTTCAAAACGACGAAAATTAGCGTAAAATAATATTTAAAAGCACACTCATGAGGGCCTGGGCACAAAAAAACTTGTTTTTCCTTATACGTGATATAAAAAATTGAAAACTAATAATTCTCCTATTTTCCAAATAGGCAAACTCATGAAACTTTGGTTTTTTTTTTAACTACACTTCTACGTTGGTAGCAGGTGAATAATTATTTAAAACATCCATTACTGTGGGCTGAGGGGCCTAAATCTAGTTTTTTCCTATTATTAACTATATAAAGAATAAAAATCACTTATTCACCCCTTCCCCATGTAAGTAGAAGCATACAATTATAAGAAGTTGTTGGGTACCCTTTCACGAAAAAATTTAGCGTAATATAAATTTAGAATTTCACAGTCATTGGGGCCGTATTTTTTCAAAATATGTGCTATATTCAAATTGAAAAGCACTATTTTTCCTATTTTCCAAATAGGTAACGCATAAAACGTTGGGAATTTTTTAAAATACACTTCCGTGATAGCAGCAGGTGAAATAATATTTAAAATATTCCTTGTTGGGCCTAGGGTGCCAAAATATAGTTTTTTTATGCATTCGCTCACTTATCACTAATACTCCATCTTTCCGCAGCAAAGGCGGACAAATTGCTAGTACATATATATATATATATATATATATATATATATATATCAGTCTTTGATAATATATACATATATTTCAGTCTATGATATTATATACATATATTTCAGTTTGTGATAATGTATACTTATATTTCAGTCTGTAATAACACATAAAGGTATTTCAGTCTAAGATAGTACATACAGATATTTCAGTATGTGATAATAAAAACAGATATTTCAGTCTGTATTTCTAAGCTGCTCCTATATTATTATGTATTCAAATGTGTTTGGGATATGGGTTTGTCAACACGCTAAGAATTACACACCTAGTATGGAATACGCAATTGAAAAATAGCTTCAATTCTTTGGTTATGACTGAATGAAGGTTTGTCAAGTGTTAAGAATAAGTAGCAAGTCTACATCTCTGCTTTGAAATTTTGAAAGATTTAGAAATAGATCATTTTACTCTTCCCAAAAGAAACATTTAGCAACAAACGCAGACATTTTACGTTTATCTATTATATAATGAGCTAAGGCGAATTTCCGTCCGTCAGTGTGTGTGAAGCCCCTATATCAAGCAACTCTTGCTAACTTTTTTAAAATTGAAAATATAGACGTAAAATAATAATGATTTTGGTTTTAAGATTAACTGAGCGTGTGGTTTTGCGCGCCGTAAAAAAATGAAGTGGCGTCATGAAGCTTTTATTATATTAATTTAATTGATGTAACTTAATATGTTGATTCTAATCTGAGTGTGTGAATATGCATGTGTGCGAGTGTGTTTTTGTGTGTATGTGTGTATGTAAGTGCGTCTGTGTGTGCGAGTGACTGTGTGTTTGTATTTGCTGTGAAATAACTATTGATTATATAGAATGCTAAAAGTGAAATTAAATATTGAAAAGACGTTCACCAGGTAATGGTTTACGTTTAGTTAAAATTATTTTTAAAGAAAACGGAACATTTCTAAAATATTAAATTGTATTTTACAATAATAAAATCACACGAAGATGGTTCGCACTAATTTCTCTTAGTCACTGTTAAATATCTATAGAAATAAATGTGAAGAAATTATTTCCTTGCAGACGAAATATCGATTTTACATTTTAATATAAGCTTTTATATATCTACTTATATTATCGGATGGAGGCAAATTTTATACGGCTTATAACAAGTCAAAATTACAGACAATGAAATTTCTTAATAGAAAAATTAACACAGTGCCGCTTTTGAAGCATTTAACAAGTGATTTATCCTAGAAACGATTGCAAATATTTGTTAGGACGAAGATGTATTTCGCTTAGATGCTTACTTAATACATGTAAATGTTTTGGATCGATTTCATTGTATACGGACATTAAGGAAATTCGTAAATAAAGTACACGCGCAGGGATTTTAAATAATATTATGGTACGTGTATAAGTGTTTATACACTGTTTTTAGATTGGGGTTAAAAAGCGGAATTGTAATTTTTTTTAAAGAGGGGAAACATTGTGAAGTATTTGAAGGGTGCATTTCATTTCTTGGATCATGATTTTATAATATCGCAGATCGCTGAGTGGCACTATTTCTTAACCACTGACAATATCCTTTTTGAAAAGATTAAGAAAACCAGCAGTGTAAAAATTTAAGCCCAAACCTTGCGATTCAACGCGTTTAAAAAACAAAAACAAATAGAAAATATTTTAAAAAATCTCCCCAACCCTACACATCCCAATCACATAAAAGATAAACAGCTCAATAAAAATAAATCTAATCTGTTCTAAATAAAGGTCATACATCAACTGTAAAGGAATGGATGTGTGGATTAATTGGTAATTGAATGAAAAAGCTTACTTTAAAAAAACTTATTGCTAGAATAGTGCAATGTTATGGTACGTACTATGGTTAAAACTGTAGAATTGTCTATTGGTGCCTGTTTGTGTGTGTGTGGGGGGGGACAGCTATGTGCGAGTGTGTGTGTGTGATTTGGTTATTTCTATGTCTGCGAGTGTTGCGTATCTAACATGACAACCAGTTTTTAAAAAGTATATATACAAACAAACAAAAAAAATTTCTAAAGTATAGATTGAAATTGGTTGAAACGTCAACGGTCGCAACGCCCTATGGTCAAAAAGTCCCTTGATGGAATTGTCCGTGATTTAATCGCCCCGGGGTCGAATCGACAGGTGTCGAACCTTCCGTGGTCGAACCGACCCAAGTCGAAACGACCTGGGGACAAAATGTCCTGTGGTCGAACTGCCAGGGTCGAACAGTACGAGGTCGAATCGTCCGTGGTCGAGGTGTCCAAGTACCAAATAGAAAATACTTTTTGAACAACTAAAGTAAACCAGCAGGGTAAATTTTCAATTAAAACCTTGTGATTTAAGGTGTTTCTTTAAAACAAATAAACTTATACATACCTTAATTTAGCATCAATATTCACATAATTAATATCTGAACCATAAAATAATCCTATTAATTATACTAAGGCCATGCTAAGCCTAGAAATAGAAATAATGTTTTGTTAGAGATTTTCCCATAAAAAAGGTAATCTTATAACATGTATTTTACTCAAAGTCCTAACAAGTGATGAAACATCCATTTTAAAAAATTGGGTACGTTTCTCGAACAATGCGGTTGTGTAACATTTTCTTTAGGTAAAAACTGTTCTTTAAGGTGTAAAAAATCAAGTGTAAAAAAATATCACGGGTATTATGACTTATAATTAGGATATATCATAAGAAAGTGTGTGTTAGGTCGAAAAAAAAACACACTGACAACAACTCATTTTGTGCCAAGCTGTTTTGAGTTTATTAGAGGAATAGTGTACAACGGGAATATAGATTAATATAAATTGAATTGTTACTATTAGAAAAAATGTGTAGGAATATAGAATAATTGACATAACATTTATAAGGAGATCAATTTCTCACCATTGTCTTAAAAGCAGCACTGTTCTTATGTTTTTATACCCGTGAAAGGAACATGTGCTTTAATAAGAAATAAACCATATTTTCCTCTCTCCCCAAGTCACAATATTCGCAAATATTATCTGGCTAAGCATATTCTATTCGTCTTGAACTAATATTATGCTTAGACTATAAATGAAATGCGTGTTTTCTTATAACCACAGAAATCATGTGGAAATATATTGTTTTCATGTTTTGATTCACGTAAAAAGAAAGTGAGCCTTGCCTGTTAGATTTTTGTAACTGTTAACGACATTTGTTATTCTGGTAGAGTATATAGCATGCGTTATTAAACGGGTTCGAGCATGGTGAAAAAAATTCATCAATCGATCTGAATGAAAGGATGTGGTTGAGCAGGTCAGGGCCCTACATGGGCTGTAGCTGGAAGGATGTGGTGGAGCAGACTAGGGCCCTACATGGGCTGTAGCTGGAGGGATGTGGTGGAGCAGACTAGGGCCCTACATGGGCTGTAGCTGGAAGGATGTGGTGGAGCAGGCCAGGGCCCTACATGGCCTTTAGCTGGAAGGATGTGGTGGAGCTGGCCACGGATTATAATAATGATGCTATATTAAAGCAGAAACACCAAAATTGATGGGTAAAATTAAAATTAATAATATTTTTTTTCTTGAAACACATATCGTTGTTTTTATTAAAAAGGGGTTTGATTTATCACTACCCTACTTTCCAAATGCGTTTACATTCATTTTAAAGTAGAATTTGAGACCCAAAACCAAAATAAAGTTATTCCTATTGTGCATACCCCGTAGCGTAGCACGGGTATTTTGCTGGCCTATTATATAATGCGCTAAGGCGCATTTCCGTCCGTCAGTCTGTGTGTGTGTGTGAAGCCCTTATGCCCCGCAACTCTCTATTACTTTAAATTGAAAATATAGACGTAAAATCATAATGTTTTTGGTATTGAGATTAACAGAGCGTGTGGTTTTTCGCGCCGTAAAAAAAAGGAGTGGCGTCATGAAGCCTTTATTATATTCATTTATTTGATGTTACTTTTTATGTTGATAATCCGAGTGTGTGAATAAGCATGTGAGCGAGTGTGTTCATATGTGTGTGCGTGTGTGCGCGCGTCTGTGTGTGCGTGTGATTGTGTGTTTGTATTAGTTATGAAATAGTGATTTAATTCATAGATTGCTAAATGTGAAATAAAATATTGAAAAGACGTTACAAGGTAATGATTTATGTATAGTTAAAAATATGCACTAAATTATAAAAAAAAAATTCGTTAATTTTATGAACACAAGTTTCTGCCGATGCGATTTTCGTGGGTGCTTGAATAAAAGATACCGGGACTTAAAAAATTGTTAATGAGAAGATCAATCTCCAATAATGTTTTTTGAGATGGTTTTACTTTATGTTTCATTTTAGATGAAAAGAGCCTTTGAGCATTAGTTGGACGATTACTCGCATTAATTGCCACAATGGAAAATAAACAGTGAAAAGAAGGTATAGTCGCTATTGAAATTGAATTATTTAGTTATAATTAATTGGGTAACATTGAGGCTAATATATTTGCGAATATTTAGTTTTAAAAGCATTGAACCTTTCTAAAATTTTAAATTGTATTTTACAATAATAAAATCACACGTACATGGGTCGAACTAATATCTCATAGTCACTGTTCTATAGAAAAAAATGTGAAGAAATTATTTAATTGCTGACGAAATATCAATTTTACATTTTAATATGAGCTTTTATAAATCTGTGTATATAATCGGATGTAGTCAAATTTTATACGGCTTATAACAAGTCAGAATTACAGAAAATTACATTTCTTAATAGAAAACTTAACATGAAATAAAGCACTATTATGGTAAATGCTTTGGTAAAAACTGTAGAGTTGTCAATTGGTGCAAGTTTGTGTGTGTGTGGTGGTGTGGGGAGGGGCTATGTGCGTATGTGTGTGTGGTTTGGTCATTTCTAAGTCTGCTAATGTTTCGCCTTTAACATGACAACCATTATTTATCTTCTTAAACCACTCATATTTGTTTGATTTTACGTCTTCAATTGTTTTCTATATTGTGATATATTATCGGAAAATAATATTGCAAGCTGGTATGATTTTTGGATAAACTGGTGAACTTAATGCAGGCATATATATATACATTAAATCCCGAAAAAAAATATATATAGTAAGATTTACGGATTATTATATCCCGAACGGTGCGACCCTGCCAGTTCGACCAAATTACGTTTCGTCCCTAGGACGTTGGTCCCCAGGTCGTTTCGACAACAGGACGTTTCAACCCTAGGGTATTTTAACCCCGGCCACTTTCAATCTACACCGTAGAAATTTATTATTATAATAATAACTGGTTTACTTTACCAAACTATGTTCTTTATGATCGTAGTCAATAACTGGTTTACTTTACCAAACTATGTTCTTTATGATCGTAGTCAATAACTGGTTTACTATACCAAACTATGTTCTTTATGATCGTAGTCAATAACTGGTTTACTTTACCAAACTTCATCGCTAAGTGCTTGTGCTATTATTTTTTTTTTTTAATTTCCCTTTACATTAAAATATGTCAGCTGTTGAGATTCATTTTTATCAATTAAAAAAATATAACCGTCAATGATTTTTACTATGGTTATATTTGTTACTTAGTCAATTGAAATTCTTTTGATTTTATTTCTATGTTTGTTTTCTATCGTATGGATCAATATTATTGAGAAATAACAGAAACTAGAGACACGATTATGCTTTTTCGGATCAAATGTTAATTGATTGGGACTAGAATTATTACATTTGAATATCTTTGTATCCCTAATAATAGGGATCAAGTTAAGTGGCAAGCCACTTAAATGTATAAAAGGGATTTGAAAACACATCGTTTGGTTATAGTTACACATACATATAGGATAAACTTATTAAGTTAATTTTATAGTTCATGCTAATATAAATAATGTAATAGTTTCAATCTTTTATTTTTATATGTATTTTTTAACATACGTTTAAATCACAATACAAAATAAATTTTAAAAAAAAGAAATTAAATTTAAAAAAATAATGTTAAGCCTGGTCCCTTTTGGAACTCAGGACGTGTTACCCATTTTTGTATTATGTATCAGTACTTATTTTAGATATCAGCATTATGTAGTTATCAGTAATTGTGTTTAGATTTTAGACATATGTTTATGAATTTTCTTGTGTAATGAATAGACTATACCTAAACTTTTGTTTTTATTCTATTGACGTCAACAAAAAAAAAACAACTAATTCTTTTGCACCCTTTTGCACCACTAACCAATAACTTTAACTCTTCAATCCTTGAAAAATATATCATACAGAATATGACTGCATAAAGCTTTTTTTTAAAAAAAAACAAATTACACAGGCTATTTGTGTAAGGAAACAATAAATTAAAGCTTTATTATCAACTAATACAAATAATGGTAGACGTTTCGGCTCATGCCTTCATCTGTACAAAAACAATTACACGTACTTACATATATATTAAAATTAAAACATATTAAAGTCTATGTGATAAAATGAAAAGAAATGAAAGACAAAAATAAACACGGACATAGAATATAAGAAAAAGGAGGAAGTTGACGTTTCTAAAGTAACAGTGAAAACCACAACGGGAAAACGATTTTGCAGTCAGGTAAAATTGTGGATTTGGTTAATTTCATATAGAGCCAACGTACCAAATCGTTTTATGAGTCTATTTTCCATGTGGACTCTATCATTGGTATTGGTTGCATATAGAATACCAGTAACTACAATATCCAAAATGCCATCGTGGTCAACACTGTTAAAATGTTTAGACACAGGACACTGAGCCTGTTTATTTATATTGTACAGGTGTTCTCTAGACCGATCTCCAAGTCGACGACCTGTCTCACCCACATAAATTTTATGACATCTCTTGCAAATAATTGCATAAATCACGTTGCGACTGGTGCAAGTGAATCCATCTTGAAAAACGATGCATTCGACTTCCGGCAATGGCGGCCGTTCCCTGCGCCCGTGTTACCTATCGATTCGCAAAGTTTTGTGGTAGTTTTGACGGGGTTTTTTATCGGATCAAGTAACTGAGTGTTGATGCACAAATGGCATGTTATGACATACAAAAAACATATATACATCATGGGCCTAGGACTTATGGTTGCTGAGATCTAGGGTGATGACAGACGGACAGACGGACAAAACGGGTGCAATAGCCTCAATAGCGCATTCGCCTTCTCGAAAATGCGCTAAAAAGATATTATAAATTTCTCACGTTTATGCATAAAAATGAAAAATTACATTTTGAAAATTAAAAATTATAGACTTCTAACATAAATTCTCAAAAGAACAACACAATATTAACATGTATTTTATCGGAGCTTTTTGGTGCAGAGTTATTTGGCTATAAACAATTACGCTCATCAGAAGTTGAAATGAAATTCTCTTTTATTAAGATAACGAGCAAAATACCCGTGCTACGCTACGGGGTAGGCACAATAAGAATAACTTTATTTAGTTTTGGGTCTCAAATTCTCCTTAAAAATGAATGTAATTGCATTTGGAAATTAGGGTAGTGATAAATGAAACACCTTCTTAATAAAAACAAACAATGATATGTGTGTCAAGAAAAATAAAAATATTATTAATTTAAGTATTACCCATCAATTTTGGTATTTCTGCTTTAATATAGCATCATCATTATCATCCGTGTCTCTACAGCCCATGTAGGGCCCTGGCTTGCTCTACCACATCCTTCCAGCTACAGCCCATGTAGGGCCCTGGCCAGCTCAACCTCATCCTTCCATTCAGATCAATTGATGGCTTTTAATAACGCATGCTATATATTCTACGTGAATAACAAATGTCGTTAACAGTTTAAAAAATCTAACGGGCAAGGCTCACTTTCTTTTCACGTGAATCAAAACATGAAAACAATATCTTTCCACATGATTCCTTTGGTTCTTAGAAATTGCTCGCTAAACACACATTTCATTTATAGTCTAAGCATGAAATTCGTTCAAGACGAATAAGATATTTTTAGCCAGATATCATTTGTGAATATTGTGGCTTGGGGAGAGTTGAAAATATGGTTTATTTGTTTTCAAGGCTCATGTTCCTTTAATGTAAATAAAAACATAAGAACAATGCTGCTTTTTAAGAAAATGGTGAGAAATTGATCTCCTTATAAATTTTATGTCAATCATTATATATTCCCGCTCATTTTTTCTAATAGTAACAATTCACTTTATATCAATCTTTATTTCCGTTGTATACTATTCATCTAATAAACTCAAAATAGCTTGGCACAAAATGAGTTGTTGTCAGTGTGTTTTTACGACATAACACGCACTTTCTTATGCTAGATCCTATTTATAAGTCGTAATACCCGTGATATTTCTTTACACTTGATATATTTACACCTTAAAGAACATTTTTTACCTAAAGCGTATGTCATGCAACCGCATTGTTCGAGAAACGTACCCAATTTTTTAAAATGGATGTTTCATCATTCGTTAGGACTTTGTTTCTAGGCTTAGCATGGCCTTAGTCAAATTAATAGGATTATTTTATGGGTCAGATATTAATTATGTGAATATTAATGCTAAATTAAGGTATGTATGAGTTAATTTGTTTTAAAGAAACACCTTAAATCGCAAGGTTTGAGCTGAAAATGTACCCCTTTCTATCTACACCGTAGAAATTTATTATTATTTTTGTTTGTACATTTACTTTTTAAAATACTGGTTGTCATGTTAGAGGCGCAACATTAGCAGACATAAAAATAACCAAATCACACACACATTCGCACATAGCCCCTCCCCTCCCCCCACACACACAAATCATTATGATTTTTACGTCTATATTTTCAATTTTAAAAAAGTAATCAAGAGTTTAAACTTTTCCAAAAGGATATTATCAGTGGCTGAGAAATAGTGCCACTCAGGGATCTGTGATATTATAAAATCATGACCCTAGAAATGAAATGCACCCTTCAAATAGTTCACAAAATTGCTCCTCTTTAAAAAAAAATACAATTCCGCTTTTTAACCCCACTCTTACAAAAGTGTATAAACACTTATACACGTACCATAATATTATTTAAAATCCCGGCGCAAGGGCTCATTTCTTCTAAAATCAAGCATAATGTAAAAACCATCTCTGAAAAAATCATTGGAGATTGTTCTTCTCATTAACAGTTTTTAAGTCACATTCAATGATTTCCCGTTATCTTTTATTCAAGCACCCATGCAGATCGCATCGGCAGAAACTTGTGTTCATAACACTAACGGAATTTTTCATAATCCAGTGCATAATTTTAACTATACATAAAAGATTACGTGGTAACGTCTTTTCAATATTTAATTTCACTTTTAGCAATCTATGAAATAAATCGTTATTTCACAACTAAAACAAACACACTGTCACACGCACACACAGACGCACATACACACATAAACATAAACACACTCACACACATGCATATTCACACAATCAGATTATAATCAAGATAAAAAAGTAACATCAAATAAATTAATAGAATAAAAGCTTCATGACGCCACTTAATGTTTTTTTTATTTTACGGCGCGCAAAAGCACACCCTCTGTTAATCTCAAACCCAAAATCATTATGATTTTTACGTCTATATTTTCAATTTTAAAAAAGTAATCAAGAGTTGCGTGGTATAGGGGCTTCTGACTGACGGACGGAAATGTGCTTAGGCGCATTATTATATAGATTTGTTCTTTGTCACTGGCAAAATTCAGACACAATTTCTACAATAATTAGAGTAAAAATATTCTTGTATTTCTTTAAATGAATTTGTGAAATATAGTTTTATTTATTAAAATATGTTGTCAAAAGGGATTCAAATAATAAATAATGTAAACAACGGCATCGAACGAAATACTTGTTACACTATTTTAACAACTTTTGTTCACATAAAATAAAAGAAAGCTATTCAATTATTTCGCATACTATATTAATATTTTTTAAAAAAAATATTTCGTGATGTAAGGTAATATAAATTTCCCAAAATATTAAAATTTAAAATAAAGAAAACTTCAAAAATAAAATTAAAATTTTATTTTTTAAAATAAATAAACTTTTTAATTCTTAAACAGTAAAATCAAACCTTTGAAGAGTGTACAAATATTTATTTCCAATCAATGTTGCTTTCAAACTTACAATTAAATATACCTTTTAGTTAAGTTTAATTTGTAATTTCATATTTTATTTATTTTGTCAAAGCTTAGTTTACTATTTTTTGTTCACATTTTGTATAATTATCAAAGCAATATTGTTATTATTTCAAGTCAAGTTGTTAAGAACAAGTGGAAGTGCCTCAGAGACGCCTTTATGAAGGAATTCTTCAAAATAAGTAGTGCTCCCACAGGTAGTGAAGCCACATGCAGTGGACAAAGCTCGTGGAAATTTTTCCACCAGTTGCAATTCCTTTGAGATGTGTGTTGCTCAAGACCAAACAATGGCAACATACAGCCTTTGGCTGTACGTACAGGTTCTTACAGGCATTCAGGAGATAAGGAAACAGCTTTAGTGATGAAAATATTAATAATGAATTTGAAAAAAATGTAGATGCTAACGATGATTTAATTAAAAATGGATTACAAAAACCAAATATGATTAGTAAAAGAAAAAATGTAAATGATAAAGAAACAGCAATAAATGAACTGGTAATTTTAGAAGAAAAAAAAAGAGCTAATTCAAAAACTAAACAATCGAATTGAAAAAGATAAAAAAGAAAAACAAGATGATGACAATCATTTTTTAATGAGTCTTTTACCACATATGCGTGAAATCCCAAAGCGGTTGAAGCTGGGATTGAGAGTTAAAATGCTACAACTTTTGGAAAGTATTGATGTTTCAGAAGAAGAGGAGGGGACTGGAACCTCCTTTTTATAGCATTAATGAAAATTATCTTTACTGTTAGGGATTAAAAAATAAAATAACTCATACAAAATATGTCAAACAATTTGTTTTTCAATAATTTCCTTTATAACTAAAAACAGTTTCCTAAGCTTGTTTTATGTTCAAAATTAAATTATTTAATTAAATTTATTTTCGTTTTATTTGTGTATTGTATGTTTGTTGATAAAGGCTCTTTGCCGAAAAGATTAACTGTTTTGTTACGTCTGGTCAGGCTAACCCTTACCTTGTTTACGTCTTTTCTTTTTACTTTTGTATAAGCTTGATTGCAGTCTTACCCCTCATTTTGTTTACTTGTTTTATGTTCACATGGAAGATATTATCTATAGAAAAATGTGTATGTGACTTACTACATTGTAACACATGTATGGAACTTATCATGGGTTTTATGTGTGCTTACGTCATATGCAATGCTACATCATTATTTCTTTTCAATAATAATTTTATTATTATTTATTATAAATATTATAACAATTAAAAATAAAAATTTGATTCTATAATTGCTCATAAACATACAACATCAAGTGCACACAAATCCTAATGCTTTAAGAGTTTAAGGAATTCTAGTCCAGTGCCAATCAATACAACCCAATTTAAATCTTTTGAAAAAAAATTAAGAAATGTTTTTTTGTTTTTTTTTTATGGCAGGTTAAGATTTATAATTTTTATTAGACTTTATGAAACATTGTTTTATGAATAAAATGTAAATTGTCTGCTGGAGAAAAATTTGCTATAGTTGGTAGGAGTCATAAGTCAGAGTTAAAAAGTTTAATGCAAGAATGATTTTAACTTTAAAAGGGTTGAAATGACTCGAGAAAATAAAATGGTTAAAGCCAAGGAAGATTTTAGTAAAAATTTTCATAGTCATTACAGTTGAAGATGCACATTCCAGCATAGATCTTACCAGGGTGAGGTAGCATTTTAGTTTTATAACTTTGTTACATTTGTAAAAGTTTCTTTTTATAAAGCCTAAGGTTTTGTTTGATTTTTTAATAACCACATTGACATGGGGATTCTAAGATAGTTTCTCATTTATTATGACTCATAAATTTTTTGCATCTTTTGTTTGGGTTACTTCTTTTCCATAAATGAAATATTTTGAATTGTTTTGTTTCTTTTTCTTTGTTACTCTTAGCAATTGACATTTTTTCTGGGTGGAAGGACATACTCCTGTTTGTTTCCCATTTTATTCATTCATCTAAGTCTTTTTGTAACATTTTGCTATCTGGTTCTGACTTGATTGTTCTATAGATTATACAATCATCAGCATATAACCTAACTTTAGTTCCTGTAGAGATAATGTTGGGTAAATCATTTATGTAAATTAAAAATAGTAAGGGAACTAGGACAGTTCGTTGTAGAACTGCTGAGTTAACCTTTATTGGTGTACATTTAGATCCATTTATTATTTCAGTGTGTTCCCTACCCAATAGGAAATCTTGTATCCAGTGATGTAAGGGCTCTGAGATTCCAAAGTATTTGAGTTTTTTAAGTAAACTAAGGTGGTGAACTTTGTCAAATACTTTTGAGAAGTCTAGTGATATTGTATCTATTTGATCATTATTATCTAAGCCTTTTGATAGTTAATCTATTAGACCTATCAATTGTGTTTCACATGATCTGTTCTTTTTAAAGCCATGTTGGTGTGGGCATAGGGCATTATATTTGTCAAGTGGTTAACTATTCTGCCATATATTATGTGGTCCAGTAATTTACAGGTGATACTAGTAAGCGATACAGTTCTGTAATTACCAGGGTCTGACTTATCACCTTTCTTAAAGAGTGGCGTTACAACAAATACAACAAATAATTATGATCTTAGCCAGAATGAAAAATGATTATTTCACTTTAAAGACATCACTGTTAGTTCTGATTATATTTGTCAAACTTATTTTGCCTTATGTGTTATGAAAAAGTGCCTTATGTAAATGTATATAATATGATTGATTTTGAATTTAAAGCACAAATATTTGTCATAATGCATTATATATTTTTCCTTTACTCAAAAATCGATATTTATGCTAAATGAGGGTAGTGATATAAGTAAAAATCTATATTTATGCTAGATGAGGGTATTGGTATAAGTAAAAATCTATATTTATGCTAGATGAGGGTAATGGTATACGTAAAAATCCATATTTATGCTAAATGAGGGTAATGGTATAACTAAAAATCTAAATTTATCATGTGCTAGATGAGGGTAATGGTATACATAAAAATATATATTTATGCTAAATGAGGGTAATGGTATAACTAAAAATCTATATTTATCATATGCTAGATGAGGGTAATGGTATACGTAAAAACCCATTAGCTGTTGGTAACTTACTATCAAATTCATGTTATTGGACATTTAGAAAACAATTAAGAGAGTGTTGTTCATCAAGTTACTGTTGACTCACAAAATTCTTATTATCTTATCAGGTTTTACACCTGATTAAAAGTAATTTTATAGGGAAGCAACTGTAAAGTAATTTTTTTTAAAAGTTTATAGATTTTATAAGAACAGAACTTGGGGAGAGAGCTATCTTTCACTTTTTAATATGTAATGCCCACACTATTTTGGGAATGCTCCTCTCATGTGAAACATTACTCAAGCCCTTATTGCATAAAATGAAAAATTCAATGTCATTGTTTAAAAATTGTTATGTCATGTTTTTTAAGCTGCTGTAGCTTTTATTTTTTAAAAATTAATATTGCATTTTTTAAAAATTATGTACCTAAGTTAAAATTAACTAGTGTAATTTTAAATCTTAAATATATTTATTGATTGTAGTAATTAAAAAAAAAAAATTATTCAGTGAAATTTTAAATCCGATGAGCTATTGTTTTATTAAATTCAGTGACTAGTGTTAAATTATTGTGCTAATGTTGATTAGACATTTTGCTCCAAAAATTTTTTTCAATGATTTTGTAAATAAGTGTAAAATTTTTTGTTGTTTGATTACATGCATTGCACAATTAATTATTGTAAATTATTTTTTTATCTGATTAGCATGATTAGTTAAAATTATATTACTAATTACTGTTGATTTATTTTTTCAATTATGTATTATTAACATATAATAATTATTTCATTATCCTTTATTGATTTTAAATTACAAATTGAGACTTTCCCTCCCTCTTTTCCTTTCCTTAAAAGCCTTAAAATTTAAGAATCTTCAAATGTCAAATTTAATGTTTAAACAATTTAAATATTAATATTACAACCCGGAAAAGTATAGAGTTTGTTATCTTTATAGTTGTCTGTAAGGGTAAAAAGTTTGAAAGAGTTTCTTGTTAAGTTTCAGAATGTTTAGAACACACTTTGCACTATACATTATTTAGCATGAGAATTGAGCAATTATGAAACTTTTAAAAAATAAAATAATACATTAATACCTGAGCTTTAGCAATAAGTTTCTTTTGTGGATCTTTTCACATGAATAAATCTATACATAGGAATATAATTAAATTGAACTTTTCAGTTAGAATATCCATTCTAAAATAATAATCAGATTGTAATTTTCAAAATATATTTAAAATATAAAAAATATAGCTATATACACATGTAAATGTATTATTTTAAATTTAATTATGATGCTAAATAATTTTGGTAGTCATCTGTTTAGTAAATAAAAAAATTATCTAAATAGGAAAATTTTAAAAATAACTCTTATTGGTATTTGAGAATAGATTTATTCAGGGGCGTCGCTAGGGTTGGTGTCACCCGGGGCGGTAGCTCATGGTGTCACCCCTTCAGGGGGCGTCCATAAATGGCGTCACGCGACGTTGCCGATTTCCCCCCCCCCCCCGCGTCATACGTTGTCACAAAAACTTAGACCCCACCCCACAAAGCTTTGAAAAAAAGAACTCCTTATCTTCTAAAAGAGAATTATTCATGTGGCAAATTAATTTTTGTCAAATAAATTCGGATTTAGTGGAAGTCTACAATCTAATATCGTAAATAACATGCGAGAAGTCATACAAAACGTCATTTCATTAAATAAATTGTAAATAATCAAATATTCAAATGAAACTTTAACTTATAGTTGCGCGTTTTGAGGTGAATTCACATTTTTTTAACACACCCCTCCTTCTCGTCTCACATTGTCATAGATGGATGACACTCTCCCCCCCCCCTTTTTTAGGAACGTGACGTTATTTATGCGCGGCTCCCAATCCATAGATCTCCTCTTAGTCTTCCAGTGCCAAAATAAAGGGAATATAAATAATTGTACTTTTTTTTTCTTTTGTCAACCGGTGAGGTCAGCACCTCTTGCTCCCCTCTAGTTCTAGTGAATTACGTTTAAAACTGAAGACAATTCCTTATCACATGAAAAAAAAAGTTTTAAAAAAAGATAAAACAGGAGAGAGAGAGAGAGAGATGTGTGTAAATAACCGAAATAGTGTAAAATTCCAGACTAACTCCTTAGCAATTCCCTCGCCCTACAACACAACAAAGCGTATTCTTTCCACTAAGCACCCGAAACATAAAAGCAGTTGAGGACATAAAGTATATGAAATATAGAAAACTATTCCTTACCCCATAAACAACATTTTCTTAATTACGGAATAACGCATTATATTATTCTTTATGGACCCGCGTTTGTAAGCACTAAACAGCTTAGTGGGGATCAATGTTTTCTTTAATGTTTACCGGTAGTTGTGTTAAATAATAATTTTAAAAAACTTGTGTGCAGCAGCAAAGTTTAACAGTTTACCATTTTCAGTGTGCAAATTTTGGGCATCTTCCCAAAAATACATGCATCCGATATACTTTATATGATAAAAAAAATGTCTAAATCAAAATAATATAGTAGTTTATAATTAAACAAACAAGAATTATAAATGTATATGTCTGTTTCGCTTAACAGAAATATACATTTATATGTTCATTAAATAACCAAATGCCAACATACCCATATGCCGCTAATCTATTCTGGTGCACTCTGGTGTCTGTCAACAAGATCCATATTTTATAGACTTTGTAAGGTTGATCTGATGTCCATCATTCTGACAAGATTTAATCCTCATAACCAACTCTAAATGTAACTCTTACAACATATTTGTAGATTATACTTTTTTATAATTCATTAGGCTAAATCCACGTTTGCAATGGGCGCTAGATGCAAGATACACAGCACAAATATCAAACAGGGTTGCGATGTCGCTGAATCATTCTTTATTCATGACAAACTGAATCATCTCGTCGAAAGTCTGAATCAACCCACATTGTATTTTGTTCTTCGAGCACTAATCTTATATTACGATAGTGATCCATAAAGTTCTCCACAAATTTCTTCATAGCCTTTAAGAATACTTTGTATTTATAAACAGGGCATACAGTTATGTTTGTTAAAACTCAAAATTTGACATGTCGACTAACACTTATAACTCAAATATTCACTTAAGTATCAAGTCGCTTTCAAGAAATCGAGATTCAACTTGCCAATTCAGACATTCAAAAAATTTGAGGACTGTATTTGTGTTTTCAACCTGAATACATTTTACCAAAATCAACCTCTGCAGACCAATGAACATTTTCTCCAAGGGGATGTCCTCTTAGGTTATTAATAATTACTTTTACAAACTGGTGTGCCTTCCTAGTCATTAGATTTTTCGTTTGCAACAGCTTGCTTAATTTGTCAAGTTCTCCAAATACTTCATGAATGGCACTAAGGAACAGTCCGAAACTGTGGGTCTCAGTCTCTGAGATCCTTTAAACTATGTTTATTGACTTGGTCATAATACAAACGTGCCTGCTCTTCACAGTATTCAGTCAGTGCTTGTATGTCATTTCTCTACAATGCGTTTATGTCATTTCTCTATAATTCTTGTATGTCATTTCTCTACAATGCTTGTATGTCATTTCTCTACAATGCTTGTATGTCATTTCTCTACAATGCTTGTGAAGCAAAATGTCGTGAAAGCGATCTGATTTTCAGTGTCATCTAAAAAAAAAATCAGTTCTAGGTGCCCAGGAAAAACTGATTTGTTATTTTAAAACATTCCTTTCACCACATTGCCCCCCCCCACCACACACATACACAACTCCCGTTAAAATATCACACCGGCTTGTTCGTGACAACAAAGTCTTTTTTGTAGGTTGTCTGCGAGTGATATTAAAATCTTTGTTCTGCTCCAAGGCTAGTTGTAACCAATGTCAAATATTTTTATTATTTTAAAGGGGGTGTTTGATATTTTTCTTGTATTAAATTATCGTTAGACGATTTAATTGAATGATGTTGCTACAGTCTGTTTGCAGTGTGTGAGAGATGGCAGATAGATTTTGGACATTTATACTCTTTTTTAAATTGAATTTAACAAAGGATGTGACTGAGTTCCTGGTAGAATAAGAAATAAAGTCGCTACTGACTTTCATGACATAGGCGCAGAAATTCTAATTTTTTACCTACTGAAATTTTCTGCGCGGTAACTCAAAACTTAAAAGGTACAATGATTATGATGGGACCTACGAACCTGACTACCTATATATAAACATGGATATCTATGCTTGCACGCCTTTATTTAACCTTTTTTATAAAAAAAATATTACCCTCAAAAACATTTAATTCATATTTTTCCTCTAAAAATAACAACACCGAAAATACTTTA
Source organism: Radix auricularia (assembly GCA_002072015.1). Lineage (NCBI taxonomy): Eukaryota > Metazoa > Mollusca > Gastropoda > Lymnaeidae > Radix > Radix auricularia. The sequence continues at coordinate 107,511 of MUZC01004454.1, forward strand.
AAAAAAATAATAGAAAAATCGTATTACGCCGCCACTCCTCTCTTGTGGAGGGTAGAGGGGATGGGATTCGTCCACGTTGTCAACACTTTAAAGCTCAGTTTGCTTGGTATCTTTAAAAACATAACACATCGCTAGCGCTTTTGAAGATCTCTCTGGAGCGGCTGTGTCTTTTTTCCCATAATTTGTTTTATTTAGTTTGTCCCAAGACTGTTTTATTATTGCAAGTTAACATAAAAATGTTTCGCTTTTAACGTAATTTCATTGTATTCCTTTCTAAATGAAGAAAATGTGTCTTCTTTTTTTTCTGACATAAATTCTACAGTAAATTTTTAGGCTTTGGTGTCACCCCCTAATGGTGTCACCCGGGGCGGCCCGCCTCCCTTAGCGACACCACTGGATTTATTATGCACAAACTCTAACTTATGTCTATTTACTTATAATATAATCATATTATATATTATAATAAGCACAGCTTTCAAACCATAATGGCTATAAGTCATCAATCATAATGGAAACATCTTTATTTAAACAAGGAACTGTCTTAGCTCCGTATATAATTTTAAAAAATTAAGAAATTAATTGGATACTTATTGAATGTCTTAATAAATAAATGTGTCAAATGTTAAGAGTAAAAAAAAAAAATACTCAGGAATATCAATGAATGTAAAATTATCTATGAATGCACAGGTTAATGAAATAATTATAAAATGAAAAAAAAAAGTATTTTGATGAAAAAAATTAACTGGTTTTTTTTTAATTATTTTTTTTTAAATTTCTTTCTTAAAATGAAAATTAATTGGTAAAATATGTGTACTAATCCTTAATTTAAAGCATGTCAAGACTAAAACAATTTCATTAAATATTTTTTACTGGTTAATATTCATGATTCACAAGAAGTATGGAATTAATTGAATCAATAACCGTATAAACACAAGAGAATAAAGAAGAAATAAAGAAATATCAATAATACAGTAAGCATTAAATTTTACATGAGATATACAACACACCCATCAATAATATTGTTTGTAGACACAAGATATAACAAATACTTTAATTGATCCATATTTAAAAAGTAATAGTAATATATTCAAATCATCAAACTTATACTTATATGTGTGGATTAGTCAAAAATGAACTCTCTAAAAGAAATTAAATAACTTTAATAACAAAACGCTACATAATCAAATTGAATAACAAACATTATAGTTTTAACATCATGGATGAGAATTGTAATTTTAAGATTTGTTTAAAAATAATAATAAAAATTCACAGCAAGAACTCTTTTCTGATTTTCTTATCTTTTTTTTTATCATAGACCCTGACAGATGATCTGTTGGTAAGTGATGCAGCAGTCACAGGCCACGCTTATAGGGGTTCCACGCATTACCCAGCCACCTAACTAGTGTTTGTTAGCTACCCATTCAGAGCTGGGTGACTCAGGGACTCCTTAACTCCCAGTAAAAAATCCTTGCCTTTGTGTGGATTTGAACTCGTACACCAGTCAAGCGTGCTGCCACTAAAACACCACGTCCCATGATATATGATAAATCATATTATCATAAGTCACTCATAATTGTAAAATATAAGATTTTTCAATATTTTTTTTTCAAATTAATATTCTATATCTATTAAATTAATTGAATGTAATTTTTAAAATGAGAGAAGCCAAACGTTCACATATAAATCCACAAACTTAAGATTTTATTATATACTAACCTTAAGTATTAATGCCGTATTATATTTTACTAATATCAATATTTTTTTTGGTATGAAAGTGGGTAAAAAAAGTAATATGCAAGCAACAAATTATAAATAATATCACCATAATATTAATAATTATAATTATAATTAGATTGTTACAATATGGAAATGATAACATTATTTAAATGCTATCAGGCCTTTCATACATACAATAATTATCATTTGTTCAAGTGCAAATTATTTTATACGTTCTTTTTTTTTTTTTTTTAAATGTTACTAATTACTAATTTGTTTCTTATTTTTAAAAAAAACCTTTAAAGATGTGTATAAATTAAACATTTTTTGTTTGCAAAATGTTTTAAATATTTCCTATTAAATTTATTTAAAGTAGTAAAAATATACACATTTTAAGTGTTGTTCATATAATAGTATAATGGTCTATAAATTTGTACTCTTTAAAAATTATAACAAGTTTTTGCTATTGCCATCTACTTCTATAGCAAAATACAACAGATTATGAATGGGCTCACAGTGCTTCACAAATATTTCCTACAATTTTACTAAATTCTTTGCTCTTTACAATATGTAAAAATGACAATAAATGTACATATATCCACCATTTAACAAAAGATATTTTATTACTTTATTTTGAAAATACAAACAAAAGTAACCTATAACAAGTAATATTTTTTTACATACTATTAATTTATACTTATATATTTCATGATACGTAAGTATCAATTTTGGTGAATTGGAAATCAACTGCTCTTTCATTGTTAAAATAATTTTTGAAATTGTCACGAACATTGTAAGCCACGTTTTCTGATCTATTAAACTGTTTAGAGCTTCCTAGAGATGACCGTTCATAACTATTATACAATGTTTCATCTGTATGGATAACACCTTAATATTTATATTTTAATAAATTAATATGTTTAAGATTTATTGAAAAATTTTATCATCTAACATTGTTTAGGCATAAGACAAACTCAATAATAATAAAAATACTCAAACAACATAATACATTATCATAAATAATAAAAAAATAAATATGATTTAATAGTATTCTATATTAATATGCCTCAACATATGCTTTAATCTTAAAAAATATACATTATTATTTAAAGGCCTAATACTAATACTATTATTAATATTGGCAATGGCATTAACAACATTGGTAATAATAACAAATATTAATAATATCATTTAATTATTTAAAATAATTAGAAACCTAATCATTTAATTTATTGCATGTTACAATTGTAATTAAAATGTTTGTTTTTTTCTTTAAACCAGTTAACATGAATAAAGTGTAATGAACAAAAATTATAAAAGCAACAGTATTAAGTATTTTAAAATTTATTCCAATGAAAGCAATGCATTATTCAATGAAACAGTTCTAACTTTAACTTTCAATAAAGTTACTTTATGTCATAATTAGAAAAAAAAATATTTTACTTATCTCAGTGTTAAGGCCAGCCTCTCTTCCGCAGAAATACATTTCCTGAAATTACTACTTTTTTCTATGTGCGGTTTTGTCCGATTCAATACATAATAATATGTTTCAGGCCTCATTCTGAAATACTCATACAACTTTTTTGGTGACTCCAGCAGTTTTGGAAACAATGTCACTCATGTTGTGGAATTCACCACTCTTCTCTCTTTCTTCAAAAATAGGGTTCATCCACACACTTCGATGATCTTTTAATGATGAAAGTAATTTTAATTATCTTTAAAAAAAAGGCAAATAATTTTTTGTATCCATTCTATTACAATGCAATAATCAACCGCTAACAGTGGTTGTCAAGGTAACAATTAATAAACTTTAACGAAAATAAAAGGAAGTGGGCGATGTCTATATAAACACACAAAATGTGTATTTAAATAGCGAAAAGGATAAAGCTTAAAGTTTGTTGTCAAGACAAGCAATGTATTTCTCGCGATATCAGCTGAAACAATCGCTTGCAGTGTAACAACCTTAAAAATAAACTTTTCAGATGCGCGTTTGCGCGTATACTAGATGAGCGAATTCTAACAAAATGTAGATACAATTTCTAAACCAATTCAGTTCAAAATATTGCTTTAGTAAAACAAATATTTGTATATTAATTGTGTAATCCAACAATTTTGAAGATACAATCTTAAGCCTTGTTTGCTAATTGTTTATTTACCATGGTCTTCATTTCATATTAAAATATGTCGGTTAATACAATTACAATCTAATTTCAATATTTTAAAGTTGATAGCATTTTAATAAAGGTTTGTTTTTTTGTCTTGAGCTTAAAATTTATTAAATGAGAACATTAAATTTAATGAAAGAAGTCATTGGAAAAGTAATATAGTAACTATTGTTATTTTATATGTAATTTTTGGTAGGTTTATTAACTTAAATTAATTAACATGCTAAGTATTTGTTACACAATATGCTTTCTTTGGCCTATTTTGATTTGTTTCCTTCCTACATATTTTTTTGTGTTTCATAAAAAAATTAATCGGCCTTGCCTTACTACTATCTGACAAAACCAGACTTGTACATGAAACTTTGTGTGGTCCTGTACTACTATCTAACAACACCAGACTTCTACAAGAAACTTTGTGTGGTCCTGTACTGTCAGTCTTAATAAGTGGCTTATGTTAGCTCAGAAATATTTGTATCTAAACGAAGATCAAGGGAGCTTGGCGTTGACTCCTGCTGTGTTCCCCCTTCCATCCTCTCCAGGCTCTTCTCTCTTCACTCCTAGTTGTGTTGGTTGCTTCCGTTACTTGAATGTCATCGAAAATGTTTGTCCATTAAAAGTCACGCTCCTCATTGCAATCAATCACGTCAATAATCACGTCGATGTTCACGCCAATGTTACAATTTTTAAGATAGAACATACAAAACTTGAAACAAACAGTAAAGTTTAGAAGTTTAAAACACTATTAACATCATTGTTATCGATGAGTTAACATTGTACCATCTTAGTACTATGTAGACACAAATGTATCTAAGGTTTTAGGAAATTTCATTCACTCAAGCGACCAAGAAATCTGTTGTCTGAAGTCAGCCCACCACGTCTTTATGTATATATAATTATATCTATGGATACTTTTTAAAATATATTAGATATACACTATCAAAATAGCGAAATGATAACACATATTCAGTAAAAATGTAAGCTAAAATAAACTAAAAATATATTAACATTCATAGAAACATTTGATGTAGAATCAGATTGTTTATTTCTTAATATAAAAAACTGGGGCCGCGGTGGTCTAAGTAGTAGAGCTTTAGACTGCTGAACGGTGGGATGAACCCCGGTAATGGGTTCAAACCACGCTACTGGCATGGCCCACGGGGCATTGTGCTAGCCACACAATCCCCTGCTCATTAGTGGTGGCTTATATAACTTGTGAACGCTACTTCACTTGCCCTAGAGTCCGTCATGGACTGAAAAAGGGGTTATTTTTTTTTATAATATAAAAAAAACTTAATTATGACGTCATTGTCTCTTGTAAAATATATGTTTTTTTTCACTTTATACATTTTTCTAATACCAACTATTCAGGATATATGAGATTACACAAGTCTTAGAAGCTATTTCCTCAAATCGAATTAACCTCTTATATTTCATAAATGTGGGGGGGGGGGGGGGGGGGGGGCATATGTATTAAGTGGGTATGCGGCGTATTAAACTAACGTTAAACATAATGAACTTCCTGTATTTAACGGAAATTTTGTCATCCTTGTCTATTCTGTAAGAAATATAAATTTCCTTTCTTAAGACATCGATTTACATATATTTCGAAAGAGAGAGCCATAGGTTCGAGCCTCGGTGCATGCAAGGCCACGGGACATTGTGCTAATATCAAAATAACTTGCTTGCTAGTGGTGCCAGCAAGGCCCCGGGTCATTGTGCTAATATCACAATAAATTGCTTGTTAGTGGTGCGAGCAAGGCCCGGGGTCATTGGTCTTATATCACAATAACTTGCTTGTTAGTGGTGCCATCAAGGCCCCGGGTCATTGTGCAAATATCACAATAACTTACTTGTTAGTTGTGGATAAATAAAGCTTGTCGACTCAACTTCACCTGTCCTTTAGTCCGCCATGGACTGAACACAGATTATATTCTCTATTTGAGTCTTATTGAATCTTGTAATTATATCAATTAAAAATCGATAACAAGTGTAATATTGTCTATATTAGTAGTATTGTAGTGTTGTCTATATTAGTAGTATTGTAGTGTTGTCTATATTAGTAGTAGTGTAGTATTGTCTATATTATTAGTATTGTAATATTGTCTATATTAGTAGTAGTGTAGTATTGTCTATATTAGTAGTATTGTAATATTGTCTATATTAGTAGTAGTGTAGTATTGTCTATATTAGTAGTATTGTAGTGTTGTCTATATTAGTAGTATTGTAATATTGTCTATATTAGTAGTAGTGTAGTGTTGTCTATATTAGTAGTAGTGTAGTGTTGTCTATATTAGTAGTATTGTAGTATTGTCTTTATTAGTAGTAGTGTAGTGTTGTCTATATTAGTAGTAGTGTAGTGTTGTCTATATAAGTAGTAGTGTAGTGTTGTCTATATTAGTAGTAGTGTAGTATTGTCTATATTAGTAGTATTGTAGTGTTGTCTATATTAGTAGTAGTGTAGTATTGTCTATATTAGTAGTAGTGTAGTGTTGTCTATATTAGTAGTATTGTAGTATTGTCTATATTAGTAGTATTGTAGTGTTGTCTATATTAGTAGTATTGTAATATTGTCTATATTAGTAGTATTGTAGTATTGTCTATATTAGTAGTAGTGTAGTGTTGTCTATATTAGTAGTATTGTAGTATTGTCTATATTAGTAGTTTTGTAGTATTGTCTATATTAGTAGTAGTGTAGTGTTGTCTATATTAGTAGTATTGTAATATTGTCTATATTAGTAGTAGTGTAGTATTGTCTATATTAGTAGTTTTGTAGTATTGTCTATATTAGTAGTAGTGTAGTGTTGTCTATATTAGTAGTATTGTAGTATTGTCTATATTAGTAGTATTGTAATATTGTCTATATTAGTAGTATTGTAATATTGTCTATATTAGTAGTATTGTATTATTGTCTATATTAGTAGTATTGTAGTATTGTCTATATTAGTAGTATTGTAGTATTGTCTATATTAGTAGTATTGTAATATTGTCTATATAAGTAGTATTGTAATATTGTCTATATTAGTATTGTAGTATTGTCTATATTAGTATTGTAATATTGTCTATATTAGTAGTATTGTAATATTGTCTATATTAGTAGTATTGTAGTATTGTCTATATTAGTATTGTAGTATTGTCTATATTAGTAGCATTGTAGTATTGTCTATATTAGTAGTATTGTAGTATTGTCTATGGTTTAAAGGACATTAGATTAAAAGTATTGAACTGATATTTCGATCCATATAAAATTAGTCAAAAACCTATTTTGCCAGCTATTGCTAAATTTTTTATTACTTTATCCCTTGTATGTGTGTATATATTTTTTTACAATAAAATAATACATGTACTAAAAAGTAAAATTGTTAATACCTTTTTTGTTTATAAGCTAAATATTAGCTACATATTACATTTAATAAACCCAATCATCACTACGTGCCATGTGGGTCCCTGACTAAACAAATCACCTTCTTCTTTTCAGAATGACCCATGGCTTTCGTCTAAATGTGCAGACTGAGTTTAAAAGACAATTATAATATTCTGAACAGTTAGTGAGACTCAGAATTATCATACAACAATGTTTTTATAACATTCACTTGTCTACATCACATTTCAAAATTTAGAAAATTCTCTCGACAACTTTGACATTGAATGTATAGGGGCATGTCATAGGGAAACATCGAACTCCAGAGAAAAAAAAACTAGCAAAAACAACTACCAGTCACGTGGTACAAATATGCAGCATCTTAGATATATTTAATATTAAAACTTGATAAAACAAATATGTCTTCTTCTCCATTCTACTATTTCTTTTAGAGTTAGATTAGACCATGTAAGAATGGTACATAATCTAAACATAACAAAAATCAATAGACACACAAAAAAGACTTGGTACTGACAGATGATAGGTCTCGTTATCACTCTGAGCTATAAAAAACGTTTTTATACAACTAAATAGCAAAGATTTTCAGGTCAATCCCAACTTAGTTATATGTTGATTTAAAATTGAGAGTATTTATCTATGCTATACAATAGGTCATACTTATTGCTAAACTTTCATCAACATAAATAGTAAAAATACATTTTGAAGGCAGTTTGTGTCCAGCTTTTTTTTTTCTAAAAAATTATTCATGTTTTGTTTAGGTGACACGTTCCTCAAAAGCCTTGGCAACTAAACACTACATCACTAGCCAACAGGTTAACACACACGTGAAGATTTTATTAGATTGTATAAAGCAAGAAATTTATGTACAGAAGCATCGTCTGATTTTCAATTATACATTTGCAATAACCAATACAGTTTTATGTTTAAATGTCTTCAGGTAAGAAACAACAAAATTTCACTAAAAAGTTTATTAATCACTAATAAGGCCAATGATGTTTAAAAATATGATCACTAGAATTCTAAATTATTGTTTCTGACACAAGCAGAAATGTTAAATAAAAGTGTATACTTAGTTTCAACATTAAAAATAAATAACAAATTACAAATGAACAACGAATGTACACGTATTATACAGATAGATAATCTCATGTTTTTAACGATAGTTAATCAAGAGAACATAATTAAAAAGCCAGCATGCTATTTTATACACATATTCATTCACACATATTAACACACACACACATTCACCAACACATACTAACACACACACATTCACCTACACATACTAACACACAAACACACACATTAACCCACACATACTAACACACACACAATCGACCACACATACTAACACCCAAACACATTCACCCACACATACAAAAACACACACACACATCCACCAACACATACTAACACACACACACATTCACTCACACATACTAACACACACACACATTCACCCACATATACTAAATCACAAACACATTCACCCACACTTATCAACACACAGACACATCTACCCACACATACTAACACACACTCACACTTGTCTTTTATCGATTTATTATGATCGTAGTCGATAACTACTTTACTTTACCAAACTTTGTTCTTCATTACTAAGGGCTGGTACTACGAATTCTTTTATAACAATGTCGCTTGTGATTAAAGGATGACAAAAGTAGGGCTACATTAATAAGAAATTATTTTTAAAATTCTTATCATTAATTATTTCCTCTGATTATATTAGTAACTATTTCACCTTAGAGTATGTTTATTCTATGTCTATATTATGAATCTTTATACATAGAAATATGGAATAAAATAGGGACATTGTTATGGTCTTATTCGGATTTCGTTTTTAACTTGTTGGGACTAAAATGATAGCTATTAAACATTATTGTATCACTATTTATATGGCTTAAATGTATGTCACATATATACACTTATAAAAATAGGGCGATCAAATTTATGCAGTTAAAAAGACGGAAATTTATAAAAGATTTATACCTTAAGATATTAATTTTATAATTTACGATCGTATCAATAAATGTAACAGTTAAAGTGAGAAACAGAATAAAATAGAGACAAGATTGGGCTTTTTTCGAAACTAGTGTTAACTAGTTGGAACGAAAATCATGGCATTTGAATGTTATTGTACTCCTAATTATAGGGATCGAGTTCAATGGAATGCCACTGGCATAACTGTACTTTTAGAAAGTAACACTTGTTTATCTAAATACAGTTAAACATGCATATAGGTTAATCAGTGTAAGTTAATTTTAAATTTTATGTAAGTACAAATAATGAAAAAATTAATATGTTAATTTTACTTAAATTGTCTTTGTTTCAACTTCCTTTTAAAATTACTAAAAAAAAGTATATTAAACAAAAATAAACTAACACAAGTTTATAAAAATGTCAAACAGTATAGTATTGTATATAAAATTTAAAATTGTATTAAAAAGATTAAGTTTCGTGCCTTCTATCCTAACTTTTTTTAAGAACAACACAATGTTAACATATATTTGTAATGGAGCATTTTGGTGCAGCGATTATTGGCAACACAAAATAATGCGCACCAGTTTTTGCAATAAAATTATATATCATAAGAGAAAGTGTTGTTCCTCACTTGTTAGGTGGCTTATTAGAGCCATGTACATTGGTAGTGTGTTGTGTTGTTTAATGGTTTATTAGAGTCATGTATATTTGTAATAAGGTTGTTTTTTTTTGTGTGTCTTATTAGAGACTTGTAATTTAGTAGTGTGGTGTGTTGTTTGGTGGCTTATTAAATCAATTCGTACCCGAATTGTGTGTTGTCTGACCAGAGATAACTGTTATGTAATTAGTAGTTTTGTGCTTGGTAGCCTGTTGTATAACGCATCCGGGCAAAACAGCGACGGTCAAAACAGCGATCGTCATAACAGCTACTTCAAAACAGCGACTGTGTCAAAACAGCGACGGTCATAACAGCGACGGTCAAAATAGCGATTGTATCAAAACAGCGACTGTATCAAAATATCGACTTTTTTCTTTTGCTTGTGATAAAGCAAGCTTTTTTGTAGAGAAGGGACAATATAAAATTTAAAAAAAATAACTGGAGGTTTGTATAAATATATGTTGGTGTGTTGTTTTAAAGATAATATACACAGTTTCAGGGCACATCTAAAAAAAAATCAAAAATAAAATTATAACTGTTATTACTTTAGTCATATATATTGTGAAGAAAGCTCGATAGAGATTAGCAAACATAGATTCAATCGATTTATTGAGGGGGTTTGTGGTGGGAGGGGCAGAGGCAGTATGACTACAGAACTTTTTGATCCTCGGATGTTTTGACCCTCGTTTTTACTTCGCAAAAAAAATATTTTTTTCTTCTAGTTTTTTAAAATAAAAAAAAAGATTATTAATATGGTTAAATATTTGATACTTCCAAATCTATCCAACTCCTTCACCACTCCAAACCTATATATAATAAAAAAGCAATGTGCTCAGATAATCCCTTTGAAAGTACCTACATTCTTTCAACCAACAATCTCTTTGTTTACCTCTCCATAACAGGCGGTCCGTGGTCGCCACTTTGTCTAGCCTTCGTAACATGCCATTGTGTAACCATCGGACAGTCGACCACGTGCCGTTTCGACAAGGGGGCTTGAATTTAAAAAAAAAAAAATCTGACAGGGCAACAATTATAAATGCCGCAGTATTTTCACCTTCATGATCGCCATACAATGTAACCTAGCCACCATCCATGCACCTCATTTTACACACTCAGTGACAAACTATTGTGAACTATAACACATTACAAATTTTTATTCATCCTATCAATGCATTCGTCATACTCATAAACTAAGACGAAAATAAACTGACCGAAACGTCAACAACAATTAAGAAACGTTCTGTTAGGTCATACGGCCCAGCTGCTTGAACGATATTGTCCGCTACGCGGTGTTAGTAACTATTTAATGTATTAATTTTATATACTGACAACTTTGTACATCTTATTACAGTTCAGTTTTTATGCTAGGTAGGTCTACAAAGAAACAGAAGTAAATGAAAGGGGGCAGGTTTGTGGTGGTTTCAGTGCTGCGAGGTTCACCATTTATGTCAACACCTTAATATCAAATTGGTTTTTTTTTTTTTTTATATTTCATTAACTGATTTTGATTTTACGATTAAAAGTGTAAAACCGCAGGGAAAAATATTTAAAAAACTAAAGATAAATGTGGTCCTTTCTAAGTATGTTTGGCATGGGAGTGGAGGAAATATTGACTTTTATTTTATAGTGTAATGTATACCTATGGTTGTGGCGAGTGTTATGAGAAGGTAAATAATGGAAAGAGAGGCAGAATAAATTTAGGTATCTTTACAAAGGGCTATCTGACCACGTGTATTTTTATAGTCCTATTACATCGCCACTTTGATCGGGGTGGAGAGATCAATTGAAGTCTGCTGAGATCAGGCACTGTTCGTTGGCTCGTCAATAATAAATCAGGACATGTTACGAGGGCTAGACTAAGCAAAACCACAGGTCAACATTTGCTGGCGAGATTTATGGGAAATGTAAATAAAACGACTGGGGGTAGAGTGAATCTATGTACCTTTACCTGACCACGTGACCTTTTTATTGTCCGATTACATCGGATCGGGTGTGCTCAATTGGACGTTGAAAAGGATACCGGGTGTATATACATGCTCACAAACAGCAGTCTGTTGATGATTTACTAAATCTGAAGTACCAAGCCACATACACACGTCATCATTTCACTGCTAGCTAACGAGAGAAACTAACTGCATATAAATATATATATAAATGTCACATAATTTAAGAAACCTTGATACTTTATATTCTGTTTTAAATGTTCTTTTTTAATCATTTATGCATCATGTAGTTAAGACAAATTAAATGTTATTAATTCTTTGTTAATATAATTTTATTTCCCTGAGTAGTTTTTGTTTTTGTTTTTTGTGTTTGAATAAATGAGTGTATACGTAGCCTCAGTGAATTGATTTAAATTTTATTTTAAACAAAACTTTTAATTTCAATAAAAACTTTATCAAAATGAGATATAATTTAACTAACCTTCATCTTTTCAATTATGTTTTAAATCTTCCTTTTAATTCATTTTATATATTATGGAGCTAAGACAAATTAAATGTTATTTTTATTTTTTTGTTGATACAATTTTATTTCACTCACCAGCTGTTTGTATATGAATAAGTGCATATGTATGTAGCATATGCTAATCTGTGTCATTAATTGCTTTTAAATTTTATTTAAATCAAAATATATAATTTTCATTAAATATTTCATCAAAATGTTGCTATTGTTTTAGGTTTTATTTTTTCTCTATGCATTTATGTAGTTTTTTCACTTGGGTTCCTTGGATAAGTTTAGAAAATGAAAAAGGGGTCTATGTATCAAAAAGTTGCGAACCACTGTGTTAGGTTTACGGTTGGACCAGAATAGCTTTGTGTTGAAGTCGCTGTTTTGATACAGTCGCTGTTTTGATACAGTCGCTGTTTTGATACAGTCGCTGTTTTGAAGTCGCTGTTATGACTGTCGCTGTTTTGACAGTCGCTGTTTTGAGCCCTGACCTCACAGACTATAGCGCCTTTCCCTGTACTTGGTAGCCTGTTGTATAATAACCTCACAGACTATGGCGCCTTCCCCTGTACTTGGTAGCCTTTTGTATAATGACCTCACAGACTGTGGCGCCGCTCTCTGTACTTGGTAGCCTGTTGTATAATGACCTCACAGACTGTTGCGCCTTTCCCTGTACGTGGTAGCCTGTTTTATAATGACCTCACAGACTGTGGCACCGCTACTTGTACTTGCTGGCATGTTGTATAATGACCTCACGGACTGTGGCGCCGCCCCCTATTTTTGGGCGCCATGAGTCTCACAAGAATCATATTAATAGAGGTAAGACTTAATAAACCCATGACAACACATGCAGCTATTAAACTGTCCATCTCAAATTAAAGAAAGATACGTATCTATCCATTTAAAAAAGTATCTAGAACTAAACTATCTATCTCATAAGAAAACCTACTACTAAAAACTTCCACCCCAATAGACTACTAGTACTAAATACCCATCAAACCAAATTGTGATTTGTATATGTAAAAGCAAAATGTTATTTACTAATTTCAATAATTTTACATACATAACTCAAATGTCTTATTAAGTCAAAAACGTTATAATAACATTAGCATCATTGATAAAGGTTTTTAAAAATTGTTAGACCTTAGTACTTTGTAAAAAATAAAAGTCCAAAAAACTGACAAAAAAATATTTTCAACAAGCTGTAATTAGATCCAAGGCCTTGGCCTATTATTTTATTGTATGTAATGTTTTAGGAACTTTCGTTCACTCCACCGACCAAAGGCATGACCAGACAGGACACATTTACATCATCTGTTCACGATCAATGTGATAGATGCAAATTTGTTTTAACTTTCCATCCCCATAATTTTAAGGCCCGCCAGGTGATTCTCAAAAACCGATCAATCCTTATGGCTGACCCTCTAACTCAGCAGGTCTTCAAAAAACCTCCTCTTTTTGCTTTCCGGAGAGATAAAAGCCTCAGAGACATACTTGTAAGAAGTCACCTTCCCACAATGAAATCACATATTGAAACAAAAGGTTGCAACCGTAACCGTTGCAATACTTGTCCATATGTGGTTGAAATTAACAAAATTTCTTTCCCTCTTGAACAATTCTTAATAAAAGATGGATTCACTTGCACCAGTCGCAACGTGATTTATGCAATTATTTGCAAGAGGTTTAAAAAAATTTATGTGGGTGAGACAGGGCGTCGTCTTGGAGATCGGTTTAGAGAACACCTGTACAATATAAATAAACAGGCTCAGTGTCCTGTGTCTAAACACTTTAACAGTGTTGACCACGATGGCATTTTGGATATTGTAGTTACTGGTATTCTATAAGCAACCAATACCCATGATTGAGTCCACATGGAAAATAGACTCAAAATACGATTTGGTACGTTGGCTCCATATGGAATTAACCAAATCCACAATTTTACCTGACAGCAAAATCGTTTTCGCGTTGTGGTTTTCACTGTTACTTTAGATACTTCAACTTCCTCCTTTTTCTTATATTCTATGTCCGTGTTTATTTTTATTTTTGTCTTTCATTTCTTTTCATTTTATCACATATACACTAATATGTTTTCATTTTAATATATATATGTAAGTACATGTTATTTTTTTTGTACTGATGAAGGCATGAGCCGAAACGTCTACCATTAATTGTATTAGTTGTTAATAAAGTTTTAATTTATTGTTTCCTTACACAAATAGTCTGTGTAATTCGTTGTTTTTTTAATAAAAAAGCTTTATGCAGTCCTATTCTGTATGATATTTTAATCCCCGACCAAAAAGATTGATGTCTGTAGTCAGCCCACCACGCCTTTTTGTATAAATAATTACGTCTATGGATAATTTTTTTAAAATATATATTAAATAAAACATGGAAAGAGCAAAAAGAAAACTTAAAATCAGTGAAATTGTTAAAGATAATCAACTATTATTAAAATAAAACGAAATAAATCGTTTTACTTAAAAAAAATAATGTTTATTTCTTAATGTAACAAAAATGCAATTATGACGTAGTCTAATTGTCTCTTGTGAAACATTCGCTTAAAGCAGAGATTTATCATTATGAACTAATTTTTTGTCGAAAGCGCTATGGCACCCGTTTTGTCCGTCTGTCTGTCCGTCCGTCCGTCCGTCTGTCATCACCCTAGATCTCAGCATCCATAAGTCCTAGACCCATGATGTATATATGTTTTTTGTATGTCCTGACCTGCCATTTGTGCATCAACACTCAGTTACTCGATCCGTTAAAAACCCCGTTAAAACTACCAAAAAACATTGCGAATCGAGAGATAACACTGGCGCAGGGAACGGCCGCCATTACCGGAAGTCCAATACATCGTTTTTCAAGCATTGAAGATTTAAAGTTTTTGGTTAGTGGTGCGAAATCGTGCAAAATAATATTTTTTTTTGTTGTTGACGTCATTAGAATATGTGTAAGAGTTTAGAGAGTTTTACGTCATCATTTGTGGTGACTTCAATCAAGATCATAGCTGCTCAGGGGCAGAATTTGAAAACTTGCTTTTCGAAAATTACTGATAACTTCATAATGCTGATATCTAACATAAGTACTGATACATAATACGAAAATGCGCTAACACGTCCTGAGTTCCAATAGGGACCAGGCTTAACATGATTTTTTCTAATAAGAACTAATCTGTAATATTAGAGTTTAAAAACTATACAAATATTTCCTTAAATCGATTTAACGCCTGTGATTTCATAAACATGGGGTATTATGTGGACATTGGCGTATGGAACTACTGATAAACAAAATGAGCTTCGTGGACGTATTAGAAATTTTGTATTCCTTGTTCTTCTGAAAGAAATACAAATATATTTTCTAAAGATATAGATTTAAATATTTTTCTATGTGTCTTTTTATATCTTGGAATTATATCAAATAAAAACGAATATAACTTGTAAAATGTTGTCTAAACATTAGATAAGTAGACTTTAGAAATTAGAAAAGATTATTGAACTGATAATTTAATCAATACCATTGGTAGTGCTGTCTACAACATTATATAATTAGACAATAGACATTAGATAAGAGCATTGAACTGATATTTTAATAAAGATAGTTTTAGACAAAATAGTGATGCCCATCGATTAATTTTATCTCGATATGTGTGTATATATTCATTAAAAATATATAAGATTTTAATAACATGCATTTCCTTCCTCTAAGAATTACCCATGTCCTCCCGTCCTATGGCGGATTAAGGGGAGTGCTGACTGGGCTAAAACCAGAGGCCCGAAATTATTTATGGGCACCTATCGTAATATATTGTATAATAAAGGTGGCTGGACCGGGCCCCAGGTTAAATAGCAGCCAGGGACCAAGTGCAATCTTCATCCGCCCCTGCTCCCGCCTCCAGATACAGGCTTGGTTTAAAAGAAAACTATAACATTTAACCATATAGCGAGACTCAGAATTATCATACAGCAATGTTTAGAATTTAAATTACTAGTCTACATCACATTTGAACAAAGTTTTTTGTGTCCACTTATAGAAACAGATTGTCTACCAAGCAAAGTTCTCTCTAAGCCTACGCAGCGTTAGGCCGTGTGCACATTTAAAATAAAAATCTCGTCTGCACAGTTGCACAACGTCCATTGTTTTTGCAATATTTTACAAAATTTATGATTTTTAACTCTGTGCGGTGTCCGTAAATATGTGCGCAGCCACTCTGCTTAAAGGAACATTTCTACCATGGTTCTAATCCTTCGCTTACACATCACTTGCAAACAAAACATTAACTACAGTATCTGAATCATCAGCTGAAACAATCTTAAGCTATTTGAACGACAGTTTGTCTAGGCTGAATATATCAATACTAGATTGTGCAGGATTATTTACCTAACAATATCAACATTAGTTTCTTACTAAAAATATCAACATTAGTTACCTACTAACAATATCAACATTAGTTACCTACTAACAATATCAACATTAGTTACCTACTAACAATATTAGCATAAGTTGCCTTCTAACAATAACAACATTAGTTACCTACTAACAATATCAACATTAGTTACCTACTAAAAATATCAACATTAGTTACCTACTAACAAAATCAACATTAGTTACCTACTAACAATATCAACATTAGCTACCTACTAAAAATATCAACATTAGTTACCTACTAAAAATATCAACATTAGTTACCTACTAACAATATCAACATTAGTTACCTAATAACAATATCAACATTAGTTACCTACTAACAATATCAACATTAGTTACCTACTAACAATATCAACATTTGTTACCTACTAACAATATCAACATTAGTTACCTAATAACAATATCAACATTAGTTACCTACTAACAATATCAACATTAGATACCTACAAACAATATCAACATTAGTTACTTACTAACAATATCAACATTAGTTACCTACTAACAATATCAACATTAGTTAAGTACTAACAATATCAACATTAGTTAAGTACTAACAATATCAACATTAGTTACCTACTAACAATATCAACATTAGTTAAGCACTAACAATATCAACATTAGTTAAGTACTAATATAACCAACATTAGTTACCTACTAACAATATCAACATTAGTTAAGTACTAACAATATCAACATTACTTAAGTACTAACAATATCAACATTAGTAACCTACTAACAATATCAACATTAGTTACCTACAAACAATATCAACATTAGTTACCTACTAACAATATCAACATTAGTTTTACTAACAATTTCAACATTAGTTACCTACTAATAATATCAACATTAGATACCTACTAACAATATCAACATTAGTTACCTACTAACAATATCAATAATAGTTACCTACTAACAATATCAACATTAGTTACCTACTAACAATATCACCATTAGTTACCCACTAACAATATCAACATTAGTTACCTACTAACAAAATCAATTCAAAAATGGATCATATGGTTATTCATTTAAAGGTATCCTAGTTAAATCATTGAATCTCCAATAAAGAAATCAAGGTTCATAACGCCATTCTATTTAAGGTTATTGAGAAATTAACTTTTAAACTTGTACCAAAAAATGTACAACTAACGATTTCTCTATTGTTCTCACTTTACATCTTTTATTAAAGACACTCTTTATCTAATTGCCTCAAGATTATTATTGAGTCAAATAAATCACAGCAACAAATGTTTAATCTCCCAGCAACAAATCTTTAATCTCCCGGCAACAAATGTTTAATCTCCAAGCAACAAATGTTTAATCTCCCAGCAACAAATTTTTAATCTTCCAGCAACAAATGTTTAATCTCCCAGCAACAAATATTTTATCTCCCAGCAACTAATGTTTAATCTCCCATCAACAAATGTTTAATCGCCAAGCAAAAAAGTATAGTTTATAGAGAATTCCTGAAGGTAAATTAGCTTTCAACTGTTAAACTTATATTTAAGTATTTACAAATTCACTGTTCCCATTTTATATCATTAATTTAAGAAGCGCTGTCTATAGTTCTCTCCTACACCTATCGATGATTGATATCAATTATTAATACTTAATGAAATATATACAATTTTGATATAATGTTGATGTTCATTGCTTGATCAGGCAAAACATTTTGATAATGTGTTGATGTTCATTGCTTGATCAGGCAAAACATTTTGATAATGTGTTGGTGTTCATTGCTTGATCAGGCAACAAATTTTGATAGTGTGTTGGTGTTCATTGCTTGATCAGGCAACACATTTTGATAGTGTGTTGGTGTCCATTGGTTTATCAGCAACTTGTTTTGATAGTGTCTTGGTGTTTATTGCTTGATCGGGCAACACATTTTGATAGTGTGTTGGTGTTCATTGCTTGATCAGGCAACACATTTTGATAGTTTGTTGGTGTTCATTGCTTGATCAGGCAACACATTTTGATAGTGTGTTGGTGTTCATTGCTTGATCAGGCAACACATTTTGATAGTGTGTTGGTGTTCTTTGCTTGATCAGGCAACATATTTTGATAATGTGTTGGTGTTCATTGCTTGATCAGGCAAAATATTTTGATAATGTGTTGGTGTTCATTGCTTGATCAGGCAACACATTTTGATAGTGTGTTGGTGTTCTTTGCTTGATCAGGCAACACATTTTGATAGTGTGTTGGTGTTCATTGCTTGATCAGGCAACACATTTTGATAGTGTGTTGGTGTTCTTTGCTTGATCAGGCAACACATTTTGATAGTGTGTTGGTGTTC
>MUZC01004454.1:174397-192281 GCA_002072015.1 Radix auricularia
GTTATCTATCATTCTTGATTGAATTAAATAAACAACATCAACAATAATAATTGTAGCCTACTTACTTGTAGAATTAGGTTCGTCATCAATTTCAAGCCAAAGTTTCCTTCCTAAATTCCTAGTCATATTAATATTATTACAGACTAATGATACTGCGATAACACTTCGACGACATTGTTGAGGGGAGTGTGAGCTATTGAAATTCAGAATCTAATTTATAAATATCCATATTTAAAATCTAAATGATTTTAGATTAAAATGGAAACGTACTGTCTTATGTGTTGAAAATCCTGCATGAAAGCCAATTCTTATTTATTAAATGATTTTTTACACACATAAAATGAGACGAAGTGGAACAAATTTCCGCCATTTTGTTGACTTTTGAAAGCCAATTCACGCGATGCGCTGGAAAAAATCAAATTGTTCGCGCGTATACTCGCGTATATTGGCGATTTTACGCTGCCAGTGTAAACATGCAACATATGTTATTGCATTTGCTTTTCAAGAGGTTTCAGTTGCGCGACTAAATGAGCAAATTCGCGTGTAGTGTAACCACAGCCTTAAAATTTGAGATAGACTTTTTTGTGGTGCGTATTCTGTTCAACAACGTTTCCTGTCACGCAATAAGGTGCGCATTTTATTGGCTAAACTTTTTAACTTTATAATCACGATCGGTGCGTTTTAATTTAAACATGTTTTACGAGACATAACTAGAATGTTGTATTTTGTGATTGGTATGCCCTTGATATTATAATGATCGGCGTTATAGTTTTGTCTCGCATATTTAATATTTAAAGTGATTTTTTTTTTCTTTTATAAAAGTCAAAAGCTTTACTAATATCCTTCTGGACCTACATCATGTCACTAAAGGGTGTGGGTGTGTTAAGAGTTTTTTTTGGGGTGGGGGGGGGGATTGCGCCTGAGTTTATGGTTTATACAGGTATTTTAGATTGTTTTAATTTCATAGTTTCAATTTAATTTTATTTAATCATGCTTTCAAAAAATAAACTACAGTTACAGAATAAAATTATTTAAATATTAAACAGTATTAAATATTTAAATTTACAGAAATGTGAAATCAATGAGAACTCTTTTTCTTGTTTTTCAGTGTTCTATTTGAGGGTAACCGGAGATAATGTCACCAATAGTGAGCTGCTTATGTCCATTTTATTTCTGTGTTCTATCTGAGGGTAAAGGGAGATAATGACACCAATAGTGAGTTGCTTATGTCCATTTTATTTCTGTGTTCTATCTGAGGGTAAAGGGAGATAATGTCACCAATAGTTAGCTGCTTATGTCCATTTTATTTCTGTGTTCTATCTGAGGGTAACGGGAGATAATGACACAAATAGTGAGCTGCTTATGTCCATTTTATTTCTGTGTTCTATCTGAGGGTAACGGGAGATAATGGCACCAATAGTGAGCTGCTTATGTCCAATTTTTTCTCTGCGTTATATCTGAGGATAACGGGAGATAATGGCACCAATAGTGAGCTGCTTATGTCCAATTTTTTCTCTGTGTTATATCTGGGGGTAATGGGAGATAATGACATCAATAGTACGCTGCTTATGTTCATTTTTTTTCGTTGTTTCGTCTTTCTGGTAGTCACTGCAAAAAAAAAAACAGGATTGTCGGAAATAGGAATAGGGATTTATTGATTTGAATTACAATCACGGGACATTTATCCACGACTTATATCCAGGAAATTGGAATATTTGTTTTCTCAAAGGAATTGTAAAGGTCACCGTCATTTGAAATCTCGAGCAGTATCACTTCATTTGAACAGTCGCGATAGATTCGTCTGGTTTTCTAACAAATACGTTAAGGAAACTTTTTCTCCAATTTCTTGAGTCTTTTATTGGTGGGAAGTAGCGCTACAATTCTATTAGAAACACATTCAGGTGAACATGAACCAACTGGGACAATGAGTGCTCAGGCTCAGTCTCACTTAGAATTCATGCTTATGTATGAAACACATCCAAAATTATTTCGTTTTCTCGAATTTCCACAAATTCAGTTAGACTTTATATGCAGCTACTTTGTCATCCAAAATGAAAACAAGTATAAATTCCTCTCTTATGGTATTATTGAATTCATTGAACTTTAAAAATATGTCACACAGTTTGGTAAACTTCACGAGCCGTGTTTTTTTTAATTATCTGCGTCAAAAAAAAAACATATTCCAATTTGAACCAATTGTATTGTCTGTTAAAGTTTTATTTATTCTGGATGTTAAATTACTTCTTGACTCTCATCCCTTTTCCTTTATCTTTTACTAACATAACATTTTAAATGTTTCGAACTCATTTATCCAATATTTGGTTTAAGTTAGCTTTGAAGTTACATATAAGTAACCCGGAACATAAAACATCCCAAAGCTCAAACAATAAAAGGGAAAAAATATAATGTCACACTTATAACATTATAAATATTCTTATAAATTAATTACTAGGGGACATAAATTGGGGAGCTAACATTGAAAAAAAAAACAATTGTAATAATTGACCGGTTGAGGACCAAGCTAAAGAAGTTTTTCACGCTTGTATAACTCTTACAACTTTTAAAAGGGACAAAGTAAGTGATGTTCTATAAGTGTTGGAAAACTATAGAAAGTCATACCATACGGAAGCCTGCTGTAATAAAGTTGTATAAAGTTATCTCATTTCTGTTAGTTGATTGTGTTTTAATGTCAATGAACCTCTATCGAGAGTCGTAGCATATGGAAGCCTGCTAGAATAATGTTTTATAAAGTTATCTCATTTCTGTTAGTTAATTATGTTTAAATGGAAATGAAGATGAATTCCGTTTGATTTTTTATTTCTTCCAAATAGGTCACTCGCCCGAAATGGTTTTCTTCTAAAATTTATATTTCTTTCTAATGGGGCCCACGTCCAAAAGATTTGTCCACACTATTGACCAACCAATTTTCTTTCTAATGGAACAATTGCCCTAAAGAGTTTTTAACTTAAATAACATTTAGTCTACATTTGACGCGGGTTCGAAACCATGGATCTGGCAAGGCACCCGGGGCATTGCGCTAACCACACAATCCCATGCTCGTTAGTGGTCAATGAAAAGTGTGAACGCTACTTCACTTGCTCCAATGGACTTTCATGGTCTGTAAGGTATATATATATTTGTTTCTAATTTAACCCTCACCCCCATGAGTTTTCTACACCTTTGTTCTCTCTAATTTGAACTAAAAGGTGATTTTTAAAAAAAAAAAAATCAAATCCTATGAAGTGGCCTAAGCATGGCCATGTTTTAAGATTGAAATTTAAGAAAGTATAGTTACATACAAGTGGTCTACATATAAGTTAGAAAGTATAGTCACATACAAGTGTCCTAGATATACGATAGAAAGTATAGTAACATACAAGTGGCCTAGATATAAGATAGAAAGTATAGTCACATACAAGTGGGCTAGATAAAAGATATAAAGTATTTTCACATACAAGTGGCTTAGATATAAGATAGAAAGTATAGTCACATACAAGTGTTCTAGATATAAGATAGAAAGTATAGTAACATACAAGTGGCCTAGATATAAGATAGAAAGTATAGTCACATACAAGTGGGCTAGATAAAAGATAGAAAGTTTATTCACATACAAGTGGCCTAGATATAAGATAGAAAGTATAGTCACATACAAGTGGCCTAGATATAAGATAGAAAGTATAGTCACAAACAAGTGGCCTAGATGTAAGATAGAAAGTATAGTCACATACAAGTGGCCTAGATATAAGACAGAAAGTAGAGTAACGTACAATTTGTTTAGATTGTTATAATATACTAAGAGTATTCACATCCACATTCGATCGGTTGTGATTTTATACTAAGAATAGTCACCTGCACATTAGATTAGTCTGATTAAATTTTAAAATTTAGTTAAATTTTTATGTTTTAAATGTACTTAAAGAGATATTAAAAACATTTAACAAACCAGTTGATTAATTCAAATGAGAACAATGTATAAACAAATGAGGATATGAGCGCAAAATATATTACTTTTAATCTTAGAATAAATTCTCTATAAAATTGTATAATAAGATACAAAATTTTACTAAAACATGAAAGTAAAAAAAGAATTTACACATAAACTATCGATCATGTCATTTGGCAATTATAGTTAGTAACAAAGCCCACATGCTATAATTGTACTCACACACATACACGCAAAAACACACACAAAAACACACACACAAATTAACACACAGACACACACAAACAAACACACACGCAAATACATACACACATTCACAGACACACAAAACACACATACACACACACAAACACAAAAACACACACAACACACACACACAAACCCACAACCCACATTCATATTTGAAATGATAATAAATTATTCAAGTGACAGTGTTTTACCTTGCATCAATTATTTCAATTTGTTTATTATTATTATTATTAATTTTATTATTATATTATTATTATTATTAGTATTAATAATGATATATATATATATANATATATATGTTGTTAATAATCTTTTAAAATTAACTATAAAGTTTGGAGCTTTCTAAAATACAAATTTTGTTTCGTTTTTAATGCTATTCAAACATTTCAATAAAATATATTATCATAGACTGTGCTTAAAAATAACATATTTTAGAAAAATGGAAAAAAATAACAAACAATTTTATTACAGAACGATATATTACAATAGTTTTTCCCGTAAACTCAACTTCGCACTACAGAGAACTTTTACTGACGCATAACATAAAAAACAATACGTTTGATGAAGTAAAATAGATTGGAAAGATTAGTTATTTAATGTAATTTTTTACAAAAGAAAATTTGTTAAATTTTATGTACTCATCAATGAGACTAATAAGTATTTTTATGTTGCTTAAATGTTTCTTTAAATGTAACATACTAATATAAGTAAACATAAAATTCCAAGAACCGATTGTATCATTAAATATATTAATATCAATATCAAGACATGAAACCTATTAAATGTAAACATTTACTGTACATTATACGCTTTACTAACAAATTCAAGGAGGTACCTTACGGACATTCGTTGTGGCAGACAGCCTGATTATTTTATCCAAGTGGCCTGCCACTTGACTTCGATCCCTGAATTAAGGATACATTGTAAATGACTTGATAATTTTTTGTCTGATTTGTAAAAAAAAAAAAAAGATATGACTGTTTATTGCTAAATGCAGACAAAAAATAGAATTGGGAATAAGACATTAAAGAGTTGACATTTATCGACTCTATTTCATAGTGTCGCCCCAACGACCAACCAACGGGTCAAGGGATGATTGCTATAGTAATTACAGTTCGGTTTAAGGGAAGATTGATTGGTTGCTAAAGTAATTAGAGTAATTTTATCTACATTTGATTACATACTTATTATAATTTTTTATAACTATTTAAAAAGACAACAACAACTATAAAGTAGAACCTTAGCACATTGTACGTCATAAAACACAACATTCACAGGAACATTCATACGTTTTTTTATATCATTTTTTTTAACTTTGAAAAATGGATTTATGAGTTTATAGACAATAGTAAAATCAATTTAACATACGTTTATAACAACGTGAATTATAATATTTAGGATAACGTTGGGAGCGATCTATGAGTTGTTTCTTTAAAAAAAAAAAATAGTCATTCCTCTCTATTTTTTTTTTTACAATTTGATGCATGATTACGACAGTCATCTTAGGGCTGAGTGAGACTACAAGAGACGATGCAATAAGAACATGAAGGTTGGTAGTTAAGAGAACTTTAAAAGAATTAGAAACGACTCTAAGATTTAAAGAATAGCTATATTACTTAAGATGAACTCAGTTAGATTTTAGACATACAGTCTAAGTAAAGTCTTTGTACATTACAGCTCAAAAAATGACTTCCATTAGGATAAAGAAATTTTACAGTAATTATCATTATAAAATCGAATTCATATATATGCGATTATGCTTGTACGTATTCATAGTGTTTACTTTAAATTTTTTATTTAATACTTATTTTATAACTCATTAATTAAACGTAGAAACGCAATTCATTTCACTAGACGTTTCAATAGTTACTAAGGCGTTCAATAATTTAAAATAACTATTCTTTGTATAGAATGTATGTTGATCCTGTTTAATTAGGTCAGAAATCTATTTCACAATGTGATGTAAATATATATTACAATTTTTATACAAGAATCTAATGACTTTTAGTTATGCTGTTAAAATTACTTTTAAACAACCTTTGATAATGTCCTTCTGAACATACATATTGTAATGGACAATAAAACATAGGCGTCACCAAGGGGTATGGGAGTAGCGAACAGCACGTGTGTCACAATTAAAATCTGTGACACAAAAATGTTACATTCTGTATTTCTCTCTATATTGATCTGAAAAACTCGTATTCGGTAGATTGGGTAAATCGTTAGACTTGAAACTGTGACTTACGGCACTGGTTTTTACTATAATAGGGGTAAGACAGCAATCAGGCTTATAAATTTGTACATTTAAAACACGTAAATATCATATTGGTTACCTGAAAGAACTTAAGAAAAGAGAACGTTTTGGCAAAGAGCAAACAGTACACAAATAAAACTAAAATTTACAAAATGAAAAACAAAAAGAAATTAAGCGTCAATAAAAGCGTTAAAATAATGTTCATCATAGTAATAAACAGCATTCTCGTCATATTACTATTATTGTTTACATCTAGTAAGAAATCATTTTCAATTGATTTTATTGTTTCATTTCTTGTCAAAGAAATTTAAGTAACACTTTTCTCCTGCTTGATAGTCTTCAGTTGATTACCTTAAAGTTTAAGAAATGAATTTTCAAACACTTTTGTTTGCCTGAAAAGAAATGAAATACAATGACTTTTGTTGTACCCATTACGTTTTTCTACACTCCCAGGTTTTAATGGTAGACTAGACAATATTTTATATACATAAACCGATTTTGGTCTTCGCTCAAATTTTTAAACATTAAAATAAATGAGAAATTATCAAGACTTTATAGCGATTGAATTGTTTCTACTTGTGTTTTGTATGATTTAAATCTATATACGTATTTATTCTGTCCAAATTGCGCCATTACAGGACAGCAGTAGTAAAACAAGCCGTAGAAGAAATATGGGTTAGTGAGTTAACAACTAAAGGACTCGTTTTAAGTATGTGCTTTGACTATTTAGCGGGTCTTAAACACTTAAGGAAGAGCAGCAACTGTTGGTGCCAAATAAACTTATGGTCAGTAGTAAAAAACTATATTATATATATGTAGGGGGCGCTGTGGTCTACGATGTAGCGAGCTGGACTACCGAACCTCAGCAAGAACCCGTGTCGCTGGTTTGAAACCGCGGATCTTGCAAGACCCCCGGGGCATTGTGCTAGCCACACAATCCCATGCTCGTTAGTGGCCAATGAAACTTGTGTACGCTACTTCACTTGCTCCCATTGACCTTCATGGTCTGTAAGGGATATATTTATTATTATTTAAATGTAATATCGCTATATTTTGGTATGACCTATGTAATAATGGGTTCAACATTTACTTGAAACTAAATGGTTTAAGGATTAATTATTTATAATATATTAAGTGATTTTGATATCGTTAAGCGTGTGATTTTTTAATTACGAACACATCTGTTATCGGTTCATAGTAGTGTACGTGTTTTTCATACTGTAAATTATATATTATTATCTATCGCTATATGTCATTCCTATATACCAGCTTTTGCTTAGATATAGCATGTACTACGGCTTATCTGTCGCTATATGTCATTCCTATATACCAGCTTTTGCTGTAGATATAACATGTAATACGGCATAGAATAATGCGCTAATACCTTAACGGTTACATGCACTTCTTATATATTAAAGATTGTTGTTTATCCATAATGTTTATATGAAATCAAACAATTATAACAATCCATCATTGATAATCGTTTATAATAAAAGAAATTGACCTATTTGTTAAAAGTTCAATTTACACAAAATAGTTAAATATTTAGCATTTTACTAAAAATGTATTTATTTTTTACATATTAATGAGCAGTAGAAGACGGTTACAAATCAACAAAATATTTTACCTCTCTTTGGTGAAAATATATTTAGATTATTTAAATACGCTGTTAACAAAAAAACTTCAAATATAGTGCAAAAGCGTTTTAAAAAAAACAACAACAAAGAAACAAAAAAAAGTTCAATTAAGGCAATTTGTTGTATCACGTCAATAAATCAAGCAAATAAACACGAAATTATATTATGCTGAATACATCAATATACTCCTTAAATAAAAAATATTTTTTAAGTATTCAGATTTTGTTAGAGAAATTTGTTAAAGAAAATAGTTATAAATAATCATATTTATGTTAATCTTACATAACAAACACACTTTGTAGATTAGAGATAAATACAGCAGCAGGTAGAAATTTCAAAAAGGAGATACCTCCCTTATATTACAACGATTTTAAAGTCACATGTATCTCTTCCAATACATTTACAAGAATAATACATGCATGACACGCTTAAAAGTAAGTTAATTGCTAAGAATGCTGTTTCTTACATGAAGTTAATTAAACGTTATACAAAAAAAAACACTTAAGCATCCCATCTATAAATAATCAATGAACTAATTTGTATTTCATTTTTAAAAACCATAAAATTTCTTAGATATACATACGCTACTTCTATGCAGAGGATCATTGCGTCCACGGGTCATACGAAATGATCTGTTGGCAAGTGATGCACCGGTCACAGGCAACGCTATATGGGTTTCACGCATTACCCACACCTCCTAACTATTGTTTAGAAAGGTACCCATTCAGAGCTGGGTGAGTCGGGGATTCGAGCTTGTGACCATCGGTACGACAGTAGATGCGCGCTACTACGCGAACACCGCGTCCCAATTTCTTTTACATTTTCATAATGTGAGTAATCAAATTATTGTCATAATTATGTAGAGTGTAAGAAAGTGTGACAGTTTATAACAGTAGGGATGGGGTGTCTGGCCATGTGTCACAGTGTTTGGTATTTAATTTTAATTTTTTGATAATAAAATAATTACATTTATTCAAAAGTGTAATGTACTTCGGAAAAGGGGGGTGTTTCCGATATTTGTGAAGGTTTGTTACAGGGTAGGGGGCAGTTTAGAATTGTTAAATAGCTAGATGTACTATAGGGATGATCACTAGCACTAATAAATATATGTAACTTCTTACAAATTTTAAATTATTTCATTTAAAATAATTAATTCATTTTCATACATATTTATCTTTATATGATAATTGTATTCTTTGTATAAAATGTCTGCTGAATTTGTTATCAGGTAAGGTATCACAATCAACTTTTGCAGTAAATATATTGTAACGTTTTTTGCCATGAATCTAATGACTCTTAGTTATGTCGTTCAAATAACTTTAAAAAAACGTTAATGATATCCTTCTGAACATACATCTTGTCATGGGCAACAAACCATAGGCGTAACTAGGGGCTGCATGGTGTGCGGACAGCTTTGGGTAACACCAGCAACCAAAGTAACACTAAACTTTTAAATTCTTTTTTCCCTTTACATGGCATTTACAAACTCGGATTATGTCATTGGGGTACATCGTGAGTGGTAACACTATGAGCTACCGCTCTGAGTGATACTATGAGCTACCACACAGAGTGACACTATGAGCTACCACACTGGGTGACACTATGAGAGCTACCACATTGAGTGACACTATAAGCTACCACACTGGGTGACACTATGAGCTACCACACTGGGTGACACTATGAGCTACCACACTAAGTGACACTATGAGCTACCACACTGGGTGACACTATGAGCTACCACACTGATTTACACTATGAGCTACCACACTGGGTGACACTATGAGCTACCACACTGAGTGTCACTATGAGCTATCACACTGGGTGACACTATGAATTATCGCACTGAGTGACATTAAGAGCTACCACACTGGGTGACACTATGAGTTACCACACTGAGTGAAACTATGAGCTACCACACTTGGTGACACTATGAGCTACCACACTGAGTGACACTATGAGCTACCACACTGGATGACACTATGAATTACCGCACTGAGTTACACTAAAGGCTACCACACTGGGTGAAACTATGAGCTACCCCTCTGATCGACACTATGAGCTACCCCACTGATCGACACTATAAGCTAACACACTGAGTGACACTATGGGCTAACACACTGAGTGACACTATGAGCTAACACACTGAGTGACACTATGAGCTATTACAATAGGTGACACTATGAGCTAACACACTGATTGACACTATGATCTAACATACTGAGTGACACTATGAGCTACCGCACTGGGTGACACTATGAGCTACCACGCTGAGTAATACTATGAGCTACCACACTGAGTGACACTATGAGCTACCACACTGGGTAACACTATGAGAGCTACCACACTGAGTGACACTATAAGCTACCACACTGGGTGACACTATGAGCTACCACACTGGGTGACACTATGAGCTACCACACTAAGTGACAATATGAGCTAAGACACTGGGTGACACTATGAGCTAGCACACTGAGTTACACTATGAGCTACCACACTGGGTGACACTATGAGCTACCACACTGAGTGTCACTATGAGCTATCACACTGGGTGACACTATGAGTTACCACACTGACTGAAACTATGAGCTACCACACTGGGTGAAACTATGAGCCACCACACTGAGTGACATTATGAGCTACCACACTGGATGACACTATGAATTACCGCACTGAGTTACACTAAGGGCTACCACACTGGGTGAAACTATGAGCTACCCCACTGATCGACACTATGAGCTACCCCACTGAACGACACTATGAGTTACCGCACTGAGTGACACTATGAGCTAACACACTGAGTGAAACTATGAGCTATTGCACTAGGTGACCCTATGAGTTACCGCATTGAATGACACAATGAGCTAACACACTGAGTGACACTATGA
Organism: Radix auricularia; assembly: GCA_002072015.1. NCBI lineage: Eukaryota > Metazoa > Mollusca > Gastropoda > Lymnaeidae > Radix > Radix auricularia. The sequence continues at coordinate 185,366 of MUZC01004454.1, forward strand.
GCTAACACACTGAGTGACACTATGAGCTATCACACTCAGTGACACTATGAGCTAACACACTGAGTGACACTATAAGCTAACACACTGAGTGACACTATGAGCTAACACACTGAGTGACACTATGAGCTACCACACTGAGTGACACTATGAGCTACCGCACTAAGTGACACTATAAGCTAACACACTGAGTGACACTATGAGCTAACACACTGAGTGACATTATGAGCTAACACACTGAGTGACACTATGAGCTACCGCACTGAGAGACACTATGAGCTAACACACTGAGTGACACTATAAGTTAACACTCTAAGTGTCATAATGAGCTACTACACTGAGTGACACTATGAGCCAACACACTGAATGAAACTATGAGCTACGGCACTTAGTGACACTATGAGCTACCACAATGAATAACACCATAAGCTACCAAACTGAGTGACACTATGAGCTACCACAAGGGGTGACACTATGAGTTACCGCACTGAGTGACACTATGACCTATCACACTGAGTAACACTATGAGCTACCAAGCTGAGTGACACTATGAGCTACCATAAGGGGTGACACTGTGAGCTACCACACTGGGTGACACTATTAGCTACCGCACTGAGTGACACTATGAGCTTCCCCACCAAGTGACACTATGAGCTACCACACTGAGTGACACTATGAGCTACCCCACTGAGTGACACTATGAGCTACCCAACTGAGTGACACTATGAACTACCACACTGAGTGACACTATGAGCTGCCACACTGAGTGACACTATGAGATACCCCACTGAGTGACACTATGAGCTAACACACTGAGTGACACTATGTGCTACCACACCGATTAACACTATGAGCTATCACACTGAGTGACACTAAGAGCTACCATACTGTGTGACACTAACACCTACCACACTGAGTGACACTATGAGCTACCACACTGAGTGACCCTATGTGCTAGCAAACTGAGTTATGGTCAGAAAATGATGATGATTTGGAAGCACACAAAAGAATCAAGACTTGGGCTTATAGTCTCAGATTTGTTCAATTTATGAAAAAAATGTTTTTTCAACCAAGCATTTAATAGTCGGCCATTTAAGAACATATTTAGCTGAAAAGCAAAATTTGGGATGAGTACCTGCCCAGAGATGTGATTGATAATGTAGCTGGGGGGGCCTTATCAACGTCCAATAAGAAATGAAGGATGCTATAAATGCAGGGTCTGCCTCTAGAAATTGAACCATCGGAAAGTTCAGACCTGTTGCCTTATTATAAACATGTGAAAAAGTTGTGTATTGGATGTCAATAAGATTGCAGTTTGTCACTTTTGTGAGACTCCTGCATGCAAAGATCTTCATGCACTTTGTGGAGCCTGCAGTGAATCAGACGAAGGCTACAGATAGATTGTAAAAAAATTAAATGCTACGTCACAATAATAAGAAATCAGGAAGACAAGAACAATTATTTAGCAGTACGGGACCCATCTAAACAGACATCTAGTAGTAAGCTTTTAATCTTAACAGACATTTCATAATAAACTACCTATCTAAACAGACATATAGTAGTAAGCTTCTAATCTTAACAGACATTTCATAATAAACTACCCATCTAAACAGACATCTAGTAGTAAGCTTCTAATCTTAACAGACATTTCATAATAAACTACCTATCTAAACAAATATCTGACTACCCATCTAAACAAATATTTAGTAGTAACGTACCCATCTAAACATACATCTAATAGTAAGCTACCCATCTAAACAAACATTTAATACTAAATTACATATCTAAACAAATATCTAGTAGTAAGCTACCCAGCTAAACAAATATTTATTAATAAACTACCCATCTAAACAAACAACTAGCAGTAAGCTACCCAATTAAAAATTATCTAGTAGTAAGCTACCCATCTAAACAAACATCTAGTACTAAACTAACCATCTCAACAAACAACTAGCAGTAAGCTAACCATTAAAAAAAATATCTAGTAGTAAGCTACCCATCTAAACAAACATTTGGTAGTAAGCTACCCATCTAAACAAACATCTAGTAGTAAGCTAACCATTAAAAAAATATCTAGCAGTAAGCTACCCATCTAAACAAACATCTAGTAGTAAGCTACTCTCTAAACAAATATCTAGTACTGAACTACCGATCTCAACAGAAAGATATTACTAAAATATTCCATCTCAAAGGACGATTAGTACTAAGCTACCAATCCCACAAAATGACAAGTTTGCAAGGTACGAGTTGAAACTTAATTATAATTTTAATAATTTAACATACATAACTCACAAAAATTTGTATGTCCAAGAAGTTATTACAAAACTAGCATCACTGCTAAAGATGCAATTAAATTGTTTGTCTTTAGAACTTTGGAAAACATACTCCAAAAACACTGACGTAAGGATAATAATATTTACAACAAGCTGCATTTAGAGTCCAAGACCTTGGCTCATTCCGTAATTGTATCTAATGTCTGTAGTCAAGCCACTTCGCCTTTATGTCTATGGATAATTGTCCAACTATGCACATAGCAAATGTACATAGATTGATAAACCATATCTTTACTTGTACTACTTGTCATTGCTAAAGTAAATTTACAGATTGAAATGACTGAACTATTTCACACCTACTTTAACATGTAGAAACAAAACTCAAGTTATCAATATAAACCGAGTAAAAACAATCTCAGGAACATTATTATTTCTACGTTTGGTTCAAAACGTATAAAATTAAAGAGAGGAAAATATTTTAAAGATTTCATACTCATCATTTATCTTCATACAAATAATGTGACACAACTCTCTAAATCTTATTAACCTATCTATCTTCAGACAAATATAAAAGTACCTTTAAAGATGTATATTTACAAATAATTTTCGGTAGACAACTAATAGGCTGGGCTGATCCTCCACAAACTAAATAAGAAAATAAGTGGATAAAATGAAGGTTTTTTCAAAACTTTAAATCATTTACATACGATACTAGCTATAAGCATGTTCATTAGAATACACACAATTAAAAGTAATTTTAAAAAATAGAAAATTTTAGGTATGTTTCGTAAAACCTGTTTTACATAATGCGTACCCCACGTAAATATATTTTTAAAAAGTATTGAAAATGTTAGGGGCACATTATTGCGCTACACAAAAGGTTGTTGAACAGAATACGCATCACAGCATTCTATCTAAATAAACCTAACTTCTAACCCAAACCCTAAAAACTATCACTAAACCTAACCCAACCCCTAAAAACTATCACTAAACCTAACCCAAACCCTAAAAACTATCACTAAACCTAACCGAAACCCTTAAAACTATAAATTAACGTAACCCTAAAGTTTATCCCTAAACCTAACGTCAAACCCCGGACCTGCGATGTAGCGTACGATCTTACTATCATTACGACCACACAGCCACAAACACCATTGAATTTTTTAACCTAATAAAAAAAAACATGTTAAGCCTGGTCCCTCTTGGAACTCAGGACGTGTTAGCGCATTTTCGCTTTATGTATCAGTACTTCTGTTAAATATTAGCATTATGTAGTTATCAGTAATTGTGTTTAGATTTTATACATATTTTTATGAATTTACCTGAAAAAAATTTATTTAAAAGTCATTTCTTTACATTTTCTCTTTAATCTAACTACAAGTGGTTTGTGGTCACTGAAATAGGACTCATAAATAAAACATTCTAAATTGTAATCAGCTAATCGCCCAAAAACTCCGTCAATTGTAGTTTGATAAATCGTGGTTGCCAATCTTGTTGAAAGTAGTTGAATGTTGAAGCTTGTTTCGAAAAAGTTTTCAATTTCTGCCCCTGGGCCGCTAAGATCTTGATTGATATCACCACAAAAGATGACGTAAAATTATCTAAACTTTAACACATATTCTAATGACGTCAACAACAAAAAAACTAATACTTTTGCACGCTTTCGCACCACTAACAAATAACTTTAACTCTTCAATGCTTAAAACCGATGTATTCGACTTCCGGCAATGGCGGCCGTAGCATGCGCTAGTGTTATCTCTCGATTCGCAATGTTTTTTGTAGTTTTAACGGAGTTTTTCAAAGGATCGAGTAACTTAGTGTTGATGCACAAATGACAGGTCAGGACATACAAAAAATATATTTACAGCATGGGTCTAGGAGATATGGTTGCTGAGATCTAGGGTGATGACGGACGGACGGACAAAACGGGTGCAATAGCGCATTCGACTTCTCGAAAATGCGCTAAAAATAACGCGATACACAGAGATACTTACTATAATTTAAAAACTCAATAATTCAATTACAGTACATTCGATTTATTGGAAACTTTTAAATAATTTTTTTTTTTAAATAAAGGATTGATAGAAATTGATCTGAGTGTGTTGACAATTCGTTTGTCAATGTGTAGTTGACATTCTGTTTACTTGTAACTACCTGACTGTTGTTTACTGAAATTGCTACGTCACATCTTGACGAAAAATATATATCTTAAAATAGTTTATATTATAAATTTGTTTTTTTTTCAACTAAATATAGAGATTGCAGAAATTTCCTTCTAATCATGTGAAAAATGATTATATAGTTTCGCAAAAATATTATTTATACTTGTTTTAATTGTTTGGTTTCTTTCCTTGGTTTTTTGTTTGTTTGTTTGTTGTTGCAACAAATTAAATTTGTATAATTATAAATATTTTATCAATTATAGTCGTGTGCGACAGCTACAAAAACACACAGAGCTAATACGAAAACACCCGAAGCTAATACAAAAACATCTGGAGCTAATACAAAAACATCTGGAGCTAATACAAAAACAACCGGAGCTAATACAAAAACACCCGGAGCTAATACAAAAGCACCCGGAGCTAATACAAAAACACCCGAAGCTAATACAAAAACACCCGGAGCTAATACAAAAACATCCGGAGCTAATACAAAAACATCTGGAGCTAATACAAAAACAACCGGAGCTAATACAAAAACACCCGGAGCTAATACAAAAGCACCCGGAGCTAATACAAAAACACCCGGAGCTAATACAAAAAAAAGTGTGTTTTGTTTCAGTAGTAGCTATGTCTCATCAATGACAATAACATTAGTTTAAGGACTTTTGTATGTTCGTTAGTAGATTGTTACATAGAACCTCTGAAAGTCTACAAGTGTCTCATTTTTAAACATGTCATATAAGAAAATTATAAATGCTAACAAAATGTACATGCTTTATTTCGCTGATATAAAATAGTGAATATCCATTGGTACACTTCCATGGACTTGAATATAAAAAAATATAATTTAAATGCAGTTGGTGAAAAGCTTATTTTTATAACATTTATTGAGATATCGCTATGTGACACATTCCCCAATAACCTTAGCTAGTGAACAATGTGACACAAAACAATTTTTCGGATATCGTTACGGAACAAATTCCCCAAAAGTCTAGCTAGTGAACGATGTGACACGAAACAGAATCGGAGATATAATTATATTGTAGGGAGCTATACATGTATGTACAGTAGCAGCATCTGTTTTTTTTTAAATATTTTAATAAACTTTTACTTTTTTAAGATATACTAATATCCTACAAAATGTATATACTTCGACCTTATAAAAATGTTTCTATGTATACCTTACACAAATTTATGTAATTTCATAATCCAAAAAGTTTGTGACATAACAAAGCTAATCTTTTCTGCTATGCAAGAAATAAGGAAAAATAATCATTTTGCTTACGTAGACACTTAAAATATCTAAATAATAACATTCTGAGGGAAAAGTATGGCTGAAAAAAAAAGTTATTAATGCATTGGGAAAAGACAATAGAAAAAATTTCTGAACGTTTCCTCCAACTTGCATAATTATATTAGTTTAAAACGGTTTAAATTAAATCGATTTATTATTCGTTAATTTCCGCATCTGCAATATACAAATATTATCAAGAACCGGATACATATTTACATCACATAAAAAATTAGGTTGGCATATAAAGCTACTCTTAGATGATTATACATATAATTTGAGATTTTAAAAAGTATGTCTATGTCAGTTAAGGTGGACATATGGCGCGCATGACACAGTTGGAACGCATCTCTCCATTAGCCAGCACGCATGGCTTTATTAGCCGGCTAGCATCGCTTCATTAGCCAGCACGCATAGCTTTATTAGCTGTAACGCGACTAAAATATTACTTCCTTAATCAAAAATGTTAGCAAATCATTCTATTAAATATAAATAAGTTTTATAGAACAGGGCTTCTAAAATATTTCAGTAAGTTTGATCTACAGCCATTTATCAATAGCCCAGAAATCAGTGAGTTTTTTGTCGTATTGACGTGGTACCGACACGAGGCACCATATGGTTTAATACCAAAAACATTTTACAGGAATTAAGTTAGTATTATGTTACATATGGTACCGACATGAGGCACCATATGGTCTAAATAACAAAAATCCTTTGACATGAATTCAGTTAGTTTTATGTTACATGTCATCAAACAATAATAAAATAGAATAGTCGCTTGTCTTTGGCTGGTCTTCAGCGATTTTTATGATCGTAATCGGTTACTAGTTTACTTAACCAAACTATGTTATTTATCGGTAAGTGCTGGTACTATGAATTATTTTATTAAAAAATTTGCTTCAGATTAAAAGATGTCAAATGGTGGGTATACATTTTCATCATTTTTTTAAAAAGAATACTCGTCAACGATTTTTTAAACGATTATATTAGTAACAAAGTCAATTTAAATTATGTTGATTTTATTTCTACATTAGTTACCAATTTTTTTGATCATTGTAAAATAATAGGGCTGTTATCGATTAAATATAATTTAATAGTTAACTTTTGAAAAAAAATTGTTGATTAAATAATCGATAATTTTGTTAAAGCTAAAAATAAAGATGTATCACGTCAATGAACTGAACATTTCTGAG
>MUZC01004454.1:228250-239212 GCA_002072015.1 Radix auricularia
CATATATATAAATATATAAATTTATATATGTATCTATTAATTTCTACATTAGTTTGCTCTTCCAGGAGAGACCTTCAAATTTACATCAAACACTACGAAGCAAGTGATATGCAATAACAAGGACGAAATAATTCTTTTTCTCTAGCGTCTTTTGACCTAACGACATTATGTAATAGTTATATAATGTTCATATAAATACATTTATGTGTCATCAGTTTCATGATCATTACAGTCTCTCGGAGGTGCGTGTGACACATAAAAGAACACAGTTCTCTACATTCACCAATTCTGAGTGGTGGCCAGTAATTCATTCAACCTCATTCCTGATCAATCTTTTATATTGTCAGCCAACTTTTCCGATGGTGACCTCTTCTAGATATCATATATGTATTCTTGATTTAAGATCATTTTCATTAAAAAAATTAATTATGATAGTTATGTATCCAAAAATACATATTTTTTTATCACATTTTGATCATATGAAAACTGTATATTTGTTTCACAATAGATCTATAATCTAGATTAACAAGCGGAACAAGTGAAATACTAAAGTATGTAATGTTAAATAAATATTTAATTATATAATAAAATAATCTGTATCGATGTTGTAATCTAGGGATTGAAGTTTGAAGACAAACAATAAACTTTAAACGTTTCAAATATAAGTTATTAAATAAAAAATATTAATACGCCTTTCAAAGTAGCAGAAAGAATCCAAGATTGATTGTCAAAACTTACAAACATGTTTTTTAAACTCCTTAGCACCAAGACCATTTATGTCAATACTTGGCTTATAGATAGTTCAGAGAAGCAATAATGCCAGCCTATAAATAGTTGAACATAAATGAAACATTTTCATTGTGTCTCATATCTAACAAGACATTGACAAGTAAAGGAATATTCCACAGTTAATTGTACTCCATTTTTTAAGATATATATTTTTAGCATTCATTTTTTAAAAGTATAATACAACTTTTAAAATGCGTAAATTATTCGATTCATCTCACTTTTTAATTTATTTTTATATTTTAATTATATTTTCTAATTATATTATACTTTATAAGATCATTTACTTTACTTTAAATTATTATTTTATTGTATCATTTGATTGTCTTCAAAGCTAAGTAAACACAGCTTAAACTTAAAACTCAAATAAAGTGTTATTTATTTCAGCATTACAGTTGTTCGAGTGCTCTCCACTTCACCATAGACAATGGTAACAAAAGGGAATCTTACTTCCTAATCTGACGACATTGCCTGGAGTACAAGTTCCTTCCAAGTTTGACTTTAAGCTACCGAACTTAAACGTAGAAGGCAAGTGATAATTTTATAAGTTAAGTGATTTTCATCAAAATTAAACTCATTTATTTAAAGCACTTTAAACACAGAAAGTTTAACATTATACTTCTCAAAAACCGATCAATCCTTATGGCTGACCCTCTAACTCAGCAGGTCTTCAAAAAACGTCCTCGTTTTGCTTTCCGGAGAGATAAAAGCCTCAGAGGCATACTTGTAAGAAGTCACCTTCCCACAATGAAAGCACATATTGGAACAAAAGGTTGCAACCGTAACCGTTGCAATACTTGTCCATATGTGGTTGAAATTAACAAAATTTATTTCCCTCTTGAACAATTCTTAATAAAAGATGGATTCACTTGCACCAGTCGCAACGTGATTTATGCAATTATTTGCAAGAGGTGTAAAAAAAAATTATGTGGGTGAGACAGGTCGTCGTCTTGGAGATCGGTTTAGAGAACACCTGTACAATATAAATAAACAGGCTCAGTGTCCTGTGTCTAAACACTTTAGCAGTGTTGACCACGATGGCATTTTGGATATTGCAGTTACTGGTATTCTATATGCAACAATACCCATGATAGAGTCCACATGGAAAATAGACTCATAAAACGATTTGGTACTTTGGCTCCATATGGAATTAATCAAATCCACAATTTTACCTGACTGCAAAATCGTTTTCCCGTTGTGGTTTTCACTGTTACTTTAGATACTTCAACTTCCTCCTTTTTCTTATATTCTATGTCCGTGTTTATTTTTATTTTTGTCTTTCATTTCTTTTAATTTTATCACATATACACTAATATGTTTTAATTTTAATATATATATGTAAGTACATATTATTGTTTTTGTACTGATGGAGGCATGAGCCGAAACGTCTACCATTAATTGTATTAGTTGTTAATAAAGCTTTAATTTATTGTTTCCTTACACAAATAGTCTGTGTAATTTGTTGTTACTTTATTTATAATACTGTGTGTTTCATAAGTTTAGTTTTTGTATTTAAATACAATTTACAAACCAACCCGCAGCGTAACATACGATAAAGAGAGACAACTGCTATACCGTATATAATAATAATAATAATAATAAAATGGTAATTTATATAGCGCTTTATCCCAGCAAGGAGCCAGGCTCACAGCGCTTTACATGGAAACAACTATACATATATAAATAAAAAGAAACATTCATAGCATATTAACTACATAAATGTCAATACGGTATACTCAATACATCAGCTACCTTAATCAATTAATGAAATGTGGTTTTATTATTTTTGAAAATAAATTTTAAAAAGATGTGTCTTAAGTGCAGTCTTAAATGACTTAGCAGTTGAAATGCTACGGATGTGTAATGGAAGAAAATTCCATTGTTTGGTTGCACAAAAGGAGAATGACCTTTCGCCAAATGTTTTAGTTCTTATCTTAGGAACACAGAGAATGCGTGTATAAGCCGACCCGAGTATAAGCCGAGACCCCTAATTTTACCACAAAAAACTGGGAAAAGTATTGACTCGAGTATAAGCCTATGGTGGTAAATGCGAAATGCAGCAGCTATTGGTAAATTTAAAAAATAATAGATACCAATAAAATTACATTAAAACACATAATATTTATTTCAAAGACAAACAGTAAATTAGCTCTATAAGTGGAAAAGAGGGTCAACAAAAACAATATGGAATCAACAATAACTTTAAAAGTACAAAAACCTTAGCTTTAGCGGCGAACAAAGTTAAAACATAAGAGTTAAAATCCTTTAAAACTTGATTCCTTCTCATCATCTGTATGGCCAAACAGAGCTTCAGCTTTATCTGGTGTGAGGCTATCAGAATAGATATTGTCATCATCACTGAGGTCACAGTCATCACCATCACTGCTGTCAATCTCATATAAAGCGCTGTCTTCGCTGCCATCCATAACATTACTAATGCCACTTTTCTTGAAGGCGCGTTGCACCATGTCCTCTAGAATCTATTCCCATGCATCACGAACCCACTTTGCTATTATTTCGATGTCGGGCTTCATCAAATTTCAAACTTTTGTCAGTCGGGCTTCTAGTATTCTGCTGAGCGGAGGAAGTCTTGGCACGTCAGTCTCCTCTCTACTCTCGATTACGTCACTGGTTGCTAGACGCCAGTCGGGAGGCGATCTAGCAACCAGTGGAGGCGGGGCGAACTGCAGTGACTAGATCAGTTTAGGCAGGCGAGCTGCAGTGACTACAGGATAATATCTGGCTGCAGAGCGGTGGCATTTTCTCGGGTCATTTTTTGTTTCACTTGAGTATAAGCCAAGGGGGTGTTTTTTCAGCACAAAAAATGTGCTGAAAAAGTCGGCTTATACTCGAGTATATACGGTATGTACTCTAATTCTAAGTGAAAGTATTAAAGGAAAACTCTAATTAACAGTGGTAGTGAAGCTGAACAAACAAAAACGAAATTACGATATGTCAAAATAAATCATAAAATGTGTGTTTCAATAGCAAAAGGATAAAAGTTAATATCTGCTGTCTATACAAACATTGAAAATCACGCCATAGCAGCTAAAGCAAACGCATGCAGTGTAACCACCCTCTAAATGACTTTTCTTGTGCGTGTTTCCTGGTATACAAGATTGGCGAAGTCACGTGCAGTTAAACCAGAGCCAATATCAATGTTATATCAACAAGAAATAAGTCTTGATATGTAATCATTTTTATTTTTTTATCAGGATTTTATTTGTGTGAAATTTTTATTACCTTACTTCAATCAAAAGTTTTTAACAGAAGAAATCTAAAAACTGAAATGTAAATTTACTTTTTTTTTGGTTATTATTGTAATTATACTACTTCTATTTGAATTTACACAGTTTAGCCTAAACATTGAAATAAAAATAATTGTATTGTTATTCTTGTAGTACTTTATTTACCTCCTTATAATTTAGGTTCCTACGAGTACAACGTAACAGCCCTTGATTATTTCCTTGAAATTGGAGTACCTATTATTGTGGTATTTTTTGTATGCTGCATATGGTCATGTTGTTGACTACATTATGTAAACAAAAGTATTATATTTATTAATATTTCAATATTTCTACAAATAATTTAATTTATGTCATAAATTTACTAACAAAAACTAGAAATGATTATGGAAGGCAATAATGTTTGAAAACAAGCTGCATGGTTACTCTTTGAAATTTTAAACAGATTCCCGAGTAGCCCTTTGGAAACAAGTTGCATGGTTACTCTTTCAAATGTTGAACAGATTCCCGAGTTGCCCTTTGGAAACAAGCTGCATGGTTACTCTTTCAAATGTTGAACATATTCCCGAGTTGCCCTTTGGAAACAAGCTGCATGGTTACTCTTTCAAATGTTGAACAGATTCCCGAGTTGCCCTTTGGAAACAAGCTGCATGGTTACTCTTTCAAATGTTGAACAGATTCCCGAGTTGCCCTTTGGAAACAAGCTGCATGGTTACTCTTTCAAATGTTGAACAGATTCCCGAGTTGCCCTTTGGAAACAAGCTGCATGGTTACTCTTTCAAATGTTGAACATATTCCCGAGTTGCCCTTTGGAAACAAGCTGCATGGTTACTCTTTCAAATATTAAACAGATTCCAGAGTTACCCTTTGGAAACAAGCTGCATGGTTACTCTTACAAATGTTGAACAGATTCCCGAGTTACCCTTTGGAAACATCGCATAATATTCCATGTTCCCATCATGACCACTACCTACAATGTTATAATATTACATGTTCCCATCATGACCTCTACCTACAATGTTATAATATTCCATGTTCCCATCATGACCTCTACCAACAATGTCATAATATTACATGCTCCCGTCACGAACTCTATCTACAATGTCTTAACATTCCATGTTCTCATCACGACCTCTACCTACAATGTCATAAAGTTCCATGTTCCCTTCACGAGCTCTAACAACAATGTCATAATATTCCATGTTCCCATCATGACCTCTACCAACAATGTCATAATATTCGATGCTCCCGTCACGACCTCTATCTCCAATGTCATAAAGTTCCATGTTACCGTCACGACCTCTATCTACAATGTCATAATATTCCATGATCCAGTCACGACCTCTACCTACAATGTCATAATATTCCATGTTAACGTCACGACCTCTACCTAAAATGTCATAATATTTCATGTTCCCATCACGACCTCTACCTACAATATCATAATATTCCATGTTCCCGTCATGACCTCTACATACAATTTCATAATATTTCATGCTCCCGTCACGACCTCTATCTACTATGTCATAAAGTTCCATGTTCCTGTCACGACCTCTACCTACAAATGTCATAATATTCCATGTTCCCGTAACGACCTCTACCTACAATGTCATAATATTCCATGTTCCCGTCACGACCTCTACCTATAATGTCATAATATTCCATGTTCCCATCATGACCTCTACCAACAATGTCATAATATTCCATGTTCCCGTCACGAACTCTACCTACAATGTCATAATATTCCATGTTCAAGTCACGACCTCTACCTACAATGTCATAATATTCCATGTGAACGTCACGACCTCTACCTAATATGTCATAATATTCCATGTTCCCATCAAGACCTATACCTACAATATCATAATATTCCCTGTTCCCATCATGATCTCTACCAACAATGTCATAATATTACATGTGAACGTCACGACCTCTACCTACAATGTCATAATATTCCATGTTCCCATCATGACCTCTACCAACAATGTCATAATATTCCATGTTCCCGTCACGAACTCTAACTACAATGTCATAATATTCCATGTTCAAGTCACGACCTCTACCTACAATGTCATAATATTCCATGTGAACGTCACGACCTCTACCTAATATGTCATAATATTCCATGTTCCCATCAAGACCTATACCTACAATATCATAATATTCCCTGTTCCCATCATGATCTCTACCAACAATGTCATAATATTACATGCTCCCGTCACGACCTCTATCTACAATGTCATAACATCACATGTTCCCATCACGATCTCTACCTACAATGTCATAAAGTTCCATGTTCCCTTCACGAGCTCTAACTACAATGTCATAATATTCCATGTTCCCATCATGACCTCTACCAACAATGTCATAATATTCCATGTTCCCATCACGACCTCTATCAATAATGACATAAAGTTCCATGTTCCCGTCACGACCTCTATCTACAATGTCATAATATTCCATGTTCCAGTCACGACCTCTACCTACAATGTCATAATATTCCATGTTAACGTCACGACCTCTACCTAAAATGTCATAATATTCCATGTTCCCATCACGACCTCTACCTACAATATAATTTCCCATGTTCCCATCATGACCTCTACTTACAATGTCATAATATTCCATGCTCCCGTCACGACCTCTATCTACTATGTCATAAAGTTCCATTGTCCCGTCACGACCTCTACCTACAATGTTATAATATTCCATGTTCCCGTCACGACCTCTACCTACAATGTCATAATATTCCATGATCCCGTCACGACCTCTACCTACAATGTCATAATATTCCATGTTTTCGTCACGAACTCTACCTACAATGTCATAATATTCCATGTTCCCATCTTGACCTTTACCAACAATGTCATAATATTCCATGTTCCCATCACAACCTCTACCTAAAATATCATAATATTCCATGTTCCAGTCACGACCTCTACCTACAATGTCATAATATTCCATGTTCCCGTCACGACCTCTACCTAAAATGTCATAATAGTCCATGTTGCCATCACGACCTCTACCTACAATGATAACTTTTCATCATACATGTACCTCACTTTAGATACTTTCCACACGGCTGACGTTTTAACCTTCTAACATTGTTAGTAAATAATTAATTTATTAACATTAAAAACTGACAACTTTTGGAGTATATTTAAAATAAGTTTTTGAGCTACTCACACGTGGTAATGAACACACAAGAAACACAATCGAAAGAAAACATTTCGGGAGTAGAAGGGGGTAGATAGACAACATTTGTTAGTATCAATCAATAAACACACAAGAAACACAATCGAAAGAAAACATTTCGGAAGTAGAAGGGGTAGAAAGACTACATTGGCTAGTCCTAATCGTAAACTAATGTTGTTATATTTCAAACCAGTCCCTCCACACGGCCGACAACTTACACATCTTACATGTGGGACGTGGTGGTCGAGAGGTAGCGCTCTCAGCTGTCATACTGATGGTCACGAGTTCGAATCCACACGAAAGGGAGGATTTCTTTTCGGGGCCTGAGGAGTCTCCGAGTCACTCAGCTCCGAATGGGTACCTAACTAGACAATAGGGGTAATGTGATGAACCCCTATAGCCGTGGCCTGTGACCTCTGCGTCACTTGCCAACAGATCATCTCTCATGGTCTGTGAAAGCAATTATCTTCTGCATAGAAGGAGCGTCTGTATATCTAAGATAAGATAGAGATCTTACATTATAATTATTTAACTTATAAACTTTAAAACTGACAACGTTTTACGCATTATAAACATCAGTTTTTCTATAAACACTTGTTAAAGTAAACAAGAAAGACACGTGGTAGGGGAAAAGGCATCCGGGCGACTGTCAAAACAGCGACTGTGTCAAAATAGCGACGATCAAAACAGTGGCTGTCAAAATAACAATTTTGAAATGAACTGTCACTTTTCTTTGACTTGTATTCAGTGATTTTTATGATCCTAGTGGGTAACTAATTTACTTTATCAAATTATGTTCTGCGTCGCTAATTGCTGGTACTATGAATTCATTTATAAAAATTTCACTTGAGTTTAAAAAGTGTTAAATATTTGGATACATTTTTAAATTATATTTATTAGGAAAGATACTTTTCAGTGACTTGTTTAATTATTATATTAGTAACTAAGTAAATTTAAATTATATTGCTTTTATTTCTACATTAGTTACCAATCGTATTGATCATTATAAAAGAGCATAGAAAAAAGGCAAGACTGTTTTTTTCTGAATTTGTTTTCTCTAGTGGGGACGGAAATAATTGCATTGAATGTTATTGTATCCCAAATTATAGGGATCGAGTTCAGTGGCATGACACTTATATAGATATAAATATGGACTCCTGTAGCAGCATTGACTTTTGAAGTAGTTTAATATTCATATAGATTTATTTTAATAAGTTAATTTTGAAGTTTGCATAAGAATAAATAATGTTACAGTTAATTTGTATTATTTATTTTAAATTTATATGTGTGGACTTCAGGTTAATTTTTTTTTTTTTTTAAATTTGCTCTAACTTAAGTTTGTAAATATGTCTCACGGGTATCTAATATATAAAGCTGAAAGTTTGTTTGTTTGTTTGTCTGTTTGTTTGTTAAAATTCGTTTGGTCAATAAAATAATATTTTTCAATCTTTTGTGACCCTTGGCCCCTAATCTCTTTTTCGTTAACGTTTAAAACATTTTACCATTCGTAACCACTCTATTTTTAAATCAAATTTGGATTAACAAATATATTCATCAGGATCCAAATGGAAATAGGCTGTTGTTTTGAACTATACAATTTGCACCAGTAGGGCCCTGGACCCAAATTTTAGTTTTTAAAAAATAAGTTTTAATTTTTAATAGTAAAAACACATTTTTAGGGCTGGAGACTGGTTTGTTATTTTTAACATTAGTTATATAAAAGGTAATTTAAAAATTGTCTATTGAGTTAATGGATACATTATTGAACAAATGTGATTTTAAAAATAATACAGTTTCCAATGGGGTTATGAAATTTTAACGTCTGTTCCAAGACGGTTTAGTTAATATATTTAGCATATCCATCATGATTGTGATTGAAATTAAAGGGATATTGAATTAGTGTTTACCGTTTCTAAGCGCTAACTGAAATCTTAAAATACCGCTGCAAAGCGCGGGTAATTAGCTAGTTATAGATTAAAATGTAAAATTAGATTTTTAAAAAAATTAAATTTAAACCTTTAATCTATAAATTCTATTCTCTAGAGAACAACAAAATTTTCGCATATATATTTTATCGGTGCTTTTTTTATGCAGAGATTATGGCAATACACAATAATGCGCATCAGAAGCTGCGATGAAATTCTATTTTAAGTTATAATGTTCATTCTCACGGACAAAATGTAGACACAATTTCTACACCCATTAAATTATTACTTTAAATATTTGTAAGCAACTTGTGCCATCAAACAATTTTGAAGCTAATAATCTTAAGCCCTAATAGCTAATTCTTCCTTTTCAATGGTCTTCTTTTCGTATTAAAATATGTTGGTTATAGTAATTTTTTTAAAAGTTGGTAGTATGTTAATACGTGTTTATTCTTCCTTGATCCTAAATTTCAATTCTAACTTGAGCATAGGTTTTGATACATGTTTATTCTGACTTAAGTTTAAGTTTTAATAAATGAGAAAATTAAACCTGAACAAAAGAAGTCATGGGACTTATTAACAAAGTTGTGTAGTAACTATAGTTAAGATAGTTTTGGTAAGATTAATAAATCAACATGATAATTATTTGTTACAAAAATATACTTTCTTGGGAATATTTTAAATTGATTTCTTCCTACGCACAGAATGTTGTGGTAAAAACTGTTTAAATATAGAAAGTTAATCGTCCTTGTTTTTCTATTATCTTCCAAAACCCCAAAGTTTTACATGACACTTTGTGTGGTCGTGTACTGACAGTCTTAAAGTTTTACATGACACTTTGTGTGGTCGTGTACTGACAGTCTTAAAGTTTTACATGACACTTTGTGTGGTCGTGTACTGACAGTCTTAAAGTTTTACATGACACTTTGTGTGATCGTGTACTGACAGTCTTAAAGTTTTTCATGACACTTTGTGTGGTCGTGTACTGACAGTCTCAAAGTTTTACATGACACTTTGTGTGGTCGTTTACTGACAGTCTTAAAGTTTTTCATGACACTTTGTGTGGTCGTGTACTGACAGTCTTAAAGAGTGGCTCATGTCAGATCACAAATAATAGTATCTAAACTAAGATACGTATTCTAGGAAAGCTAAGTCATTTTAACATATAAATGAAGTCAATAACTTACGTCAATAAATCACGTCAATAAATTACGTCATATATTATCAGGATAAAATATCCTATTCGTTTGAACTAATTTCATGCTTAATCATTAAATGAAATGGGTGTTTAGAAAGCTATTTCTAAGAGCAAAAGGAATCACGTGGAAAGATAATGTTTTCATGTTTTGATCCAAGTAAAAAGAAAGTGAGCCTTGCCGCCCTTGCCCATTAGATTTTTGTAACGGTTAACGACATTTGTTTTTCTGATAGGGTATATAGCACGTGATATTAAAGGGGTTCGAGCATGGTGACAGAAAGCCATCAATCGATCTGAATGGAAGGATGTGGTTGAGCAGGCCAGGGCCATACATGGGCTGTAGAGCCACGGATAATAATGATGATGTTATATTGAAGCACAAATGCCAAAATTGATGGGTAATATTTAAATTAATAATATTTTTATTTTTCTCGACACACATATCGTTTTTTTAAGAAGGGGTTTGATTTATCACTACCCTAATTTCGAGATGCGTTTACTTTTATTTTTAAGGAGAATTTGAGGCCCAAAACCAAATAAAGTTATTCTTATTGTGCCTACCCCGTAGCGTAGCACGGGTATTTTGCTCGTCTATATAATAATGCGCCTAAGC
>MUZC01004454.1:246465-264141 GCA_002072015.1 Radix auricularia
ATATATATATATATATATATATATATATATATAAACATATTAGGGGTTTACCTCTTTTTAATAGCCACGATTTCTTCAGTCACCAGTTTACTTCATATCAATACAAGTCAGTTCTATTGATTTTACAACAGATAAGCCATGCGAGACATGCTTCAAATGAGCTAAATGCAAAAAATGTTGTTTTTTTTGTAGTGTAGAATACTAACTCGCACACCTATAAAAGAAACTTTTAGCAAATTACCAACTGACAAACATCCATTTTTTAAAAAAAAACATTATTTTATTATTCTTTTTATAATAGCCACGTGACTTGTCAGCTTTCTATTTCCCTTGGTGGCTTGTTGCCCTATTCTTACACAAAATGTATGTTCAGATGTCAGACAAAAGTTAGTTGGGATGTCATGTGGAGGGTTTTTGATTCGATACAATTCGGTCTGTTGTCTGGACTTGGAAGTCTGTTTGCATCAAAGAATGGTGGGCCTTAAATTATCATAAGTGGCAAGAGGCTAAAATTATTCATGTCCAATGTTGTAAGGTTTAATTTAACAATGACAACAGACACAGCCTTTCCCAAACAAAGGAAAGAAACGTATTTGATATTCTATATAAACATACAGTATTAAAACCCATCCATAAAAATCTCTTGTACTTAACCACCCATCTATATAGACATATATTACTAAACAACACATCTATATAGAAATCTAGTACTAAAATACCCATCAATATAGACAACTAGTACTAAACTACCCATCTATATAGACATCTAGTACTACACAACCCATCTACATAGACAGCTAGTACTAAACTACCCATATACATAGACAGCTAGTATTGAACTACCCATCTATATAGACATCTTTTACTAAACTACCCATTTATATAGACATATACTACTAAAATACCCATCTATATAGACAGCTTGTACTTAACTACTCCTCTGTATAGACATATAGTATTAAACTACCCATCTATTTAGACATCTAGTTCTAAACTACCAATCTATATAGACATCTATTACTAAACTACCCATCTAAATAGAAATATATTACTAAATCACACATCCATATAGGCATCTAGTATTAAACTAGCCATCTATATAGACATCTAGTGTTAAACTACCCATCTATATAAAAATCTATTACCAAACTACTCATCTATATAGACATCTAGTACAAAACTACCCATCTATATTGACATCTAGTACTAAATTGACAATTTCTACAGACAGTTGGTTCTAAACTATTTTATCCCTAAGAAAGACTAGTACTGATCTACCCATCTCAAATGTCTGCTTGTTATAACCTTACAACCGAATGTCTAGTTTTAGGTAAGAGGTAGAACTTTATTACACATTTTGCTATTGAATATACATAACTTCGATGAAGTTGAGAATTCCAAAAATACAAATAACCTGATTGATATTGTTGCATTAAATTTTTAACAGCTTAGTTCTTTGTATAAATATAAGTCCAAAACACTGACGTAAAGATAATAATATTTACAACAATCTGTATTTAGAGTCCAAGACCTTGGCCTATTCCGTTATTGTTTGTAATGTTTAAGAAAATTTTATTTACTCCACCAACCAGGAAGTTTGTTGTATGTAGTCAGCCCACCACGCCTTAAGGTATATATAACTATGTCTATGGATAATTGTTCATGTATGCACATAACAAATTAGCACATTCCATTTATGTGTAAGATATGATCATACGAAAAAGTGCAATGGTTCATATGGACTTAAAATAGCAACAAAAAAACCTTGTACTTTTGCAAAAGTAATCAGTTACAAGTGTAATTGCAATCAAAATAATTTTTTACCCTTATAGAAAAACACGTATATCGCCTTTTCCATAGTTTTAGCTTTATACAAGTATGCCAAACACATTCTTATGCTATTTACTGTGGTTTTATGGCAGCGCGCTCTACAGGCATACCTATAGTCACGGGTTCAAATCCATGCGAAGGCAAGGATTTGTTCCCCGGGCCTAGGACATCCTTGAGTCACCAAGCTTCGAATGGGTGCCTAACACAAGTTAGGTGGCTGGATAATGTTCTTGAGTCACCCAGCTTCTAAAGGGTACCTAACACTAGTTAGGTGGATGGATAATGTCCTTGAGTCACCCAGCTTCTAATGGGTACCTAACACAAGTTAGGTGGCTGGATAATGTACTTGAGTCACCCAGCTTCTAATGGGTACCTACCATAAGTTAGGTGGCTGGATAATGTCCTTGAGTCACCCAGTTTCTAATGGGTACCTAACACTGGTTAGGTGGATGGATAATGTCCTTGAGTCACCCAGCTTCTAATGGGTACCTAACACAAGTTAGGTGGCTGGATAATGTCCTTGAGTCACCCAGCTTCTAATGGGTACCTACCATAAGTTAGGTGGCTGGATAATGTCCTTGAGTCACCCAGCTTCGAATGGGTACCTAACACTGGTTAGGTTGCTGGATAATGCCCTTGAGTCACCCAGTTTCTAATGGGTACCTAACACTAGTTAGGTGGATGGATAATGTCCTTGAGTCACCCAGCTTCTAATGGGTACCTACCATAAGTTAGGTGGCTGGATAATGTCATTGAGTCACCCAGCTTCGAATGGGTACCTAACACTGGTTAGGTGGCTGGATAATGTCCTTGAGTCACCCAGTTTCTAATGGGTACCTAACACTTGTTAATCGGCTGGATAATGCGTGGAACACTCCTAGAAGTGTCCTGTGAAAACTGCATCACTTACCAACAGATCAGCCGTCATGACCTGTTGACGACATTTTTTTCTGATAATGTGTCAAGGATTTGTTGTATATATACATACATCACAAAATAGTTTGGCCTGTAAGGCTACCCTTAAATTGGTTGTACATATACATCACATCACAAAAAAGTTTGGTATGTAAGGCTAGCCTTAATTTTGTAGCATATATACATCACATCACAAAATATTTGGGCATGTAAGTCTACCCTAAAATGTTTTGTATATATACATCACATCAAAAAATAGTTGGGCATGTAAGTCTACCCTTAAATTTGTTGTATACATACATCACATCACAAAATAGTTGGGCATGTAAGTCTACCCTTAAATTGGTTGTATATATACATCACATCACAAAATAGTTTGGCCTGTAATGCTACTCTTAAATTAGTTGTATATATATTCATCACATCACAAAATAGTTTGGCATGTAATTCTTCACTTAACTGAATGTTTATATAATTTTGGTTTTTTTAATTGTACGTTGTAGATCAGTTGACTGACACAGTTAGCAAGCATCGCTTCATTAGACAGCACGCCACTAAAATAGTATTTCCTTAATCAATATTTTTTTAAAGAACGTGATAGAGCAGTAAAGGTTGTCTTATAAATTGACTGACAGCTGGCAAGCATCGCTTCATTAGCCAGCACGCACTAAAATTGTATTTCTTTAATCAATCTTATTTTTTTAGACCAGCAGCAATAATTTGGCCATTGCGCCAGGATTTAATGCATTCTTTAGGTAGCAACACGTGCCCCGCATGGCCTACATCCCATGAATTTAATTAGTTTTATGCCACATTTCATCCAACAATATTAAAATAGAATAATTGCTTGTCTTTTACTTGTCTTCAGAGTTTTTTATGTTCGTAGTCAGTAACTAGTTTACTTTACAAAGCTATGTTCTTTATCGATAAGTGCTGGTACTATGAATTCATTTATAAAAAAAAGTTCCCAGTTAGATTTAAATACGTCAGATGTTGGGATACATTTTGATCAATTATTTTTTTTAAAAAATTAATCGTCACACATTTTTATTATGATTAACTTAGGAACTAAGTCAAATTAAATTATGTTGTATATATTTTTTAAAATTAGTTTCCAATAATATTGATCATTATAAATTGAAACATAGCATTAAATAGAGACAAGGTTATGCTTTTTCGAATTTAGTGTTAACCATGTGGGTCGAATATTTATTGCATGTTTAAGTAATTTTATCCCTAATTAAAGGGATCGAGTTCAGTGGCATGCCACTTAAATAATATATTTCTGCTACAGAATCGTTGTTATATTGTCAGGCTTTCATAAAGTTAAACAAACATATAAGCTAACCTCTTTATGTTAATTTTAAAGTTTACGTATGTATAAAAATGTAATAGTTAAATTGTGTTATTTATTTAATTTTGTTTGATGTAAACTACATTTAAATTTAATTAAAAATGTTATTTAAAAAAAATTCAACTAACACAAGTTTATATTTATGTCTCACGGTATTTTAGATAACATTAAAAATTACTTTCTAAATCTAATTTTCTCGAGAACAACATAATTTTAACATTTATTTGAATCGGAGCTTTTTGGTGCAGCGATTACAAGCAAACACAAAAATGCGCATCAAAAGTTGCGATGAAATTCAATTTTATAATAATGTGTTTTTTCTCACTGACAAAATAATAGCAGACTAAGTGTTTGTGTATTGCTTAAATATTTCTTTGTACTTCTTATTTTCATACAATTAATGTGAAAAAACTCTCTAAAACTGTGTGCCCTATTTATCTTCACACATACAATGTGAAACAACTCTCTAAATATGTGTGCCCTATTTATCTTCAGACAAATAATGTGACACAACTTTCTAAGTCTGTTTGCCCTATTTAGCTTCCGTCCCAAAATAAGGAATTTTTAAAGATATATTTATAAGAATAATTTTCAATAGACACATAAAAGACTGTGTTTATCCTCTACCAACTGAGTAAGAAAATATCAAATTGTGATTTGAGTGGTTTACAAAATGCCATTACTTGATAGTGGATATTCTGTTTACTTGTAACAACCTGACTGTTGTTTGTAACTGTGTAGTTGACATTCTGTTAACTTGTAACAACCTGACTTTTGTTTGTAACTGTGTATGGGACATTCTGTTTACTTGTAACAACCTGATTGTTTTTTAATGAAATCGTTACGTCACATCGACTGGAAGCATATAGACATTCAACATGATAACTGACCATTGTGTAACCGCTGCTGGACAGGTCATTGGGTCATCTTCTATTGTCAGTCTGGTTGTCACGATATCCAAATTTGGGCAAAGAAATGATTAACTCCTAAAATAACGGCATTAATAATAATCTGGTTTGTTCTTATTGAAATAATGAGATGATACAAATTGTATCATGATAAAATGATACAAATGGTGGGGGGGGGGGACATATTCTTCATATTCACATAAATAACATTTAGATCTATAATTTATTTCTTTGATTCGGCTTTATGGTTTTTATGCTGCAATGTGAATATGTAGAATAGTAAACTTTTAAAAATGGTTCTCATGTGTAATAATTTTTAGCGCATTTTCGAGATGTCGAAATCGCTATTGCCCCCGTTTTGTCCGTCTGTCTGTCATCACCATGATCACAGGATCCATAAGTCCTAGACCCATGATGTATATATGTTTTTTGTATGTCCTGACCTGCCATTGGTGCATCAACACTCAGTTACTCGATCCGTTAAAAAACCCCGTTAAAACTACCAAAAAACTTTGCGAATCGAGAGTTAACACTGGCACAAGGAACGGGCGCCATTGCCGGAAGTCGAATACATAGTTTTTCAAGCATTCAAGAGTGGTGTGAAATCGTGCAAAAGAATTAATTAGTGTTTTTTTTAGTTGACGTCATTAAAATATGTGTAAAAGTTTAGAGAGTTTTACTTCATCATTTGTGGTGACTTGTAGTTAGGTTAAAGAGAAAATAAAAAATTTTAAAATGTAAAGAAATGACTTTTAAATTTAAAAATGTCAGGTATATTCATTACACAAGAAAATTCATAAAAATATGTCTAAAATCTAAACACAATTACTGATAACTACATAATGCTGATATCTAACATAAGTACTGATACATAATACGAAAATGCGCTAACACGTCCTGGGTTCCAAAAGGGACCAGGCTTAACATGATTTTTTTTTATTATCCATAACAAATGTACTGTTTAAATTTATGATCTTATTTAAAGACCTAAAAAATTATTAACTGAAATATTTGAGAGAAAGTTTACTACACTGTATGCAAGATACATATTTAAAACAAATCTACAGCAAAAAAAAAGAAAAAAAAAGAAAAAAAAGCAGATTTATATCACATTAGATTTGTGTTTGTGTAGTGTTTTGTTTTTGTGTTATTTTTAGCGCATTTTCGAGATGTCGAAATCGCTATTGCACCCGTTTTGTCCGTCTGTCATCACCCTGATCACAGGATCCATAAGTCCTAGACCCATGATGTATATATGTTTTTTGTATGTCCTGACCTGCCATTGGTGCATCAACACTCAGTTACTCGATCCGTTAAAAAACCCCGTTAAAACTACCAAAAAACTTTGCGAATCGAGAGTTAACACTGGCACAAGGAACGGCCGCCATTGCCGGAAGTCGAATAGGGCATCTTTCAAGCATTCAAGAGTGGTGCGAAGGCGTGCAAAAGAATTAGTTGTTTTTTTTTTAGTTGACGTCATTAGAATATGTGTAAAGGTTTAGAGACTTTTACGTCATCATTTGTGGTGACTTGTAGTTAGATTAAAGAGAAAATAAAAAATTTTAAAATGTAAAGAAATGACTTTTAAATTTAAAAATGTCAGGTATATTCATTACACAAGAAAATTCATAAAAATATGTCTAAAATCTAAACACAATTACTGATAACTACATAATGCTGATATCTAACATAAGTACTGATACATAATACGAAAACGCGCTAACACGTCCTGAGTTCCAAAAGGGACCAGGCTTAACATGATTTTTTTCTTATTTAAAGACAAACCAAGGTGGAAAATTAACGAGCCTAATATTATTCTTTAAATTATTTTCTTTACAATTTTTTGTTTTTAAAAATGCAAAAAAACATTAACTTGTGATAATAAAATTTTTTAAAGAATTAAAATGAAGGAATTAAATACACCCAGTAAATTCATTTCACGAAGTACCACTAAAACACCCTAGATCAGGGGTAAGTAACCTTTCTGTTAATGACGGCTGAATAAAAGATAATGATAAAAAAATTATGAACAACTACTATATCTACAGCAAATTTTTAAAAAAATTACCAATATCAGGGCGCATAAAAGAATTAATTTACCAGAAATGATCAGAATTACTATATCTACGGCCGCAAATTTATTTAAACTGAAATTTTTTAAAAAATGAGCTTTAATGATAGTCAGCGCGATACAATAATTTCTTCATAATAATGTGTTGTTGGAAGGTACCACTAAAACACCCTAGAGCAGGGCTGCGCAACCTTTCGGTCATTGACGGCCATATTATAAAATAAATGGAAACAAAAATTAAACAAAATTACAGTATCTATGGCGGAATTTTTGAAACAAATTATCCATATATACGGCCACATAAAAGATTTAATTTTAAAAAAAAATAAACAAAATTAATATATCTACGGCCACATAAAAGAATTAGTTTAAAAGAAATAAACACAATTAATATATCTACGGAAAAATAAAAGAAAATTCAACAAAATTACTGTATGTACGGCCGCCAAAAACTTTTCACTAATTATCGAAAAATTGAGCTCTAATGATAGTCAACGCGATATAAAAATGACGTCATCATTATGTATTCTAGGCTAGCAATGTGCTTCCTTACAAACAAAAACATTTCAGATTATATTTTCTTATATTTCTACTATATTAAACATTGTTATATAAACCTAACAGTGTCCTAACATCATGTCACTCACGTACAACATAAGGATATTTTTAAGTGGCATTAGTACACTGAGAACACAATGACTGAATAAGTGATAAGCTGTTTTATCAACACTGCCCATGTAGCTTAGAAGTCCAGAGTTCAGATATTAGTGGCTGCCTTACACTTGGATGTTCACGGAATGTCCGGTCACTCGCTGGAGATCATCTGTCTTATTCCTTACACCAGATTGGTTTCTATCAGTCGAGCTCGATATTTGTTCTTAAGATAATTCAATGAAAATAATGAAAATGACGCTTCAAACATGTTAGTGCTTCACAGAAGCATTAGAGGGTTTCTTGCTATTTCGCTTGGGATACTCCACAGCTACATTTATGTCTCCAGTAGATATTTTCTTCTCCTTATTTCTTCACAACATGTGCGTAATTTTATTATTTTATTTTCGATCAGTTCCATTTAGACATACACCGGACCGATCTCTGTCTCAACCAAATATGGAGTAGCAACGAGTCTCATATTTTTTAGATCTTGTCAACATCCTGAAAACGTTCTACGAGTTCCAGCGATATCACTTCGAGGACCCCTGAAAAGAACGTAGCAGGAATTTCATTTTTTCTTATAGGGTTACACAGAACAAGCACGATACAGCGAATGTGCTCATCACACGGTTTTGGCGCGCGTGTGTATTAGGGTCTCACTTCATGGCCTGCCCTCATCAGCTACAATGTATGTTTATGAGTGACAACCTGCCCTCATCAGCTACAATGTATGTATATGAGTGACAACCTGCCCTCATCAGCTACAATGTATGTATATGAGTGACAGCCTGCCCTCATCAGCTACAATGTATGTATATGAGTGACAACCTGCCCTCATCAGCTACAATATATGTATATGAGTGACAACCTGCCCTCATAAGCTACAATGTGTGTATATAAGTGGCAACCTTCCCTCATCAGCTACAATGTATATATATGAATGACAACATGCCCTCATCAGTTACAATGTATGTATATGAGTGACAACCTGCCCTCATCAGTTACAATGTATGTATATGAGTGGCAAGCACTGCAGATAGCACTACAGCTGTCGGAGTTGTAATTACTTTTACTAAAACAAGGGCTTAAGATTGTCAATGAAAATTTAATATTTCATTTGCACCTTTACATAACAAAGTGCAAAGTAGAAATAATGGACCGCAGCAGGTTATTAAAATTTAAATAGATTTCCAAGGCCGCAACTTTCGTGCCTACGGTCGCATGCGTTCCTATGGCCACACGTTTCGTGCCTACGGCCACATACGATCCTATGGCCGCAGGTCAAACACCCCTGCCCCATAGCTACTGGCTAAAGTTAGAAAGAAAATACTTATTTTATTAAGAGTTACAATCGTTGAAATGAAGGTAAATTTTAAAAAATCTAACATCTAACGTTGTTGTATTTACTTTTTATTATGAGAACAAAATCGTGGAGTTCTAAATAGGTTGTTACAGTATTATTTTATTTATTTCTTTTCAAGTCTTTCAACAAATTTAACATCTAATAGCCATTCTAGTCATATGTTGGAGAATGGCAGGCATCTTTTTTCTATTTTTTTTGTGTTTTTTTTTTACTTTTTATTAGGGAGGACACTTATAATGATTTAAAGAAATGCTATTCTGTAACAATAAATCCCACAGTACTTTGATTCTTCCAAATTCTATTCAGGTGGCTAGTTCTGATATACTGTTCACAACATCGACTAGGAATCTTGGCTACTATATTTCTGACAACATGTCTATCAACAACTTCATCAATCACATTTGTCGCTCTGCCTATACTGCCATTCGTCAGATCAGTTCAATCCGTCATTACTTAACAGATAGTGCAACAAAAACTCTAGTCTGTTCTCTTTTCTAGCTTGTATGGATTACTGCAATTCTCTTCTGTCAGGTGCGCCAAAACAATGCATTGAAAAACTACAAAGAGTTCAAAATTCAGTTGCCAGATTAGTTCTAAGGGCAAAAAAACATGACCATGTTACTCCGCTACTTTACTCACTTCATTAGCTACATATACAAGCCCGAATTGATTACAAACTGGCCGTTCTGTGTCACAACTTCTTTTCAGACTCATGCCCTTCATATCTTTCTGAACTCACCAAGTCGTCAGCTACGCTCCTCTGCGGATACACGCATTCTCTGTGTTCCTAAGATAAGAACTAAAACATTTGGCGAAAGGTCATTCTCCTTTTGTGCAGCCAAACAATGGAATTCTCTTCCATTACACATCTGTAGCATTTCAACTGCTAAGTCATTCAAGACTGCACTTAAGACACATCTTTTTAAAATTTATTTTCAAAAATAATAAAACAACGTTTCTTTAAATGATTAACGTAGCTGATGTATTTAGTATACCGTATTGTCATTTATAAAGTTAATATGCTATGAATGTTTCTTTTTATTTATATATGTATTGTTGTTTCCATGTAAAGCGCTGTGAGCCTGGCTCCTTCCTGGGATACAGCGCATATAAAATATCATATTATTATTATTATTATTAGCCTATTATATTAGGGAGGACCTTTATACTGTATTAAAGAATAGCTTTATTAGGGAGGACCTTTATAATGATTTAAAGAATAACTATATTAGGGAGGACACTTATAATGATTTAAAGAATAGCTAGTTTAGGGAGGACCTTTATAATGATTTAAAGAAAAGCTATGTTAGGGAGGACCTTATAATGATTTAAAGAATAGCTATATTAGGGAGGACCTTTATAATGATTTAAAGAATAGCTATATTAGGAAGGAACTTTATAATGATTTAAAGAATAGCTATATTAGGGAGGACCTTTATACTGATTTAAAGAATAGCTATATTAGGGAGGACCTTTATAATGATTTAAAGATTAGCTACATTAGGGAGGACCTTTATACTGATTTAAAGAATAGCTATTTTAGGGAGGACCTTTATAATGATTTAAAGATTAGCTATATTAGGGAGGACCTTTATAATGAAACAAAGAATAGCTATATTAGGGAGGACCTTTATAATGATTTAAAGATTAGCTATATTAGGGAGGACCTTTATAATGATTTAAAGATTAGCTATATTAGGGAGGACCTTTATAATGATTTAAAGATTAGCTACATTAGGGAGGACCTTTATAATGATTTAAAGAATAGCTATATTAGGGAGGACCTTTATAATGATTTAAAGATTAGCTATATTAGGGAGGATCATTAAAATGATTTAAAGATTAGCTATATTAGGGACGACCTTTAAATGATTTAAAGATTAGCTATATCAATTAAAATGATATCAGTAATCAGATAAGGCAGTAATAAAAATTAAATAATTTTTTTATATATATTACAGCTTTTAAATAAAATTGCATTTGATTTAGAAAAGCTATAGTAATTTTTATTAGAATTTAAAACTATTTTTTTACTATTGTCAATAGAGTCGGGTTACTTATAATATTTTGAAAAATATTTACCATCTAAATTTTATTAAATAATTATTTTTAGCGTTATACTGTTTTGTAGAAACTCAATTATTTTACTCGACGTTTCAATGTTTATAAAGGTGTTATCTAGTTTATAATAAATAGACCATGTGAGAGTATCTTTTTGATTCTGTTCAGTCAGGTTTAAAACAAACATCTCCTTGTTCTGTAATTATATTGTCAAGTCTTCAGACAACAATCAAATGATTGTCAGTGATGTTGTGAAAATTAACATCTCCTTGTTCTGTCAATATATTGTCAAGTCTTCAGACAGCAATCAAAAGATTGTCAGTCATATTGTTCAAAGCAGCCAGGAGATGATTCTCAAAAAACTATCAATTCCCACGGCTAACCATTTAACCCACAAGGGCTTTATAAAACCTCCTCTTTTTGCTTTCCGGAGAGATAAAAGCCTCAAAGATATACTTGTACAAAGTCACCTTCAAGTAATGAAAGCACATTTTCGAACAAATAATTGCAACCGTAACCGTAGCAACATTTATTCATGTGTGATTAAATTTGGCAACATTTCTTTCCCATTTGAAACAATTCAACATAAAAGATGGATTTACTGGGACAAGTCACCACGTGGTTTATGCAATAATTTTAGAGAGGTGAAATAATAGAATCTAAGTAGGTGAGACACGTTTCAACGTGATTTTTGCAATAATTTTAGAGAGGTGTAAAAGAATCTAAGTGGGTGGGGCAGGTTACAACGTGATTTATGCAATAATTTTAGAGAGGTGTAATAAAATCTAAGTGGGTGAGGCAGGTCGTCGTCTTCGAGATCAGTTTAGAGAACAAGGCTCGATGTCTTTTGTCGAAATATTTTAACAGTGTCAACTGTTATGTAATAAGATAACCAACAATTTAAAAACCATTCAAAAGATACTATAAATTCCTTATTTATGATAAGGATCTTAAAATTATAATTACGATTAATATAATACACACTGAGATAAAACAATTACTGACTAATTACTTCTTAAGTGACACATGTATGTGTAAAATTATAGCGCGTTAACATAAAGATTAGTTGATCCTTTAAAAAACAATTTTTCACCTGCCCAACCTACTACAACAAGAGGGTGAAGGCAATAAAAGGGATTTAACAATGAATTTATTTGGGGTTTTATTAAATACACTTTTACGATTGTACGATTATTTAAAATATTCTCTTACTTTTGGCGGGGTGGGGGGGGGACAAATGTAGTTTTTCCTAATAGTAACTACGGTAAATTTTAAAAAAAATCACTAATTCTCCCATTCCCCACGTAGGTAGAAAAATAGAAGGTAAAGGCCAAACATATAGTTATTATGCACTCACTAACTCACCCACTCAATCATTACTAATTCTCCAACTTCAGACAGCAAAGTGCGGGTAAATTGAAATTTAATTTAATAAATGTTACATTTCTAAATGTTCTTCATCCTCCTATGACCTAGTGTGTTATTTTTCAACCTGTTAATTCTGATTACATCAATGCCTACTTTGATGAGGTCATACACTATTTTTAATGATATCTTTGTAGCAACATTTTGTAAACATGAATGTCTCACACTCTAATAACACTAAATTTGTAGAGATATTTTTCAAACGTTGACTCAAATCTTTCAGTAAAAAATTGTGACTCTGTTTATCCTCTTTCTTTTCATAAAAGTTATTTAATTGTATCCCGCTTCTTGAAATATTGCTATTTAGTTACACTGTTGTAATTATCAAATTTATTTTTTATTGTACCTTTATGTTAAATAAAATCTTTTAGTATTAAATAATCCTTACTTTGTTCTAATTTTCATTTCTACAAGCTGCAATTTTCAGAACATGAAAATAGAGCGTACCAAATATTTAAAAACTTCTTTACAATTTTTTGCTTCATGAACACTATATCGTAAGTATTCCCTGTGTCTCATAAATTTCTATTCCTGGGTATAGAGACGTCTAACATTCTCATTATAACACAAGAATAAAATAAATTTCTATTCCTGGGTATAGAGACTTCTAACATTCTCATTATAACACAAGAATAAAATAAATTTGGTTAAAGCTGTAGGTGTGCTGTAGGACACATGTGTTGTTCTAGATTTTCACATTATGAACTTCTATTTGAAGGAAATACTTCCATTCACTAGACTCCAAATTTTCATAATACAAAATATTTTTCAAAACGTTTTTGGTAGTTACCATGTTTATAGGACAAGAGACAAAAACAACGGTCAAAAGTTTTTTTGTAAGATTCATATAAAGACATTCAAAAGATATATGAAAAAAATAAAAACATATTTTGATATAATTTTAATGAGAATTAGTTTTACGCTCAAAAAACGTCAAAAAGAATTTGAAAATATAAAAATCTAGATATGTCTAGTAAAACATTTTTAAAATATAGCGTACCTATCGTGAATATACTTTTCAAATAGTAGTGTCAATAAAGTGCGCATCTACTTATTGCACGACAGGAAATGTTGTTGAACACAATATGCACCACGACACAGTATCTCAAAAATGAACATGATACAAAGAGATAAATAAAGTAATTTAAAAACTCAATAATTAAATTATAGCACATTCGAACGATCTGAAATTTTCAAGTTAATAGTTATTATCGACGTGAGTCTACTTGCAAAATTTCAGCTCGCTAGCTTACGAGGAAGTGGGATATAAATCAATCCATATTTTTCGTCAAGGAAGCAAGGTCTCGGACACCACAATTTTAGATAAAGTATTTTAACAATTTGGACTTTTTTCGTTTGTAATTTCAAGAAATCACAATTTTCTTAAAATAAAAAGTTGGTTATGAAATTATAATCTCAAAACATTAACCATATCTAGAAAAACAGAAAGTAAAATTCCATGTTTTATCACATTTAAATCTGTGATTTTGTGAACATGCCGATTATACAAGGGAGGACTGAATATTTATGATTATACAATATTTGGTTTAGTTGAATTGTAACACTGTTTATGAGAAAAGGATTTTTTGAAAAAATTATTATTTTTTATTCTCAACTTTATATATTTAGGATGTTGTTATTCTTTGTGTCAATTCAGCAAATAGTTATTAATTTGATTTTTTTTTTTAAAGTTGAACTTAGATTCAATAACACCTTTAATTATTCGCACCGACAGGTCAATTCTTCAATAAAACCATTACCTTCGAAAGTCATGTTTTATATCTTAGATATACAGACGCTCCTTCTATGCAGAAGATAATTGCGTCCACAGACCATGAGAGATGATCTGTTGGCAAGTGATGCAGCGGTCACAGGCCACGGCTATAGGAATTCCATGCATTACCCCAGCCGCCTAACTATTGTCTAATTAGGTACCCATTCGGAGCTGGGTGACTCGGGGACTCCTCAGGCCCCGAGAACAAATCCTCACTTTCGTGTGGATTCGAACTCGTGACCATCAGTATGACAGTCGAGAGCGCTACCTCTCGGCCACCATGTTTTAAATCCAGGAAATAACAGCCATGTAGTAGTTATTGTGACTTTTTTTTGTTCATAGACATGATAACTCGGTTCAAATTGGATCGATTACTTTCAAAAAGGAAAATTTATATTTCTTTTTAATTTCAAAAGCTGTAAACAAAAAATGCTTAGGAAAGAAATCGTTTTTTTTTTTTAATAATAAAAATCTCACGATTACAGCAACACAGTAGTCAGTAATTGTTTCTTGCATGATATATGTAGAAGAGATATTCGCTTCAAATATCGCCTAATTAGCGCTGAGTTGCTTGCAAAACTATAAACACCATCGACCATCGCTTAACAATATAATTTGAGATTATTTAAAAGTACTTTTTTAGATAATTTTAGATGGATCTATGGCACGCATGACACAGTTGGCACGCATGACACAGTTGGCACGCATCGTTTCAGTAGCTGGCACGCGACTAAAATATTAATTATTTGGTTCAATACTTTTTTTTAAAAAAAAGTTATTCTATTGAATATAAGGAAGTGTTATAGCCCATTGCTTCTAAAAGCTTTTAGTACTGTTGACCCGCAAGAATTAACTAGTTTACTTTACCAAACTATGTTTTTTATCGCTAAGTTCTGTTACTATGAATTCCTATTTAAAACAGTTGCTTGTGATTTAAGGATGTTATATAGTATGTAATATTTGTATCATATTTTTTTTTAAATACTAACCTTCATTGCTTTTTACTATGATTATATTAGTAATAAAGTCAATATTTTGATAACTTTTTTTCTACATTATTTACCAATCGTATGGATCAAAATAATTTAAAAAATACCATAAAATAGATACAATATTATGCTTTTTTTTAAAATCCAGTGTTAATTAGTTTAGATAAAAATCATTGCATTTAAATGTCATTGTATCCCTAATATAATGTCACAGGACAGGACACCTAGCCCGAATGCCAAATGAGAGACTAACAAAGAGACTCTTCAATGGCGAGCTTCAGCATGGCCAGCTGAAACGTTTCAAACACACATTTGTAGACTCTCTGAAATCCTTTGCAATAGACCAAGGCACGTGGGAAGAAGCTGCAGTGGACCATTCTACCAGACGCAAATCCATCCATGTGTGTTCCACGACATGCGAGGCAACGCCGCAGAAAAGAAGAGGCAAGACCGAAAGGCCCTCTATGTCTATACTCCAGAAGACAACCCAAACGTCCCATGTCCTTTCTGTTCCCGAACCTTCTGTACCAGGATCGGTCTCGTCAGCCATCTGCGCACACATAGACAAACCCAGTCCTAGCAACCCTCGAATGACTAGAGAGGTCTTCATCGAATCGACGGATGAAGAACCATTCCTAATTAAAGGGATCGAGTTCAGCGGCATGCCACTTACATATATATGTATGTCAAAACGACATTATGTTACATTCATTTATTTAAACATGCATATAGATTAACCTTAATGAGTTAATTTTAAACTTTACTTAAGTATAAATACTGTACTAGTTTAAATTTATTTTTAAATTTAAACTTAATTCGTGTAAACCTCAGTTACAATCACTAAATAATTACACATTTTTTTTTTTAAAATTTAAACTAACACAAGTTTATTATTGTGTCTCATGGTATAGAATCTTTCATTTTAAATTACATTTTAAAAAAAATAGTAAGATTCTTGTTTTTTAACTTAATTCTTTAAAGAACATCACAATATTGACATATATTTATATATCGGAGCTATTTGGTGCGCACAGATTACAGACAATAAACAAAAATGCGCATCAGATGTTGGGATGTTATTTAAGTAAAGTGTTTTTTCTCAATAGCAAAATACAGACACCATTTCTACACCAATTTAATTTCTACATATTGCTGTTGCACTATAAATATTTGTACAAAAATTGAATTTCCCGAAAGCTTGGCACCAAGAAAAACAATTCCTGACGAATTCTATTAAAAAATATATGTGATAGACCAACGTGGTAGGATTAATAATTGTAGGTAACTCTTTTATAAAGAAATCTTTTTAAGCCCAAAATATTCAAAACAAATTAGAGTAATAAGTATTATTGTGTTGCTTAATATTTCTTTCAATGTCACTGTGAATAATTTATATACAAATGAAATTTGAAGAACAAATTGTATTATCAAGTCATATTAATATCAATTCATGAAAACTAGGAAATATATTCATTTACTTTATAATATATGATTTTGTCACAAATTATACAATAGCACAATGTCGTTGTGACATATGTTTGGTTAAAAAACAAATCTATTTGATCAAAGTGGCATGCCACTTAACCTCGCTCCCTTAAAAGGGATACAATATGAATAAATTGATAAACCTTAGCTTAACTTATTATTATTATTAATGCAAGAAGTACAATACTATCATTACCTTTAGATTTTTTTTTTGTATTTATAACTTCATACTAATTAAAAAATGTATAACTATGTTAAAAAATGTATGATAATCAAACCTTACAAAAATTGTACCAACATAGCATTTTCACAAAACGTTTAAGATTTTGTTGTTTTTTCTTTATTTTTTTTTCGAAATACAAAAAAGTAGTAAGAATATAAATCGTTTTTTATATATTTATATGAAAGTAACCAACATTGAGAAAGCAAACTTGGAAAAACTGGCTGAGGATATGACCACGTGGCGGGCTACTATTAAAGAAAAATCACAAAAATTATAGGAGCAAACCAGGGAAGAAGTAGTTGGGAAAAGTTCGAGAAGAAAGGCCAGGCAACACTGACCACTGCTTTCGTGTGTGTAACCTGCTGAAGAAAAAGGCCAGGAAACACTGACCACTGCTTTCGTGTATGTAACATGCTGAAGAGAAAGGACAGGCAACATTGACCACTGCTTTCGTGTGTGTAACCTGCTGAAGAAAAAGGCCAGGAAACACTGACCACTGCTTTCGTGTATGTAACATGCTGAAGAGAAAGGCCAGGCAACACTGACCACTGCATTCTTGTGTGTAATATGCTGAAGAGAAAGGCCAGGCAACACTGACCACTGCATTCGTGTGTGTAACATGCT
>MUZC01004454.1:269577-291033 GCA_002072015.1 Radix auricularia
GAACAATGGCTGACGTCCTAAAATAACACAATATATGCCCTAAAAAAGATGTGAAAATTGTTGTTATTGAATCTAGATCTATCATTTTTACAAACAAAAGTTTGTGAACGTATAAATTATGAAATTAATTAGTAGTTTTGTGTTGCTTAAATATTTCTTTAAGTGTAACTTAGAATAATATATGCACACACAAATTATCAAGAACAGTGTATCATTAAATAGTCTTAATATACTATCAGGAAAACTATGACATGTGTTAAATTGCTTCCGTATATTGACTTTTGTAACAATTTAACCAGTGCCAATATATTGCCAAAAGTCGTTTCCGCAAAGACCCAACCATTTTATTAAAGTGGCATTCCACTTGACCTCGCTCCCTGTAAATAAGGGATACAAAATAAATCAGTAGATACACTTAGCTCAACATATTCTACTTGTTTAAGAAAGTTAAGAAATAAAATAGTATATTAAGATTTGTTCTTTGTTTTAGCTGCTAGTTTTTAATGTTAAATCTAGTTTAAAAAATGCAGAAGCTTAGACATTACAACAATGTCTGTAATAAAACACTAAATTGTCATGAACACATTTTTTTTTCGTTAGGTTTTTATTTTCATGTTTTTTTAATTTTTTAAACAAACAATTGTATATAATAGTAGAATATATTTAACATTCATTAATAACAGCATTAAATATTAAATTCAGTATGGTTTTCAGGCATTAGTATTTACGATATGTTAGAATAATGATAATAAATAATAGAATATACGACCCACGACGTAGCATACGCCGCAGACTTCCTCCTAAAACATATTGAAAAAATACAAATAGGGCTGAGAGAATGGACACAAACAGAAGCATGAAGAAAGGAAACAATTAAGTGAACGTGGAGACGTAGGTCTGCACAGCGGTTCTTGTTACCTGCCCTTAAAACTTAACTACCATCCCTTGCCAACCATATACTGTGATTTGTTAGTGTTACCTGCCCATAACCCTTTACTACCATTCCTTGCCAACAATATACTGTGATTTGTTGGTGTTACCTGCTCTTAACCCTTTACTAACATCCCGTGCCAACAATATACTGTGATTTGTTAGTGTTACCTGCCCTTAACCCTTTACTACCATCCCTTGCCAACAATATACTGTGATTTGTTAGTGTTACCTGCCCTTAACCCTTTACTAACATCCCGTGCCAACCATAAAATGTGATTTGTTGGTGTTTCCTGACCTTCACCCTTTACTACCATCCCTTGCCAACCATATACTGCG
This sequence comes from Radix auricularia, assembly GCA_002072015.1. Lineage (NCBI taxonomy): Eukaryota > Metazoa > Mollusca > Gastropoda > Lymnaeidae > Radix > Radix auricularia. The sequence continues at coordinate 270,847 of MUZC01004454.1, forward strand.
ATTTGTTGGTGTTTCCTGACCTTCACCCTTTACTACCATCCCTTGCCAAACATATACTGTGATTTCTTGGTGTTTCCTGACCTTCACCCTTTACTACCATCCCTTGCCAACCATATACTGTGATTTGATGACACTTGTGTTAGTCATTTTCGCCAAAAATTAGGGGCAAAAAGAGACAGAAATAAACATTATTTTTATTTTAACTGTTCCCTCTGATGCTTGAACCCAAGACATGACAACCACTCCACAACAAATCATTTTTACTATGTGAAGGAACAACGAAAGTGAATACAAAATCATTGGTGCCGTCGCCCGCCACACACTCTTTACATTTCATCCTAATACGCTTGCTCTCTTGGATATTTTGACTCCAGCGGGAATCAATCGTTATGCTCATTTAAACATGTTCGTTTGAGAATAATTTAAATAATGATGGAAGATTATTAAATAAACTTTTTTAAAAAAAAGCTTTTTCAAAACTGTTTTTATTATTGTAATTAAATTATTCTCGTGATAATAATAACACTTTCTAGATTTAGTAAAAAACATATAATTTAAATACATAACTATCTTTGGTTGAGACTGAATGAAGGCTTGTTAAGTGTTAAGAGTAAGCAAGCAAGTCTTCATCTCTGCTTTGAAATTTCGAAAGATTTCTAAATAGATCATTTTACTCTTTCCAAAACAAAAGTTTAGCAACAATCGTAGACATTATGCTCGTATGTTTTATTAATTGTAATAGGTTACCTTCATGTTCAACTGAGGTTTGTCCTTTTCGGCTAAAAAAAAGTCATAAAATAATATACAATTTTTTAATTAATTATAAAACAAATCACTGAAGCTTGTTATTTTCTTTATCTCAGTATCTATGCTCTCCACCAAAGTATAAAGATATTTGCTATAATTTTTCTTTTAAAATCTTGCCACACTTTATTACTAAACAAGGCTATTTTTTATATCTAGTTATCTGTTAAGGATAATGTTTGCAAATTTATTATTTTTTATAAGTTCTTAAACTAAGCATATAAAGGTTGGGTAGATCTTTTTTCAATGAATAGGACAATTGTAATTAATTATTTGATTAATTTCCATTAATTATAATTTAATACCATATATAGAAACCTTTAAATCACGATAAAATTTTTAGCAAAATTTGTTAAGTCTCAGTGGTATCATAACCCGAAAAGTTTGTAACATAACACAGCCTATCTGTTCTGTTATGCGAGAAATAAGGAAAAAAATCATTTTGTCTACGTAGTCACCTATAAATAAATGATAATGACCTGAGAGAAGAGTATGGAAAGAAAATTTTTATTAACACATTGGGAAAAGACAATAGAAATATTTTCTGAACTTTTCCTCAAACTTATATCATTATATTAATTTAAAACGGTTAAAACATTTAAAAATCAATCGATTTATTTTTCTTTTCTTCCCGCATTTGTAATTTACAAATATTATCAAGAACGGGATACATATTTACATCACACCACACATTAGTTTACTATATAAAGCTACTCTTAATTGATTGTTCATATAATTTGAGATTATTTAAAAGTACTTTCTAGGTCAGGTTAGGTGGACATATGGCACTCATGACATAGTTGACACGCATGACACGGCCCGCATCGCTTTATTAGTCAGCACTCATCGCTTCATTATCCGGCACACATCGCTTCATTATCCGGCACACATCGCTTCATTATCCGGCACACATCGCTTCATTATCCGGCACACATCACTTCATTATCCGGCACACATCGCTTCATTATCCGGCACACATCGCTTCATTATCCGGCACACATCGCTTCATAATCCGGCACGCATCGCTTCATTAGCCGGCAAGTAACTAAAATATTACTTCCTCAAACACAAATTTTAACTAATCATTCAATTAAACAGTTTTATGGACCAGGTCTTCTAAAATGTTTCTGTATGTTTGACCTACAGCACTTTATCCATTGCCCAGAAACAGGTGAATATTTTTTTTACCTGTATTGAAGTGGTACCGACATGAGGCACCATATGGTCTAAATACAAAACAAAACATTTGACGTGAATTCAGTTAGTTTTATGTTACATATCATTCAACAATTTTAGAATAGAATAGTCGCTTGTCTTTTACTTGTCTTCAGTGATTTTTATGATCGTAGTCGGTAACTAGTTTACTTTACCAAACTATGTTCTTCATCTCTAAGTTCAGGTACTATTTATTCATTTAAAATTATTAAAATGTCGCTTTAGATGAAAATTTATCTGATGTTGCGATGCATTTTTATAAATTAAAAAAATAATAATAAACGCAATTATTTTTACTGCTGTTAGATTATACAGTAACTAAATCACTTTAAATTTTTTTGATTTTATTTCTACGTTAGTTTTCAATCGTAAGGATCATTATAATTTGAGAAATAGCATAAACTGTGAGATAAGATTAAGCTTTTTCGGATCTAATTTTAATTGATTATTACGAAAATTGTTACATTTTAATTTCTTTGTATCCCTATTATTATGGATCGAATCAGTGGCATGCAACTTACATAAATGTATTACGATCACATCTAAGTCGTGAATGTATTGATGTAGTTAAACATACATATAGGAGAATCTTAATAAGTTGATTTTATACTTAATGTTAATATAAATAATGTAATAGTTCAAATCCATTATTTATGTGCATTTTATGTTTAGGAACATCAATTTAAATTACGTTTAAAAAGTATTTTTTTAAAATTAAAATAAAAACAAAATTTATTAATAATGTCTCAAGCTAATGTTGGATCTAGAAGTAGATCTATATCTATATAAAATGAAAAATTACGTTTAAAAATTTAAAATTATAATCTTCTAACCTAAATTTTTTAAAGAACACCACAACATTAGCATGCATTTGTATCCAGAGATTTTTTGTTCAGGTTTTATGGGCTATAAACAATAATGCGCATCAGAAGTTGCAATTAAATTCTATTTTAAGATAAAGTGTTCTTTCTCAATGACAAAATTTAGACACAATTTCAACAACAATTAAGTTCAAATTATTACTTTAAATATGTGTAAACAACTTGTGCCATCAAACAATTTTGAAGCTAATAATCTTAAGCAATGATAGCTTATTGTTATTTTGCTATTGTCTTAATTTCGTATTAAAATATGCCTGTTAAATCAATTATCAATCTTAATTAAACTTTTTTTAAAGATTAAAGAATTTTAATAATTATTTATTCTGAAAGAGTTTAAATTGTAATAAATGTTAATTCGGATTTGAGATTAAGATGTAATGATTATTCTGACTTTAGCTTAATTTTATAGCATTTTATAACTTCTTGAAATTACACGTTTTAATAAACGTTTATTTTGACTTCAGCTTAAGTTTTAACAATTGATAACGCTAAACAACTTTAAGGAAAGAAATCTTTGGACTTAATTAAAAGTAATATCGTAATTATTGTTGTATATATACGTAAGTTTTGGTAAGTTTAATAAATTAACAGGCTAATAAACTCTCTTGGGACTATTTTGAATTTATTTCTTCCTAACCAGAGAATCTTGTGGTAAAAAAAATGTTTAATTACAGAAAGGTAATCTGCCATTTTTTTCTATTATCTTCCCAAACACCAAAGTTTTATATGACACTTTGTGTGGTCGTGTACTGACAGTCTGAAAGAGTGGCTCATGTCAGATCACAAATACTATTATCTAAACTAAGATACATATTCTAAGAAAGTAAGTTATTTTAACATATAAATCAAGTAAATAAATTACGTCAATAAATAAAGTTCTCGTCAATAAATTATGTACTTAATTCACAACAATAAATCAAGTACCTCATTCACGTTAATACATCAGGTCAATGTTGCGTTCTGGGTTCCGGATGTAATTAAGACAGAAGTCTCGACTCTTTATAGTGGTAACAATTCATGTATAGATAATACGTCAGTAATACAACAGCTGCCGTAACACTATAATAACAATCCAGCCATCCAGTAATTCCAACACACGCTTATTTAAGATCAGTCTCTATTCTCACTGAGTGTCACGCATAGGAGCCAACTCGATAAAACAATCAATGACAAGCACTGCACTGGCCTAACGTCCGCCGCACACACACGTTGACCCCTACTCTACACAGTATTCACATTCATCTTTTCGCCCTTCTTCGTCTCACACTATATATAGCCCCTGGGCGAACTCTAAAAAATCATGGCGTGACATTCAAGTGTCAGTGTAACTGAACACAGTTCACAACATTTTCACATTAATTTTACAACAAATTCAGTCAGTGATTCTCATACCCTGACATATCTCCCTTCTTCCGTTTGATTCTACTCACCAGTAGAATCTTACAATCAAAACAAGTCAGGGCATGGAAACACTACACATTCATAACACATTACTCAAATATATCATGGAAAAATTTGCCTTAATACATGAAAAAACATCATATTCATAAATCATATTCATAAAACCTGAATCTATTTCATCGTGGAAAAACATACTACTGCCGCTTTAGAGAAAGGAAGCAGTCCTCTATTTGAATAACATAGTTACATAGTCTAAAAATAATTCATTTCAGCAGCAATAACAGACAAAATTTACACTTGCACATTCTTACATTGTTATGACACAAGCAATAATCAATTTAATATCAATATACATATCTATATATACACAAATGGTACATCATTACTATACAAGATCTCAGGTGAGAAAGGAAAAAAAATTATATACATACAAGATCTCGGGGGGAAAACCCCATGAACAACATATTTTGCAAATTAAAAAAATATTTTCAATCAGTCAAAATAAAAAATGATAGTACTTGTCCACCTCATGGGACCTTTTAAGGAGCAATCACTGCTCAATTAATACACACTGCCTATAGAGATAACAACGCATCTGTCCATACCCATAATTATCTTCATCATACATAACCATTATCATATATTCATAATGGTCAGCAAAAAGCCTTCATACACATTTTTTCAACAACATCATAATTTCATGGAACTATCAACATTATCATTAATATATCCCACACTCTCAAGTACCCACACGACTGTTCTATCTCTTTCGCTCTTTGTAACCCGACTGAAACGTAACCCTGTCCTTTTTCTCAGTCAAGGTCTTTTGATTCATTCTCACTGTTCAAGTCCTATGAAACCCGTGTTTGACCTTCATTGACTTTGGAGGTCGTAACCATGTCCTGTGTCTACCTTTATATCCTGGTCGCCGTAACTCGACCGAATTTTGCCTATTCACTTACCAAAACTCACTGCCTACTTTACTTACTGCCGAGATAAAAATTCTGCAATAATGTTATCTTTACCTTCAGGGCCCATCTGGAAACCTGCGTAGTTTCAAATTTAGTCGTATTTAAGTATTTTATTGCTTGGTGATCACAATGGAGCGTTAATTTTGTACCCATTAAATAGTATGATAATTTGTGAATTCCCCATACTTTGGCCAAACATTCCCTCTCGATATTTGAATATCTCGTCTCCCTATCCATCAGTTTACGACTGATATATTTAAGTGGACGGAGTATGTTGTCTCTCTTCTGTATCAAACACGCCATTAATCCCGTCATCGACGCATCCATGCAAACTATGAACTTATCTTCAATGTTGGGGAGAATCAAAATAGGGTTATTTGTTAAACTGTTTTTGGATTGTCTCCAATGCTTGTTGGCATTCAGCAGTCCAACATATATAATTCGGTCTACCTTTCTTTGTTAGGTCTGTCAATGGTGCCGTTAACGTTGAAAAATTAGGTATAAATTTATGATAGTAAGAGATAAGGCCGACTAGTCCTCTTACTTGTCTCTTATTTTTGGGACGTTCTATTTTCAATACTTTACTTATATTGATCAGGTCCGGTTTTAAGAGACCTGCCCCAATTCTATGTCCCAGAAATTTGATAGACTCTATTCTTATCTCCATCTTAGATGGTTTAAATGTAACCCCAGTCTTTTTAAGGATTGCTAAGACCTCTCAAATAATTATTATATGTTTTTCCCAATCGTCTGTGTTTATACAGATATCGTCAAAATAAGTTGCTACCTGTTTTATTCCTTGGAATAACTTACTGACTATTCTATTGAACGTCACTGGAGCGGTCGCCAACCCAAAAGGCATGAAATTGAAATGGTACAACCCATCAGGGCCTTGAAAAGCTGTGTATTCTTTGCCTTTCTCTTCAAGTGGTAATTGCCAGTACCCCTTTGTCAAGTCTAATTTCGTAAAATATTTTGCTTTATTCATGTGCTCCAGAAGTTTATTAGGGTTTGGTATAACCTCCGATACTTTTTTAGCGCATTTTCGAGATGTCGAAATCGCTATTGCGCCCGTTTCGTCCGTAAGTCATCACCCTTGATCACAGGATCCATAAGTCCTAGACCCATGATGTATACATGTTTTTTGTATGCCCTGACCTGCCATTTGTGCATCAACACTCAGTTACTCGATCCGTTAAAAAAAAACCCGTTAAAACTACCAAAAAATATTTCGAATCGAGAGGTAACACTAGCGCAGGGAACGGCCACCATTGCCGGAAGTCGAATGCATAATCCTGCAAGCATTGAAGAGTGGTGCGAATAGGTGCAAAAGAATTAGTTGGTTTTTTTAGTTGACGTCATTAGAATATGTGTAAAAGTTTAGAGAGTTTTACGTCATCATTTGTGGTGACTTGTAGTTGGATTAAAGAGAAAATATATTTTTTAAATGTAAAGAAATGACTTTTAAATAAAAAAAAGTCAGGTATATTCATTAACCAAGAAAATTCATAAAAATATGTCTAAAATCTAAACACAATTACTAATAAGTACATAATTCTGATATTTAACATAAGTACTGATACATAATACGAAAATGCGCTAACACGTCCTGAATTCAAATAGGTACCAGGCTTAACATGATTTTTTGTTAATGCGTTCAACTTCCGAATCGACCCATCTTTCTTTTTAATTAGTACTAATGGGGAGCAATTCGTAAATTTTCTGTAAAGTATGTTATTAATTATTTCAAACGTTACTATCCCTTGCTTAGTGATTTCAACCGTCTGACTATTAGCTTTTTCCATAGTTTAGATGGCCCCTTATGTTTGGTTTGCTTCTCAGCTAAATTAATGTGTTCTAATATTTTAGGTATTGTTGTAATCGGAGTCTTCATCCCCCTTTATCCCGTTTCCTTTGGGCCCTGGTAACAACATTACCGTGATGGCATACTATGTCAACTTCTGCTCTCACGTTTCCTAAAATCACGTCTGTCACGGGGTTATCAAAAAGCGCTGCCAGAAATTTCCCGCGGAGATAAGGTGTTTTTATGTCTACTAAGGCAGTTCTGAACGTTTTTTTTTTTTTGACCATCAATCAATTTTACTGTAATCGTTTGGTCGGTATATTTCTGTCTAGGTACTAAGCTCTTCCTACACCCTACAATTGTACACCCCGTGTTCCTATGTAAAGAGGCTTCTTTCCCTAGTAACAGGCTTTTTTCATCCTTTAATTTACCCGTCGATTTGTTAAAAAGGTCTTCAATACTTCCAACCCATTGTTTTTCTGGAGCCTGCCCCTCTTCTCGGTTTAGTTACCATTCGTGGCTGTAATTTTTCCTTTGATAATTAGTTCCATATCCCCTTTTCTGCCTAAAATCTGGATAGCGATTCTCATTTTTCTAGTGACAATTGTCCATTAAATGACCCCTCTTACCACAATTAAAGCACAGCCCCTTTACTTGGCCCTCTGTGGAACGACTCCTAGCTTTTGTTCTATATTCTCCACTATGCTCCGACACACCCCCTACCAGTGGCAGTGTAATATCTTTTCTGGTTAAGTGAATTTCCCCTGACGATTTAATGTGGTCTATTTGCGTCAGTACTTCTTCGCATGTGGGGGCATTATTTATTAATATGCAATTAAAGGTCTCTCCCTTCAAATTTAATAATAGTTTATTCATACAAAACAAATCTCTCAATCCCTCGAAAGTTCTCTCCGTCGTTGCACTTGCCACCCAATTGTCTAACTTTAAAACCAATTTTGAGTGAAAAGCTCTAAAATTGTCATTTTTAGCGACTAACTTGTTCAAATCTTCCCTATATTTCTCACCATTATATCCTGCATGGTGTAACAGTAGTCGCTAGACGGTCTCAAAGTCTTTTAATTTTGTCTTAACGTCTTCTGTCATTAGGAACGTTTGTAACTCCTCGGTGAGTCTTACTTGGAATTCTATACTCAATTCACTTGTTGGCACTTTTGCCTGCGTCACTACATGTTTAAACGTTGTTACATATTCGTCCAGGTCCTGGGGGGACCAATGATATTTTTGAATTTTTAAAAATATTTGTCGATTGTTATGTCCTGTTCCGTTACCCTTGCCTTAATTTCTGACAATTTTAATTTATGTTCCCTCCCTTTCTGTCTTATTAATCCTCATATTATCTCTGTTCCCTTAATTTTTTCTCTTCATACTTTCTGTTTTCTTAATTTTTCTTCTGCTTGAAACACTGCCCATTGATCCCTCACATATTCATCCAATTTCTCTCCTCTAATTGCAAGTTTTTAACCTGCTTTCCTAAATAACTCTAAGTTTTCGTCCATGCTTACACGATTACTCGGATTTCTAGTTTCCATCTCTACTTCCTACTATTGTACGGGGACAAATAGTTTGGAGGAAAAAAAATATCTAACATCGATTTCCTATTACACAATACTCTGAAGTTTAACAATCATAAAACAATAATTCTTTGTACTTGCCTTGACTGCCAGAACCAGTGCACACATTCATTTATATGAAAAAAATCACTACACATTTGTCCATGAAATAAATCTAAATTGTTATCGTCCACACGACGACACCGTTGACACTGTGCAGCAACGAGGAGGGGATGTCTCTCTCAAGAATGGGGCCATCCCCGACAACACACTGGAAGCAACGAGGAGGCAAATGTCTCTCACAAGGAAAAGACAGTCCCCGACAACACACTGGCAGCAACGAGGAGGCAGATGTCTCTTTCAAGGACAGGACGGTCCCCGACAAGTCACTGGCAGCAACGAGGAGGGGATGTCTCTCTCAAGGACAGTACGGTCATTGACAACCACCGACAACACACTGGTCAGCAACGAGGCGGGTGCCTCTCTCGCAGACATTACCGACAACACATCGGACCTGATTACTGCGGCCGACGCTTCGATGTTCGACAAGAGTCTCCAGAAGTCCACTGACGTAGCCCTCAATGTTGCGTTCTGGGTTCGGGATAATCTAATTAAGACAGACTCTTGTTAAATATAATATGTTCTTAATTGTGGTAGTAATACACGAATAGATAATCCTTCACTAGTACACTAACTGCATTAGTACACTAAACTCAATACAGCCATCCGGACATCCAATTATTGTCTTACAGGCTCCGATTGTCACAATGTTCGCACCACCTTGATAAAAGAATGTAACGTCCAACGCACACCCGTTGACCACTACTCCACTTAGTATCCACGTTTCTAACGTCCACCTTACACTAACTCTGACCTCCACTCGACTCTCTGGACACACGCACACTACACTATTTATAGCCTTTGGGCAAACTCTTAAAAATCATGGCGTGACATTCAAACGTCAGTTTAACTGAACACAATTCTTAACAATTTCACAACTCACAATATACTCAGTGACAGTTATTCTCATACCTTGACAGAAATATATAACGATAAACTAAATGTGCACTAATTCAAATTCGGTACATTCGATTAATCTAAAATTTTGATACAATGCCTTGTTAGGTGACAAATGTATATGTGCAACATTGAAGTTTGATAACATAACGAGAAGGGGATCCTTTTTTACCTTTTTTTTACCACCCAACCGACCACGAGAAGACGGTGAAGGTAATATAAGATGATTTAACAATGAATTTATTTGAGGATTATTATAAGTTTGTGGCAATAAATTACTAAATTTCTCAAGTCGCAGTAACTCCATGGCTCCTACATTGTGTGACATAACACTATGCAAGAAATAAAGAAGTTAACCTTTTTGTTAACATAAATATGCACCTCTAAATGAATAATAATAATAATACGAGGTAAAAGTGTGTAACTAAAAATATTAACAACTAATAAATATTTTAAAGCTATAATAGGATTATTTTCTTCATTGTTAATCAAATTTCAGCGATTACATTAATTTAATCTATTAAAATGTCAAAGAATATTCTATTAAATGAACGTAAAATCAACAGCCAAATTTACATATATTATCAAGAATGGGTTACATTACACCAAGAAGTAATAATATAGTTTCGCATATACATTTAATCTTAATTGAATGTTCATATACTTTCAGATTACTTAAATGTACATTTTAAATAAGTGATGGCGAACGGCACGGGTTCAAAACAGCGACAGTCAAAACAGCGAATTCACAACAAAGCTAGTCTGGTCCAACCGTAAACCTAACACAGTGGTTCTCAACTTTTTGACACATAGACCCCTTTTTCATTTTCTAAACTTATCCAAGGACCCCAAGTAAAAACTACATAAATACATAGGGAAAAAATTTAACCTAAAACAATAGCAACATTTTGATGAAGTATTTAATGAAAATTATAAATTTTGATTGAAATAAAATTTAAAAGCAATTAATGTCGCATACATACCTATGCACTTATTCATATACAAACAGCTGGTGAGTAAAATAAAATTGTATCAACAAAAAATTATAAATAACATTTAATTTGTCTTAGCTCCATAATATATAAAATGAATTAAAACGAAGATTTATAACAGAAAAGAAAAGATGAACGTTATTTGAATTATATCTCATTTTGATAAAGTATTTATTGAAATTAAAATTTTTGTTTAAAATAAAATCAAAATCAATTCACTGAGGCTACGTATACACTCATTTATTCAAATACAAATAAAAAAATATTTAAAAAAAATAAAATATAAAAAAACTACTCAGGGAAAATAAAATTATATTAACAAAGAATTAATAAAATTTAATTTTTCTTAACTACATGATGCATAAATAGAAAATGTAGTAAATCATCAACAGCCTGTTGTTTGCGAGCATGTATATATGTATACCCGTATCCTTTTCAACGTCCAATTAAGCACACCCGATCCGATGTAATCGGGCAATAGAAAAGTCACGTGGTCAGGTAAAGGTACGTAGATTCACTCTACCCCCAGTCATTTTATTTACATTTCCCATACATCTCGCCAGCAAACGTTGACCTGTGGTCGTCACTTGGTCTAGCCCTCGTAACTTGTCCTGATGTAACATGGGCCAGCCATCTAACAGTGCCTGGTCTCGGTAGACTTCAATTGATCTCTCCACCCCGATCAAAGTGGCGATGTAATAGGACTATAAAAATGCACGTGGTCAGATAGTGGTTTGTAAAGGTACCTCAATTTATTTGCCTCTCATTCCATTATTTACCTTCTCATAACACTCGCCACAACCATAGGTATACATTACACTATAACATAAAAGTCAATCATCCCTCCACTCCCATGCCAAACAAAGTTAGAAATGACCATATTTATCTTTAGTTTTTTAACAACATTTTTCCCAGCAGTTTTACACTTTTAATCGTAAAATCAAAATCAATTAATGAAATATAAATAAAACAAACAAACAAAAACAATTTGTTATTAAGGTGTTGACATAAATGGCGAACCTCACATCATTGAAGCAACCACAACCTGCGCCCTTTCATTCACTTCTGTGTGTTGTGTAGACCTACCTAGCATAAAAACTTAATTGTAATAAGATGTACAAAATTGACAGCATATAAAGTTAATACATTAAATAGTTACTAACACCGCGTAGCGGACAATATCGTTCAAGCAGCTGGGCCCATATGACTTAACAGAACTTTCCTTAATTGATGTTGACATTTTTTTCAGTTTATTTTCGTCTTAGTTTATGAGTATGACAAATGCATTGATCGGATGAAAAAAAAAGTTTTTAATGCTTTATAATTCACCATTGTGTGTAAAATGAGGTGCATGGATAATGGCTAGGTTACTTTGTATGGCGATCATGAAGGTGAAAATAATGCGGCGTTTATAATGGTTGCCCTGCCAGATTTTAAAAAAATTAAGGCCCCCTTGTCGAAACGGCACGTGGTCGACTGTCCGATGGTTACACAATGGTATGTTACGAAGGCTACACAAAGTGGCGACCACGGAGAGCCTGTTATGCAGAAGATAAACAAAGACATTTTTGGCTGAAAGAATGTAGGTACCTTAGAAAGGGTTATCTGAACACATTGCCTTTTTATTATCCAATGATATCGGATTGGAGTGGTGAAGAAGTTGGATAGATTTGGAAAGATCTAATATGAAGCCCTATTATTTTTATTTTTAAAAACTAGAAGAAAAAAAAAAACAATTATTTGCGAAGTAAAAACGAGGGTCGAAACATCCGAGAATCAAAAAGTTCTGTAGTCAAACTGTCTCTGCCCCTCCCTATGGCACGCGTGCCACTGTAAGCACGGAAAGCTTCATAAGCTGGCACGTGACTAAATAATTATTTCCTTTTCCCCTTAAAAAATTTCTATTGAAAATAAATTATTGTCTTATTTTAGTGCTTTTAAAACTTTGTAGTATGGTTAATGAGCAGGACCTTTCCTTGTATAGACGTGGTACATCCCTAAAACATTTGACATGAATTCAATTAGTTTTATGTTACATGTGATAGCAACACGAGCCCCGCATGGGGTACATCCCTAAAACATTTGACATGAATTCAATTAGTTTTATGTTACATGTGGTAGCAACACGAGCCCCGCATGGCCTACATCCCTAAAACATTTGACATGAATTCAGTTAGTTTTATTTTACATGTGGTAGCAACACGAGCCCCGCGTGGCCTACATCCCTAAAACATTTCACATGAATTCAGTAAGTTTTAAGCTACATGTCATCTAATAATTTTAGAAAAGAAATGTCACGTGTCTGTTATCGATTTATTATGATTATAGTCGATAACTACTTTACTTTACCAAACTTTGTTCTTCATTGCTAAGTACTCGTACTATGAATTATTTTATAACAAAGTCTTTTGTGATTAAAAGATGTCAAAGGTTGGGCTGCATTTTTAAAAATTGTTTTAAAAAATACTAATGATTAATTATTTCCTCTGAGTCTATTGGTACCTATTTCAGTTTAGATTATGTTGAATTTATGTCTATATTATGAATTATGATATATGAATGTATGGAATTAAATAGAGACATTAATATGGTTTATTTGGATTTTGTCTTTAACTGGTTGGGACTAAAATCATAGCAAAGGAACGTCATTGTATCACTAATTATATGGCTTAATAAATGTATGCCACATATATACACTTATAAAAATAGGGTAAATAACTTTATGCAGTTAAAAAGACAAATATTTATAAAAGATTTACCTTAAGATATTAATTTTACAATTTACCTTCGTATCAATAAATGTAACAGTTAAAGTAAGTAAAAGTATAAAATAGAGACAAGATTAGGATTTTTTCGAAACTAGTGTTAACTAGTTGGGACGAAAATGATGCCATTTGAATGTTATTGTATCCCTAGTTATAGGGATTCAGTTCAGTGGCATGCCAGTGACACAACTTTACTTAGTAAATAAGCGCTGGTGTCTATTATTTAAATTTAGTTAAATATACTTATAGGTTAAACAATGTAAGTTAATTTTAAGATTCACGTAAGTAAAATAATGAAAAATTTAATATGTTAATTTTACTGAAATTCTCTTTGTTTCAACTTCCTTTCAAAATTACTAAAATAAAATATATTTTAAAAAATTTAAACTAGCAAAAGTATGTAAAATCGTCAAACAGTACAGTAGTGTATTAAAAAATGAAAATTGCATTAAAAAGATTAAGTTTCGTGCCTTCTATCCTAAATTTTCTCAAGAACAACACAATGTTAACATACATTTGTCTCGGGGCATTTCGGTGCAGCGATTACTAGCAATACACAATAATGCGCATCAGATGTTGCAATAAAATTATATCACAAGATAAAGTCTTCTTCCTGACTTTCAAATTATAGACAAAATTACTTCACTGATTAAGTCCAAACTATTGCTGTTGTACTATGAATATTTGTAGAGAAATGGTGTCATCCAACAATGTTGAAAATAATAATCTTAAATCTTGATTGCTAATTGTTCATTTACAGTTGTCGTCATATTCTATTTCTATCAACCCCAGACTTCTTAGAAATTGGCTTATGTTATATAAAAAATAATGAAGTGCAAACACGTATATAAATTCTAGGGTAGCTAAGTCATTTTAACTGACGTATAATGTCTATAACTCCGACACTAAATCACGTTTATAAATAACGTCAATAGTTTAGCCACTAAATCAAGTCAATAAATCTCATCAATAAATCACACTAAATGTAAATATACTGATTAAAATTAGAATAACTTATCATATTTTGAAGAAAACTTCTGGTACAGAGATTTATCAGTAGATGTCATAAAAGAAAAAAAAAATGTCGACAGGATTTCCATTCTAGGTCAGTCGAGATAGGGAAACAAATGCTTCTCGCTGCATGTCTTTTTGATGCAACTATCACTCCTCCTTTCAAGTGCCATAACCTTAAGTCTCCAGAAAATATGCACTCAATCATTGCCAATGAGAACATTTCTTTGTCATTAATTGAACACTCTTTGATCTAGAGGCTTGGGTGAACCTCCAAGCTAGAATCACAGAAAAGAGTTTAAAAATATATGTGTCTGCAATGCTAGCAAAAACTTGAGAATGGGGATTTAAATATGGTAGAATGTGATGGTTGCCTAAAGTGGTACAACTGCCATTGTGTTGCACTCCCAACAGCCTCAAAACCACGTAAATGGCTTTGTATAGTTTGTTGGGTGTGAACACAAACTTTTTTAATAGCTTTACTTTTATATAACAATTTTAATCACTAATATTTTTGGCAGTAATTACTTTTTTATAAATTGAAACTTTTCTTTTTAACTCATGACCTATTAAAGTAACATGTTAACGTCACGTTAAAATGATAACATGAACAAGATTGAGAAGAGGACGCGTGACTGAAGTGGGAGAATAGACCAGAATGCATTAGTGTAAGAGATAAGGTGGTGGTGATTTTATGTCTGACACGTGAACACTGAAGTTTCATCTTGTATAATCACATGTTACATTATTAAATTCATTTTGTGGACATTTCATTTTTTATTTCAAATTGGTCGTTGTGCGAAAGATATTGTTTAATATTACCAACTGATACAGGACAACCAGCCTGTTACAATTGTTTTTATATTTGTACATCATGGCCCATTACTATATAAAGTTTCTACATTCATGAATATATTGCTGTATATATTATATTTATATCTTGTAAAGTGTTCAAGCCATGCTTTACTTTTGAAATCCTTTGTTTACTCATGGTGTCTGCTTGAGCCCTTGATTGTTTGCTTGCTTCCCGAAAAACAACAACTTTGGATTGATTTTTATGTCAATGTCTTGTTAGCTAGCAAGCTGACATTTTGAAGCCTGACTTGAGCAAATGTCTTGTTAGCTAGCAAGCTGACATTTTGAAGGCAGACAACAAGCTGACATTTTGAAGGCAGACAACAAGCTGATATTTTGAAGGCAGACAACAAGCTGACATTTTGAAGGCAGACAACAAGCTGATATTTTGAAGGCAGACAACAAGCTGATATTTTGAAGGCAGACAACAAGCTGACATTTTGAAGGCAGACAACAAGCTGACATTTAGAAGGCAGACAACAAGCTGACATTTTGAAGGCAGACAACAAGCTGACATTTTGAAGGCAGACTTGAGCCATTGAAAAAAACAAATATATACAAATTTAGATGAATCGAATGTACTGTAATTAAATTACTGCATTTTTACATTATTTTATTTATATCTCTCAAACAAGTTAATTTTTTTGCTAGAGTGTTGTGGTGTGTACTATATTAAACAACCTTAATTAACTTTTTATAAATGTATTCCCGATCGGTGCACATTATTAAATATTTATAACTCTCAATGTAACGTCCGTCACACTACTATTTTTAGATATTTGCGAGCCTAATTACTCAACAAAAATATATAAGTTGAAATTTATGTCCCTATGACGCTACTAATTTTAGAAACCAGTGCACCAAAAATGATTAAAAATGTTACTGGACATAAATGAATAAGACAAAAAGTTATAAAATAAATTAGACTTATGGCGTCATTAAACTGACAATTTCAAAAAATGCATATAGCTTATATATTGATTTTTTTCTGATGAACATTTGTTCAAAATTATGAGATTGAAGCTTAAATATATTGATTTTTAAAACTTCCGTCATTTATGACGGGTGATACCCTAGTATTAAAAATGTTTTACGAGACATAACTTAAATGTATGTCTCTTATATTCAGGATTTTTTAAATTTAACAATAAAATTACAGTCGAAACCACTTAAGTCGACGGCATCGGGGAATGAAAAATGGCATCGACATAACCGATGATCGAGTTAAAGCGAAAACCAATATGGCGGCAAAATATTAACATGCGCTTGAAATTTCTATATGTACGCGATGTGCGTTAATTAGTGATGGGACGATTAATCATAATCGTTTCGGAATGTCGGGATCCTATTTCTTCACGCTTTCTTAAGGTTGTTAAGACCGTTCGTTTTTAAAGACCGTTTAAGTTTAAATGTAACGCCGTTTTGCGGTGATTCCCAGATTGAGCGATACTGTGCCTTCGAAGCGACTTGCTTGATTTTCCTTACAAGCTTCACAAATAAGTAGCCTACACATCCCCTCATTGTCCCCTAACCATTCTCTTCTGGACTCGGAATGGTCTATCGTGACCTATATATGACTCATGACAAAGAGAACTATCATGTTATATAAACGTTCACAAAAAAATTAGGTACTCTTTTTGAACTTTTGAACCTTCAACTTTGACATATTTTAATTAATTCTAACCAATTGTTAAATGCCTTTTGCACACGGCCACTTCTTATGAATTAAAAAATGAGAACAAAGCAGTAGTACATTACATGTAATAGTCAAAATGAGGTTGAAAGATGAATGGTTGCTAATGACAACAAGTTTGGACACTGCACATGGTACATTTTATTGTTCCATACGATCCCCTCAGCTTACAATTCCTTCGGTAACTTGATGCTAATAGGACTAACCAACAACAATGGTTTGGGAGTTTGAGAGTAAACTGTCTGTAGTCTGTTATATTATATATTTTAAAATCTGGGGAACCTTGCTTACAGTAAGCAGCCCATGATTTTGGTATCGTCCCATCACTAGCGTTAATAAATGATAATGTTCATGCACGTGTTTTTGGAGTTTTTTTTAACACAACAGCATTGCCGTTATTTGTTTGATGAAGCTATCGGCATGCTATAAAATTGTACATACATGTTTGCTAACAACATAAGGTATATGTGCCCCAACTGACAGCAGAAATTTACAAATTTAAAATAAAAACCAACGTCGATTATCGATAAACACTTTTAATTTTCTCCAACACATCACTGAAACTTGCGATTTAAGTTAGCAACACATGTCTCAGCGCAAGTGGGCTGTGTCGAAAACGTCACCAGCACACATAGCAAGCTGATGGCATTGCCATGGTACCAAAAAACAACACAGAGGAAAAAGCAAGTGGGCTGTGACGTCACCAGCAGACACTGGTGAAACATTTTCAAAAGCTTGTGATTGGTCATGTGGATCGACTTAACCGATGTTAAGTGGCAAATTTGACCTTTTTTGTGCTCGTGTTATGAGGTTTCGGCGACTTAAAAAAATCGAATTAAACGACGAGACAATACTAAGACAAAGAGAGAATTTGGCGGTTCTAAAAAAAACCGTCGACTTAATGGGGTGGTCGACCTAAGCGAGCTCGAGGTAAGTGGGTTCCACTGTATATTCAAATTTTATTCATTTCATGTGTTGTATTATTTCATTACTAAGTTTTGTTTCATTATTTTAATTGAATTTAAATTAAAATAAAATAATTCCACTAAATAAGTAAGCAATTTATATGTGTAAGTAAATTTTATCACAACAAGAATAGTAAATACTAGTATCAAGCAGCAAAGACTTCAGAACGAAGAAAAAAAGTGATATGGGGGGGAGGAGGAACTAATTTTCTTTCCTCGCAATATAACGAACATACTCAAAAATGTGTAAAGACCAATCATGTAAATGTAATGTCCAAGTCAACACTAAGTCAAAAAATTCAACACAGAAAAGTAATGAAATAAATAGTGTTATTCTGTTCTATTTAAGGCTACATAATAAAGGTAAGAACAATAAAGCATGTGTTCTACTAAAATGTTTGTTGATTACATTAATTATGTAAGTTAAGGGAAAACAAAGTATTTCTTAGTTACTTCTAGTAGTAGATAGAATAAATATATAAAAGTGATATGAAAGCTCTGAGCAATTAATGTATCAAGACCTAAAATTTGTAAGTTCAGTATTTCTATCAAGCAAATAATATATATGTTCTTTGTTGATTCTGTGTGAATATTTTTTAAGAGATGGGGTATCACTTATGACTATACATGTACTATCCTTTCAAAAAGAAAATAAAAATATGGAATACATACAGTTTTTTAAATAAACTAAAAGCACAATTTACAAAGATGGCGTAGTTCAAAAAAATAAAAATATACAACGACCAATAAAGTTTGATAACATATCCCTAAATAAAAAAATATCTAGATTTATAAGTATTTCAAGCCAAGACTTAGTCTTAGCCTACCAAGAACAATGTTAATAGTAATAATAGTGCTATCTCATTTGTTACAGACGCTCTTACTATACTGAAGATTATTGCGTCCTATGTTTATCTATTGTCTATTGTTTGAAATGTTTGTTTTTAGTTCCGTATTCTTATTAAAGATTTAAATGATGATAAAGGATTAGCTTTATATATAAATTATATTATATTTTAAATATATTGGTATATATTGTCTAATAATAAATGTCATGGACTGGGACCGTAATACCTGTATTACTATCACTAGTAATAATGATAGTAGTAAGTAGTACTAATAGTATAGTACAGTAATAGTCAAAGTAGTAAAAAGCCTATAATGTGCTTACATTTATATCCAATACGCCATGGATTTAGATTGGTTAATATTATATTTAACTCAGTGGAATGAACAGATTCTAAAATATAAACTTAAAATGATCTAAAAATTAAACGTAAAATAATCTAAAAATTTAAACTTAAAATAATCTAAAATATAAATTTAAAATCAATGATCGACATAAAAAACAACAAGGCTGGCACTGAGACTTGAGGATATTTCACTGAATACTCCCTTCAGCATCGATCTATTAATAGAATTCTGGGGATAACGCTGAACGTTATCAGCAGAATGCTGAGGATAACGCCTCCCTTAGTATTAGCAAACTAACACTGCTGAGCACTATTACCTGAGTATGATCAATGCAATTCAAATTGTGTCACTTAAAGTGAAGACGTCACGTTGGTATTATTAAATTTGAAAGACTATTTGGTATGCTGACGATATGTTTTCATTGTGATAAGTCCAGTTTCATCTGTGATTCATCTACTCCCAATAAGTAGAGCTGATGTATATAATTAGACTAGACTAGATGAAAGGGGCAGCCATTAAAATTATGATCAGCTTCAAAGTCAAGTCACATGATTTGTGTTTACCCTTTTATAATATTCATTCGCTGTTAAAATAGTGCATTCTGATTGATATAGCCACGAATGTATCGAGCAATGATTGAATGTGTAGTCCAACTCTTATGCCATGTTCTACCTTATATTGATGTTTAAATTGTGTCTTTGAGTTTTATGTCTCATTTATTTTAATAATATTTAGAGAATAAATACGAAGTTATCAGAACTCTATAATATTTTTTTCTTCAAATAAATAAATATAATATTTAATAATAATAGCCCAGTGGTGTGGGTATGTTTGTAATAACGCAAGCGATGTACGACAGTCTACAGCAGTTAGTTTAGTTGAAACGCTACAGAAGCGATGTACGACAGTCTACAGCAGTTAGTTTAGTTGAAACGCTGAGGAGCGATGTACGACAGTCTACAGCAGTTAGTTTAGTTGAAAAATCGTGTTTTGATGAGCGCTGTAAAAATATTTAATATGATGACGTCATTGTTTGGTGTGCATCGGT
>MUZC01004454.1:303800-322425 GCA_002072015.1 Radix auricularia
ACTAAAACACCCTAGATCACCCAGCAAATTCTTGTAACTAAGTACAACTAAAACACCCTAGATCACCCAGTAAATTCTTGTAACTAAGTACAACTAAAACACCCTAGATCACCCAGCAAATTCGTGTAACTAAGTGCCACTAAAACACCCTAGATCATCCAGCAAATTCTTGTAACTAAGTACAACTAAAACACCCTAGATCACCCAGCAAATTCTTGTAACTAAGTACAACTAAAACACCCTAGATCACCCAGCAAATTCTTCTAACTAAGTACCACTAAAACACCCTAGATCACCCAGCAAATTCTTGTAACTAAGTACAACTAAAACACCCTAGATCACCCACCAAATTCGTGTAACTAAGTGCCACTAAAACACCCTAGATCACCCAGCAAATTCTTGTAACTAAGAACAACTAAAACACCCTAGATCACCCAGCAAATTCTTGTAACTAAGTGCCACTAAAACACCCCAGATCACCCAGCAAATTCTTGTAACTAAGTACAACTAAACACCCTAGATCACCCAGCAAATTCTTGTAACTAAGTACAACTAAAACACCCTAGATCACCCAGCAAATTCTTGTAACTAAGTACAACTAAAACACCCGAAATCACCCAGCAAATTCTTGTAACTAAGTGCCACTAAAACACCTTAGATCACCCAGCAAATTCTTGTAACTAAAACACCCTACATCACCCAGCAAATTCTTGTAACTAAGTACCACTAAAACACACTAGATCACCCAGCAAATTCTTGTAACTAAGTACAACTAAAACACCCTAAATCACCCAGCAAATTCTTGTAACTAAGTGCCACTAAAACACCCTAGATCACCCAGCAAATTCTTGTAACTAAGTGCCACTAAAACACCCTAGATCACCTTTGTGTCATTGACGGCTGAATAAAAAATAATTATAAAAAAAATTAAGAAAATTACTATATCTACGGCAAATTAAAAAAAAAAATTACCCATATCAAGCTGCATAAAAGAATTAATTTAACAGAAATAATCAGAAATACTATATCTACGGCCGCAAATTTATGTAAACTGAAATTTAAAAAAAATGAGCTCTTAAGATAATCAACGCGATACAATAATTACTTCATAATAATGTGTTGTAGGCAAGTACCAATAAAACACCCTAGAGCAGGGTTGCGCTACCTTTGGGTCATTGACGGCGGCATTAAAAAATAAATGGAAACAAAAATTAAACAAAATTACAGTATCTAAGGCGGGATTTTTAAAACAAATTACCCATATATACGGAGGCATAAAAGAATTAAGTTAAAAGAAATAAACAAAATTAATATATCTACGGCAGCATAAAAAAAAAACAACAAAATTACTGTATGTAGACTACGGCCGCCAAAAACTTTTCACTAAAAATAGAAAAATTGAGCTCTAATGACAGTCAACGCGATATAATAATGACGTCATCATAATGTATTGTAGGTAAGAAATGTGCTTCCTTACAAACAAAAACATTTTAGTTTATATTGTGTTATATTTCTACTATATTAAACAATATCATTTAACCTAACAGTGTCCTAACACAATGTCACACACGTACAACATAAGGTTATATTTAAATGGCATTAGTACACTAAGAACACAATAACTGAATAAGTGATAAGCTGTTTCACTAACACTGCCCATGTAACTTAGAAGTCCAGAGTTCAGATATTAGTGGTTGCCTTGCACTTGGATGTTCACGGAATGTCCGGTCACTCGCTGGAGATCATCTGTCTTATTCCTTACACCAGATTGGTTTCTATCAGTCGAGCTCGATATTTGTTCTTGAGATAATTCAATGAAAATAATGAAAATGACGTTTCAAACATGTTAGTGTCTCACAATAGCATTAGAGGGTTTCTTGCTATTTCGCTTGGGATACTCCACAGCTACATTCATGTCTCCAGTAGATATTTCCTCTCATTATTCCTTCACAACCTGTGCGTTATTTATTTTTTAAAATTTCGATCAGTTCCATTTGGACATACACCAGACCCATCTCGATCTCAACCAAATGTGGAGTAGCAATGAGTCTCATATTTTGAGATCTTATCGACATCCTGACAACTTTCTACGAATTCCAGCAATATCGCTTCCAGGACGCCTGAAAAGAGCGGAGCAGGAATTTCATCTTTTCTTATAGGGTTACACAGAACAAGCACGATACAGCGAATGTGCGCGACACACGGTTTTGGAGCGTCAGTATTAGAGTCTCACTTCATGACCTGCCCCAATCAGCTACAATGTTAGTAGATGAGTGACAACCTTCCCTAATCAGCTACAATGTATGTATATGAGTGACAACCTTCCCTAATCAGCTACAATGTATGTATATGAATGACAACCTGCCCTCATCAGTTACAATGTATGTATATGAGTGACAACCTGCCCTCTTCAGCTACAATGTATGTATATGAGTGACAACCTGTCCTCATCAGCTACAATGTATGTATATGAGTGACAACCTGCCCTCATCAGCTACAGTGTATGTATATAAGTGACAACCTGCCATCATCAGCTACAGTGTATGTATATGAGTGACACACTGCCCTCATTAGCTACAATATATGTATATCAGTGACAACCTGCCATCATCACCTAGAATGTAAGTATATGCGTGACAACTTGCCCTCATTAGCTACAGTTTATGTATATGAGTGACAACCTGCCCTCATCACTTACAATGTATGTATATGAATGACAACCTGCCCTCATCAGCTACAATGTTTGTATATGAGTGTCAACTTGCCCTCATCAGCTACAATGTATGTATATGAGTGACAAGCTGCCCTCATAAGCTACAATGTATGTACATGAATGACAACCTGCCCTCATCGGTTACAATGTATGTGTATGAGCGAAAGCCTGCCCTCATAAGCTACAATGTATGTATATGAGTGACAGCCTGCCCTCATAAGCTACACTGTATTTATATGAGTGACAACCTGCCCTCATCAGTTAAAATGTTTGTGCATGAATGACAACCTGCCATTATCAGCTACAATGTATGTATATGAGTGACAATCACTGCAGATAACGCTACAGCTGTCGAAGTTGTAATTACTCTCGCTATAACAAGGGTTTTAGAGTTTACCTGAATACACAATTTTTCATTTACAAATTTAAATAATAAAGTTTAAAATTAAAAAATAATTGACCGCCTCAGGTTATTATAATTTTAAAAGATTTTCACGGCCGCACTTTTTGTGCCTACGGCTGCATGTATTCCTATGGCTAAATTTATAGTTTCTACGTCCGCATGTGGTCGTTTGGCAAAACTTTTCGTGCCTACGATCGCATGCTATCCTATGGCCACAGGTCAAGACCACTGCCCCAGATCTACTGGCTAGAGAAATAAAAATATATAATTATTTTATTAAGACTTCCTATCCTAAAAATAAACATCTTTTTAAAAAATCTAATAACTAAGGTTGCAGTATTTATTTTTTATTATGAGAACAAAATCGTGTAGTTTTAAAGGTTCGGTACATATAGATTTTGTCGATATCTTTTCTTGTCTTTATGAAATCTTAGTACTAATTTCCATCCTGGTGATATGTTGGAGTATTGCATGCATTTTTTGTTTTCTTCCTGTTGGTAAAATATTTCTTTTGTGTAAGAGTACATTACTGATTTATTCATTCGAGTAAGAAAGTCCCACAGAATATTATCGTTTTAGTAACGGCCTTGAATTCTTCATGATGCTCTATTCCCATTACGACTTAGATGTATATAAAATTAAGTCAATGGTAAAGTATAAACATAATTATTAAGAAGCAAAGGTGGTACAGATGCCGACGTGAAAAAAAGAATCCGAAAAGCCAGAGCAGCTCTCAAGCAACTCAAAAATTTTTGGATCGCCAACAACTTATGCAACAAGTTAAAAATAAGGTATTTTCAAGATGTGATTAAACCTGTGCTGCTATATAAAGCCGAAACATGGAGAACAACGGCCGTATAATTAATATGTATGTTGTTATCCCCATGTAAAGCTCTGTGAGTCAGGCTCCTTGCTGGGATACTAAGCTATATAAATTATCATTTTATTTTTATTAATATTATTACCATAGACGTCATTAGAAATCAGCCATTTGATTTTTTTTTAACTTTTGCTCACTTCCTTCCATTTTATTATTATTTATTTAAGATTATCTGACCTGATTTAATCCTTCATTAACTAATGTCTAAGAAGGATTCTCAGAATTCACTGGCAGAACAAAATTAGCAACCGGGATCTTTGAGCGGGCAAAACAGAAGCCCGTTGAGCAAGGGATTAAAATTATACACAAATACTAGTCTAATTTTTAATACTATATAAGGCTGACACAAAAAAACGCACACATAATGGTGACAAACACATATTTTAGTATGTGATAATACATACAGATTTTTCAGTCTGTGATAATACGTACATATATTTCAGTCTGTGATAATACGTACATATATTTTAGTAGATGATAATACATACATATACCTCTGTCTTTAATAATATGTACAAATATTTCAGTATGTGATAATACATTCATATATTTCAGTATGTGATAATACATTCATATATTTCAGTATGTGATAATACATTCATATATTTCAGTCTTTGATAATACACTCATATATTTCAGTCTTTGATAATACATACATATATTGCAGTCTGTAATAATACATTCATATATTTCAGTCTATGATAATAAATACATATATTTTAGTCTGTGATAATATATAAAGATATTTCAGTCTGTGATAATACATACAGATATGTCAGTCTGTGCTAATACATACATATATTTTAGTTTGTGATAATACATACATATATGTCAGTCTGTGCTAATACATACATATATTTCAGTATGTGATAATACATACATATATTTCAGTCTGTGATAATACATACATATATTTCAGTATGTGCTAAAACATACATATATTTCAGTATGTGCTAATACATACATAAATGTCAGTCTGTACAAATACATACATGTATTTCAGTCTCCTGTTACACATACTGCAGACTCAGATTTTACACAAAAATAGTCATATAATCATTGACACAGTTATTAACTTGTAGGGTTTTGATGTCCCAGGGGACTTAACCTTTTAGATGCTCTAAATGTATAATGGCGGTGTAGTATTTAATGATAAAAATAACTTGGAAACTAATTTGTGAGACCCCCTTAAGTGGGGGCAATAGGTTGTTTTTTTTGTTTCCTCTCCTGCAATAACTCCGACACTGCACATACGCATTGCTTAGAATTTAATAGTATTCTAAGAAGAATCAAATACACAAAAAGTGGTCACATACACAAAATGTTGTCACATACACAACAAGTTGTCACATACACAAAGAACAAAAATTTGTCAACACACGCAGACATTATACGTTTATGTTTAAATAATTGTAATTGATTGCCTTCATGGTCAAATGCGTTTTTGCCAATACGGCCAAAAAAAAGTATTAAAGGAATATTTTATTTTAGTGAATTATTTCACAAATCATTAACACTTCTTATTTTTGTTAAATAATTATCTAGGCTCACCAGCAAGGTCTGAAGATGTTTGCTTTTATTTGTGTTATGACATCACTTTTAAAATATATAATTTGACGAAAAAAGATGGAAAGAAAAGATATATATATATATATTACTTATTAACACATTGGGAAACATTTATCAGAACTTTTCCACGAAGTTAATTCATTATATTAATTTAAAACGATTAAAACATTTAAAAATTAATCGTTTAATTGCTAGTTTATTTCCTCAGCTCTAATTTACAAATATTATCAAGAACGGGTTACATACTTAGATCCCATCACAATATAGTTTGGCTTATAAAGCTACTCCTAAATGAATGTTCATATTATTTATATTATTTTAAAGTACGTTCTAGATCAACTGGCTCGCATCCCTTTATTAGCCGGCACGGGACTAAAATGTTACTTCCTTAATCATTAATTTTAAGACATCATTGTATTCAATTTAAGTAAGTTTAATAGACCAAGGCTTCTAAAACTTTTCTGTACGTTTGACCTACAGCAAATTATGCATTGCCATGAAACCGGTGTATTTTTTGGCTGTATTGACGTGGTACCGACACAAGACACCATATGGTCTAAATAACAAAAACATTTGACATGAAATCAGTTAGTTTTATGTTACTTATGGTACCAACATAAGGCAAAAGATTATGCTTTTTCGGATCGAATGTAAAATGATTGGGACTAGAATCATTACATTTAAAAGTCTTTGTGTCCCTAATATTAAGGATCGAGTTCAGTGGCATACCACTTAAATCAATATAAAACTGTAATGTGGCGAAATTGTGTTGATATAGTTAAACATTCATATAGGATAACCTTATTAAGTAAATTGCATGGTTTATGTTAACATAAATAATGTAATAAATCCAATGATTTATGTGTGTCAATTTTTTGATATAGTTAAAAATTCATATAGGATAACCTTATTAAGTAAATTTTATGGTTTATGTTAACATAAATAATGTAATAATTCCAATTAATTATTTATGTAATTTTTTTAACATTAGCTTAAATTACTATACAAAATATATTTTTTATAAAAATATTAAATTAAAAAAGATATTAAAAATGTCTCACGGCTATGTATGAAAAATGAAAAATTACATTTAAAAATTAAAATTTATGGACTTCGAACTTAAATCCTCTAAAGAGCAACACAATATTAACATGTATTTTATCGGACCTTTTTGGTGCAGAGTTAATGGGCTATAAACAATAATGCGCATCAGAAGTTGAAATGAAATTCTCTTTTAAGATAAAATGTTCTTTCTCACTGACAAAATTCAGACACAATTTTCTACAAAAATTAGGGTCAAATTATTGTTATATTTCTTTAAATATTTGTAAACAACTTGTGTCATCAAACAATTTGTGAAGCTAATAATCTTAAGCATTGAGAGCTATTTGTTTGTTACTATTGTTTATATTTTCCATTAAAATATGCTGGTTATAGAAATTATCATTCTTTTTTCAACATTTTAAAGTTGATATTATTTTAATGACTGAGTTTAAATTTGAATAAATGTTTATTCTGACTTGAACTTAAGTTTACTAACTTTTTTTACCTTCTTGAGGTTAAGTTTACTAACTTTTTTTTACCAACTTGAGCTTAAGTTTTAGCAAAACATTATTGTGACTTCAGTTTAAGTTTTAACAAACGAAAACATTAAACAATTTTAATGAAAAAGACATGGGACTAAATTAGAAAGTAATATAGTAACTATTGTTATACATAAATATATGTGTAAGTTTTAGTAAGTTTAATAAATGAAGATGCTAATATGCTTTCTTGGGAATATTTTGCATTGATTTCTTCCTACCCACAGCATATTGTGGTTTTAAAAGTGTTTATACTTAGAAAATTAATCGGCCTTGTTTTTTCCCAAACACCAACGTTTTACATGACACTTTGTGTGGTCGTGTACTGACAGTCTTAGAGTGGCTCATATCAGATAAGCAATAATGTTATCTAAACTAAGATACATATTCTAGGAAAGCTAAGTCATCTTAACATATAAATCACGTTAATAAATCAAGTCACTAAAGCAAGTAATTGATCACGTCAATAAATCACGTTAATAAATCACGTCAATAAATCACGTCAATAAATGAAGTACATAATTCACGTCAAAAAACACGCCAATAAAACAAGCAGTAAATCAATCAATAAATCTCGTCAATAAATAAATCAATATATCACGTCAATAAATCAATCAATAAATCACGTCAATAAATCACGTCAATAGATCACATCAATAAATCTCGTTAATAATTCACGTAAATAAATAAATGACGTCAATATATCTCGTCAATAAATCAAGTACCAAAGTCAATAAATCTTGTCAATATATATACTTGGCTTCTGTTCACCCTCTTCCCCCCTTTCTCCTTGTTCTTCTTTTTCTCACTCCTAGCTGTGTGGATGACTTGGTTGCTCTCACGAATTTTTTAACAATAAGAGGTCACGCTCTTCATCTCAATATATCACGCAGTGGTGTAGCTAGGGGGGGGAGGGGGCGGTCAGCCCCGGGCGGCACTCATCTAAAGGGCGGCATTTTGGGCTTAATTTGTAAATTAGAGCCATTTCCGACAACAGCCGTTTTTCTTTTGAAGGAGAAAAAGGTGAGACGAAAATACTCTTAATTTTGAATCTTAATTAGTGGATTCACGCAACATCTGTATAATTGCATAAGTGGTAGTTATAAATAACGAAAACCCGTTCAAAAGTTAAAAATCGTTAAAAAAAAGGAATCGGTTTGTTTGGAAAATTAAGCGGTATGAGTCACAAATGGTGCTATTATAAGAAAACTGCAAAAGAAAAGCACATCATTGCTGGGCCTAATAATTCATAGGCCCTGTATATTAGTATCACCACGACGGTTTTTGTGTGGTATTGTCGACATTGGCAGAATGATGCGCTAACAAGTACCTACATGACATGGAGGTTCAAATATTGTGTTTAAATTGCAAGTAGTAATTTACATTACTGTTTCAGTTTTATAAAATTATTTTAATTTTGTATCTTATTTTATTTTTAATTATTTTATTTTTAACTTACTAAAAATTAAATATGTATTGTTTTTATGGCGTTAAAGTAGAACACAAAAATTGTGTTTTTTAATAAAAAATATTGTTATTCATTAAAATGGTACGTCTATCCGATTAAAGCAATGCGTAAATAATTTGAATTTCTATAATATATGGAAAATTATTAAGATTTAGCTCAAGAACAAGAAAATATTCAACTTTATCCTCTAATAAATATCACTATAACATAAATAATTTCGAAAACGACATATTTCTAAATATTTTATACTTGTTGGAAAAAAATTGACACCTGAATAAGTAACTAGTAAAACGAGATCAGATGCTAGAACTTTACACAGTTCAATGCAATATTTTTATTTTCTTTAGTATCTCAATTTGTGGTTACACATTTTCTTTAAAATAAATAATGCCAACCCATTTCATGGAACAAAGTTATGTGCTGTTATAGATTATAGGTAGTTGGAGACATCAACTGAACGCCGTGCTGCAGGGCGAATAAGTATGAGTGGAGAAAATTCAAGAGACGGGGTTCTATCTTTAGAGCAAGTCGTACAACGAGAGATGTTTTTATCCATAGATGTAATTATAAAAGGAAGTAATAGAACCCACTGATGAGTTGCATGTCCTTGCAAGAAAATAATCGTGTATAATACCATACTATCATGTAATCTACTAAATGAATTTTTTTTACATCAAATAAATGTCTTTATTACCATTGACAAAGAACAGTTCAAATTGAACGAAAAAGGGTCCAGGTATTTCATTGCTGTCCACTGGGCCAGTCTTTGCAATTGCGGCGCCTTATGCAGCTTAGTATGCGAAAATGGATGCGTGGTGCCCAGTTTTGGCTAGGGATAAGGTATTATTGAGGATAATAAGTGAAAATTAAGATAAATGGGGCTGTGAAAGCATGAACCCACTACGGCCGCATAGATGCATGGCAGTGTCCTAATACCAGCCAACGCTTTACCTACACTACAAGAAGAGGCATTATGTTAGAAAAACAGGGGGGGATGTCCCCTCGGTCCATTAAAATATATTAAATAGAATAGATTCTTTACCCAACATTATAATTTTGCTAAGAATGTTTTCAACAAGTACTATCATTGTGTCTAGATGTGAATGGAGCTTCTCCAAACTGTAGTTGATAAAAAATTAGACCCTATCTTCGTTCCACATTGAATTATTTAAGACTACAAAATCTTGCAATATTGACTAAAGATAGAACAAGATATTACAAATAATTTAAATTTTTAGAATATAAAACTATGAAAGTTGGGTAAGTAAATGTATAAAAATTTTTAGATACTAATGTATACAATGTCTATGTTTATAAAAGAAATCATATATTTATAAATAAAAAATAAAAGCATATTAATTGTTAATAATTTTCAGTGTAAATTTGGAATATGTTTTTGTCTCATTTGCGGGGTTTAGGGGTACTGCGACCTCAATAAATTTCTTGTGGCCTTGAATAAAAGCATCTTAAATTTTTTTAAAATGTGTATTATAGGTATGTCATCTTATTCGGCCTATTTTATTGATGCTTACACAAATATGGCATTGAATGGTTACCATGTTCCACACCTTTTAGCTTTACAATGTACTTTCATTCAATTACAATTATTTATTTATTTTTATTAATTTATAAAAACCATCATACGATTGATTTAAGTAGCAGTCAACAAATGACGCGTCGCGATTTTGGCTGAAAATTTACCCCCCATCTCCCCACTGGTCACACGTCGTCACAAAAACTTAGACCCCTTTCTTCAATGTGACATACAAAGCCTCCACCCCCCCCCCCCATAAAAGCCGTATTTTCTATTTGAAAATCAGCATGTTTCAAATTTTTTTGTCAGGTAAATACTTTTTTGTGTAAGGCTGCACTCTATTATCTTAACACGTGTAAAACCCTTTAAAACTTTATTAAATTAAGTTTCGGTAATCATATATTTAAGTTGAAATTTTATTTAAATCTGCGCGTTTTTATTTGATGCCAAATGTGTGACACACTCTCCCCCCTACATGTGTGACGTCATTTATGGACACCCCTAAAAGGGCGGCAAATTGGAGACTGCCCCGGGCGGCAATAGCTCTAGCTACGCCACTGATATCACGTCAAAGATATCGTCAATAAAGTCAATATAATATATTAAATAAATTCTTAAATAAAAAAAATTTAAACAAAAATTACAAAAAATCATCAAACAAGAAACTAAATCACGTCAACGATTTGGTCAAGAATAAAGTCCATAAATGACGTCAATGATTTGGTCAAGAATAAAGTCCATAAATAACATTTAAAAAAGTTTTAAAATACACCTGGTTATTGACAAACTATTTTTTTAAAATTTACATAATTTTATCAAACAAGAAAATAAATCAAATGATAACACAAGTCACTCACTCACTCATTATATCAGTAACATTTTTTACATTTCTTTTAGCTTATATTTAAATACAAGGTGTGCATCAGGAAGTGTGCAAAATACTTCAATATTAAAGACTAGATTTGTCGG
This sequence comes from Radix auricularia, assembly GCA_002072015.1. Taxonomy (NCBI): domain Eukaryota; kingdom Metazoa; phylum Mollusca; class Gastropoda; family Lymnaeidae; genus Radix; species Radix auricularia. Next base: position 314,920 of record MUZC01004454.1, read on the forward strand.
GGTGCCGTGGCCCATGTGGCGCCAACCTTTTTCAAAAGCCCAACTAACTTGTCCTTTTTTTATAAATACAAAATAATAAATTTTCTGAAATGTAGGCAAAGTATTTAATAATTTGGGTTGTATTTAGCGCACCAATGCACACCCAACAATGACGTCATCATATTAAGTATTTTTACAGCGCAAATCACCACACGATTTTTTAACAAACTGCTGTAGGCTGTTGTACATCGTTCATCAGCGTTCCACATCCAGTGAGTGAGTGACCTGGGCTTTTTAGCGCATTTTCGAGATGTCGAAATCGCTATTGCACCCGTTTTGTCCGTCTGTCATCACCCTGATGACAGGATCCATAAGTCCTAGACCCATGATGTATATATGTTTTTTGTATGTCCTGACCTGCCATTGGTGCATCAACACTCAGTTACTCGATCCGTTAAAAAAAACCCGTTAAAACTACCAAAAAACTTTGCGAATCGAGAGTTAACACTGGCACAAGGAACGGCCGCCATTGCCGGAAGTCGAATAGAGCATTTTTCAAGCATTCAAGAGTGGTGCGAAGGCGTGCAAAAGAATTAGTTTTTTTTTTAGTTGACGTCATTAGAATATGTGTAAAGGTTTAGAGACTTTTACGTCATCTATTGTGGTGACTTGTAGTTAGATTAAAGAGAAAATAAAAAAATTTAAAATGTAAAGAAATGACTTTTAAATTTAAAAAATGTCAGGTATATTCATTACACAAGAAAATTCATAAAAATATGTCTAAAATCTAAACACAATTACTGATAACTACATAATGCTGATATCTAACATAAGTACTGATACATAATACGAAAATGCGCTAACACGTCCTGAGTTCCAAAAGGGACCAGGCTTAACATGATTTTTTTTTTATTTATTACTTTTTAAGTAATAAAAAAGTACACATGAGTTTTACAATTTTCTGGTGTATTTCGACGTAAGATAATTTTACATGACGTACATTTTAAGTTTGTACTTACATTTTGGAATAGATAATCATGTAAAAAGATGATTTACAATTATACATTACTTTGTGTGCATTTAAGGACATTTAATATATTTTGTATTTCTAAAACAATGATAAGATACGTTAGCTCTTGAAAAAAAAATTGCTGCTTCTACAACGCCTATTAACAAATATTGCTGTTAATGTCAACCTGAAATAAAATAAAAGCTTGTGGATGATTGATGAACACAAAAGCTGGTACATGTGTGTATTCTATATACATACATATATATATATATATATATATATATAGAGAGAGAGAGAGAGAGAGAGAGAGAGAGATATTAGGGACTTGCCTCTTTTTTAGCAACGATTTCTTCAGTCCCTAGTTTGCTTCATATTAATACATGTCAGTTTTATTGATTTGCAAAAAATTTGTCATGCGTGACATATTTGAAAATGCGCTAAATGCAAAAAATGTAGTCATGAAGACTAACCCACACATCTATAAAAGAAACTTTTAGCAAATTACCAGCGAACAAACAGCCAGAACTAACATAACAATGCTCTTTTTTTTCTATTGGTCATGGGAGTTGTCAGCTTGTTAACACTCTATTACACAAAATGTAAGTTCAGATGTCAGACAAAAAATAGTTGGGATGTTATGTGAAGGGTTTTAAACACAATGCAATTTGATCTGGTGTCTGAACTTGGAAGTCTGGTGTCTGGACTTGGAAGTCTGGTGTCTTGACTTGGAAGTATGGTGTCTGGACTTGGAAGTATGGGGTCTGGACTTGGAAGTCTGGTGTCTGGACTTGGAAGTCTGGTGGCTGGGCTTGGAAGTCTGGTGTCTGGACTAACGGTCAAAGACTGCTGGACAGTTAGTTATCATAAGACGCTCGGAGTCTGAACTAAGCGATGTCGAATGTTTTAAGTTTTAATTTACCAATGTCAACATACATATCTCTTCAACAACCAATCACAAATAAAATAAATAAACGTATATATTAATAAGTATAGGCCTAAACTAAACTACACATCTACACAGACAGCTGGTACTGAAAATCCTACATTTTAAAGAAAATCAGCAGTCTCGAGCCTGCGCTCTTCATGGGGCTTCCCGGAAAACCCACTCAGCCCTCTGGCCCCCTAACGGGCGTAAAGACTAAGACACCCCCCACCACCCGGATTGGTCGAAGCTACAAGCGGCCGCCTGGGAGTCCATGATTCTAAGTCGAAAACGCCTCCTACTAAAGAGTGACTCCCGAGGGAGGGATGAAATTCCCTACTATGACTCACTATCAACATAGTGTCACCTTGGCGCCACCCCGGCAAAGCTCAATGGTTAGGATCGCCGCAAAGCTGGTACTAAAATATTATATCCTAAGAAACTAACAGTATTGAACTACCCATCTCAAAAAACCGCTGGTACTAAAATATTATATCATATAAAACATCTAGTATTGAACTACCAATCTCAACAAACTGCTGGTACTAAAATACTATATCCTAAGAAATGACTTGTAGTTAACTACCCATCTGACAACATGTCTATTTTCCTGATTTATGAACTGGAACATAATAATACATTTTAATATTGAACATACGTAACTTCAAACAAACTGTTAGGTTCAAAATGTAAAATACAAATAACATTGTTATCAATGCACTAAAAATTTAACATCTTAGTTATCTGTAGAAAATATAAGTCCAAAACATGACGCAAACGTAATAATATTTACAACATGATCTTGTCCAATTCCATTATTGTATGTAATGTCTGAGGGAATTTTATTTACTCAACCGAGCGGGTAGATTTTTGTTAGCCTACTACGCCTATATGTATATAATATATACACATATATATATATATANTATATATATTAATGTTTATGGATTATTTTGTTCAATTATTTCATAAATCTAGAAATCAACTTTTGATATAATAACAGGTATAAAATTATGTGAGGTAGAATCTGTTTGTTAATGTCTTAATATAATAGAAAATTAATTATTACAAGTAACATAGTCCGTTTAAGGATGTTCCACAATCGTTTAGGTGGCATGTTGTACCTCCCCGTCGTGACCGGCCAGAAATGTGCATCACGTAAAATATAATATTTATGATAGGTTAAAAAAAGAAAAAAAAAAAAAAACTATAAAAAAAAGTTTTCGGCTATAAATCCCAACGCGCAGAGCTCATTTCTGCTTGTTGTTTTTTACATTTCATTTTATTTATTCGCTTGTAAACTTTTTAATGTTAATTTAATTGGATTTTTAAAAAAATTCATATTACCCAGATATCCGATTACTTTTCCGATATGCGATAAGTATTTGCCGAATTCAGAAAGTGGCGAAATTCTGGATATACCGTCCGGATATGTGACATGTGGATATCCGGCTGTCCCCTAGTTGATTACGACAACAAGAAAAGCATTAAATTACATACCGTATATACTCGAGTATAAGCCGACTTTTTCAGCACATTTTTTGTGCTGAAAAAGCACCCCCTCGGCTTATACTCGAGTGAAGAAAAAAAAATGACCCCAGAAAATGTATGTAATAAGGGAAATAACTCTTGATAGTCATTGTGAGAATTAATTAATAGAGTGAGGTTCTTGAATAAGACCTGAAGAAGAATAGAGATTAGCTAGTTCGTTGGGTGCATCGCATACAGTTTTTACTGTATATTGACCTCTTTTAAGAACTATAACTAGGGCGTACAGTATATTTTGAGTATTCAATCGCTATGGTATGGCATTCCTTTTCAGAGTCCATATATGTTTTAATGTAATTTTATTGGTATCTATTATTTTTTTTAAATTTACCAGTAGCTGCTGCATTTGGCATTTCCCACCCTCGGCTTATACTCGAATCAATACTTTTTCCCAGTTTTTTGTGGTAAAATTACGGGTCTCGGCTTATACTCGGGTCGGCTTATACTCGAGTATATACGGTAAGTCTCCTTTTAAGTAATCAACTAAATTCTGTATAAGTATCTTACTTTGAAGCATGCCATGCATAGATACTACTTGTGAATTCAATAGAACCGACGTTTATAAATATTTGGTAAGACGTTACTTAAGAAATCGTTACACTATAAGAGAGATAACTTCATATTTCAAATTTGAAGTTTTTCACAAACTAATAATAATTTCCCTAAGAAATTCTATGAAATATGATAAGTTATTTTAATTTAAATTATATCACCAACATTAAGTGTGATTTTTTAATGAGATTTATTGACTTGATTTATTAACTATTCTATTGACGTTATTTATAGATGTGATTTAGTGTCTAATTTATAGAAATAATACGTCATTTAAAATGACAACGGCAATATTTTTAACTTAAGCATTACGTAATTATTGTGTCTATAATTTGAAAGTGAGGAGGAACACTTTATTTTGTGATATAATTTTATTGCACATCTGATGCGCATTATTGTGTATTGTCAGTAATCGCTGCACCAAAATGCTCCGAGAAAAAATATATGTTAACATTGTGTTGTTCTTGAGAAAAGTTAGGATAGAAGGCACGAAACTTAATCTTTTTTATTGCAATTTTAAATTTTGCATAAAATACTATAACTGTTTGACATTTTTATAAACTTGTGTTAGTTTAATTATTTTTTTAATACACCTGTTTTTAGTAATTTTAAAAGGAAGTTGAAACAAAGAGAATTTAAATAAAATTAACGTATTAACTTTTTCATTATTTATACTAACGTAGACTTTAAAATTAACTTAAAATGTTTAACCTATATGTATGTTTAACTATGTTTAAAAATATATGGATTTATGTTAACAGTACAGTTATGTCAGTGGTATTCCACTGAACTCGATCCCTATATTTAGGGATACAATGACAATCAAATGCCATTGTTTTCGTCCCAACTAGTTAACACTAGTTTCGAAAAAAGCTTAATCTTGTCTCTATGTTATACTGTTTCTCACTTTAATTGTTACATATAGTGATACGAACGTAAATTATAAAATTTTATCTTTGGGTAGATTTTTTATAAATATATGTCTTTTTAACTGCTTAATTTTGATTGCCTGATTTATAAGTGTATGTATGTGGCATACATTTAAGCCATATAATTAACGATACAATAACGTTTAACTGCTATGATTTTAGTCCCAACCAGTTAAAAAACAAAATCCAAATAAGCCCTAACAATGTCTCTATTTTATTCCATGCGTCAATGTATAATGATTCATAATATAGACATAAAATCAACCAAATCTAAACTGAAATAGTTACTAATATACTCAGAAGAAATAATTTACCATTAGTATTTTAAAAAATAATTTTAACAATGTAGCCCAACCTTTGACATCTTTTAATCACAAGCGACATTGTTATAAAAGAATTCATAGTACCAGCACTTAGCAATGAAGAACAAAGTTTGGTAGAGTAAAGTAGTTATCGACTACGATCATAATAAATCGATAAAAGACACGTGGCATTTCTTTTCTAAAATTATTGTCACAATTTCTGTCACCGAAGAACACCTCAAATATTTTAATGTCTTATAACTATCATAAGATCCATGTATGTCAAAACTAAGAAACATGGCAAGTTCACCATCATCACTAGTAAGTTCACCATCATCACTAGTGGTGTTATATGATTAACATATAACTCAAACGACTTCGTTCACCCCATCTCTCGTGCTATGGGTTATCATGGACGATTACTCAACTCGACCCTGTAAATTGAGTGAACCATGACTCGTTGAAATGTGTTACGTCTCATAATCACAAAAATATTCCTAAAAGAAAAACCTCAAAAGAAAAAAGATATCTCAACCTGTCGATAAAAGAATCTCTAAAGACTTAGACAAAGGCCTCTTGTAATCTACAACCTCAACAAAAATGAACGACAATTGAAACCACAAACAAAGGAACGAAGAAAAATGGAGCAATGGGGTGTTAAAGATTGCTCTAGGAAAAAAATTATATCCCTCCCTTAAAATTAACCATGACCATCCATTTTTTTATCACGATCGTCCGTCTTTCTCCAAATTTACTATTACTCGAGCAGCAAATTTTTGTCCTCCCATCCTACTTAGTTCAAGGCAATAACGTTAGCCTTACTCGCTTTTACAAACACGAGTCGTAACCTCCAAGTCTGTTAGTGTTACTCAATCGGTATAGCTTTGTTCTCCCTTGCCGACAACATAAACACTTATTCCATGCACCATACTACCTTCACCCTTACCCCACACCCTTAGCGTTTGCCACACTTTTACTGACCTTGCATAAATCCTTACATTCCATGTTAGGGATACAACCCGATACATAAATATTTTCTAAAATTTTCACAAACAGACGTCAAACTTCAAAGGTTTGGCAAAACCGCCCCTGATGCGAACACCTCCCGTCCCTAAAACTTTCTAAACCTTACTTATCTGACTATACTTTCCTCGCACCTAGTACAACACTTAAGTTTTATAATGGTTATCTACCCATCACTTAACTATTCTAAAGTTTTGTCTTTCCCTACACTTTCATCACACATAGTACAACACTTAAGTTTATCATTGTTACCTACTCATGCCTTTACTTAAGCTTAGTTGAAGCCAAACGTGAGTAAAACTCCAGTCAAAGACCAAGAGTAAAAAAATTTGTTGGAACCATGAAATGCGCCACGTACATTCCTGTCCGTGCAATGCATTAGTGATAAACAGTGGGCAGTCGTTGACCGCAAGATAAAAAATTTTTATGGTTACCACAAGCACGTACATTCCTTTACCTGCGCGAGCCAGTGTTGGTCAGAGGTCATACCTTCCCTTATCTTTTTACCCTAACATACTTGTAAACTTTAGTGCAAGCACAAACTTGGTAGAAAACAATTTACTAATTCAACAACATATATACTATACATCCTTACAGTCCGTGATAGAGATACCACCCGCTACATAAATATTTTCTAAAGTTTTCAGCATCAGACTAACTTCATCAACGGTTTCGTAAAACCATCCTTGATGTGAAAAACACATCCCGTCCCTAAAACGTTCTAAACCTTACTTACCTGACTATACTTTCGTCCCACCTAGTACAACACTTTACGTTATCCTGGTTATCTACCCATCCCTTAACTATTCTGAACCTTACTAACACAGAAAACATCTTCATATCATCTTTAAAAACTCATAAAACAATATACAACTAGTCTTTATCGAGGACTTTCTATCACACCTATTAACAATACAAGACGAAAAAACTTAGAGCCTTAATGAAAAAATACCCTACCAGGGGACAGTATGAGCCCACCTTTGTAATACTCAAAGCTTATAACATTACTCAAACAAAAAAGTTTAAACCATCTCGAGTAGAGAGGTGTTAATTTTATGACTTATTCTACTGGTTCGTTACATATCTGTGACGAAACATAAAATGAACAACCACTGGGGGTTGGTAAAAAACTACAAAAGACTACCTCCACTCGCTAACTCATAAGACGAACGCCTATACATAGTAAAATATGCGACCTATGACCTGTTAGAAAACCGTCATCAAATTAAACCGTTTGCG
>MUZC01004454.1:339579-352277 GCA_002072015.1 Radix auricularia
ACATTTATACAAATAGGGCAATCAACTTTATGCAGTTAAAAAGACAGAAATTTATAAAATATTTACCTTAAGATAATAATTTTATAATTTACGTTCGTATCAATAAACGTAACAGTTAAATAGAGAAACAGTATAAAATAGAGACAAGATTAGGCTTTTTTCGAAACTAGTGTTAACTAGTTGGGACAAAAATCATGATATTTGAATGTTATTGTATCCCTAATTATAGGGATCGAGTTCAGTGGCATGCCACTGACATAAAAGTGCCATTAGTTATAAAAAGTGGAAAAGTTGTCTAAACTTAATTAAACATTCATATAGGTTAACAATTGTTAGTTAATTTTAAAGTCTACGTTGGTATAAATACTATAAAAGTTAATATGTTACTTTTATTTAAATTGTCTTTGTTTCAACTTCCTTTTAAAATTACAACAAAAAAAAAATATATATGAAAAAAATTTAAACCAAAATAAGTATATAATAATGTCAAACAGTATAGTATGGTATATACAATTTAAAATTGCATTAAAAAGATTAAGTAGCGTGCCTTCTGTCATAACTTTTCTCAAGAACAACACAATGTTAACATATATTTTTTCTCGGTGCATTTGGGTGCAGTGATTACTGACAATACACAATAATGCGCATCAGATTTAGCAATAAAATTGTAACACAAGATAAATTGTATTTCCTTACGTTCAAATTATAGACACAATTACTTCACCAATTAAGTTCAAAATATTGCTTTTGTACTATGAGTGTGTGTATAAAAATTGTGTCATCCAACAATGTTTAAAATAATTATCTTATGTCTTGATTGCTAATTGTTCATTTTACAGTCGTCGTCATATTGTATTTCTATCAACACCAGACTTCTAAGAAATAGGCTGATGTTAAATTAAAAATAATGTAATGCAAACATTTAATACATGTGTAGTAAACTACTTAATATTTAACTATTTTATGTAAATTGAACTTTTAACAAATAGGTCAATTTCTTTTATTATAAAAGATTATCAATGATGAATGTTATAATTGTTCGATTCCATTTAAACATTATGGATAAACAACAATCTTTAATATATAAGAAGTGCATGTAACCGTTAAGGTATTAGCGCATTATTTTATGCCGTATTACATGCTATATCTACAGCAAAAGCTGGTATATAGGAATGATATATAGCGATAGATAAGCTGTAGTACATGCTATATCTAAGCAAAAGCTGGTATATAGGAATGACATATAGCGATAGATAAGCCGTATTACATGCTATATCTACAGCAAAAGCTGGTATATAGGAATGACATATAGAGATAGATAAGCCGTATTATATGCTATATCTACAGCAAAAGCTGGTATATAGGAATGACATATAGCGATAGATAAGCCGTATTACACGCTATATCTACAGCAAAAGATGGTATATAGGAATGACATATATCGATAGATAATCCGTATTATATGCTATATCTACAGCAAAAGCTTATATATAAGAATGGCATATAGCGATATATAAGCCGTATTACACGCTATATCTACAGCAAAAGATGGTATACAGGAATGACATATAGAGATAGATAAGCCGTATTACATGCTATATCTACAGCAAAAGCTGGTATATAGGAATGACATATAGCGATAGATAAGCCGTATTACACGCTATATCTACAGCAAAAGATGGTATATAGGAATGACATATATCGATAGATAATCCGTATTATATGCTATATCTACAGCAAAAGCTGGTATATAAGAATGGCATATAGCGATATATAAGCCGTATTACACGCTATATCTACAGCAAAAGATGGTATATAGGAATGACATATAGCGATGGATAATAAAATATAATTTACAGTATTAAAAACACGTACACTACTATGAACCGATAACAGATGTGTTCGTCATTAAAAAATCATACACTTAACGATATCAAAATCACTTAATTTATTATAAATAATTAATCCTTAAACCCTTTAGTTTCAAGTAAATGTTATCTTATCTTATCTTAGATATACAGACGCTCCTTCTATGCAGAAGATAATTGCGTCCACAGACCATGAGAGATGATCTGTTGGCAAGTGATGCAGCGGTCACAGGCCACGGCTATAGGGGTTCCACGCATTACCCCAGCCGCCTAACTATTGTCTAGTTAGGTACCCATTCGAAGCTGGGTGACTCGGGGACTCCTCAGGCCCCGAGAACAAATCATCACTTTCGTGTGGATTCGAACTCGTGACCATCAGTATGACAGTCGAGAGCGCTACCTCTCGACCACCACGTCCCACGTTGAACCCAATGTTGAACCCATTATTACATAGGTTATACCAAAATAAAGCGATATTAAATTTATATAATAATAAATATATCTCTTACAGACCATGAAGGTCAATGGGAGCAAGTGAAGTAGCGTACACAAGTTTCATTTGCCACTAACGAGCATGGGATTGTGTGGTTAGCACAATGCCCCGGGGGTCTTGCGAGATCCGCGGTTTCAAACCCGCGACACGGGTTCTTGCTGCGGTTCGGTAGTCCAGCTTGCTACATCGTAGACCACAGCGCCCCCTACATATATATAATGTAGTTATTTACTACTGACCATAAGTTTACTTGGCACCAACAGTTGCTGCCTTCCTTACGTGTTTAAGACCCGCTAAATAGTCAAAGCAGATACTTAAAACGATTACTTAAGTTGTTATTTTACTAACCCATATTTCTTCTACGGCTTGTTTTACTACTGCTGTCCTGTAATGGCGCAATTTGGACAGAATAAATACGTATATAGATTTAAATCATACAAAACACAAGTAGAAACAATTCAATCGCTATAAAGTCTTGATAATTTCTCATTTATTTTAATGCCTAAAAATTTTTGCAAAGACCAAAATCGGTTTATGTATATAAAATATTGTCTAGTCTACCATTAAAACCTGGGAGTGTAGAAAAACGTAATGGGGACAACAAAAGTCATTGTATTTCATTTCTTTTCAGGAAAACAAAACTGTTGGAAAATTCCTTTCTTAAACTTTAAGGTAATCAACTGAAGACTATCAAGCAAGAGAAAAGTGTTCCTTAAATTTCTTTGACAAGAAATGAAACAATAAAATCAATTGAAAATGATTTCTTAGTAGATGTAAACAATATTAGTAATATGACGAGAATGCTGTTTATTACTATGATGAACATTATTTTAACTCTTTTATTGACGCTTAATTTCTTTTTGTTTTTCATTTTTTAAAATTTTAGTTTTATTTGTGTACTGTTTGCTCTTTGCCAAAACGTTCTCTTTTCTTAAGTTCTTTCATGTAACCAATATGATATTTTCGTGTTTTCAGTGTACTAATGTATAATCCTGATTGCTGTCTTACCCCTATTACAGTAAAAACCAGTGCCGTAAGTCAACGTTTCAAATTTAACGATTTACCCAATCTACCTAATCCGAGTTTTTCTGATCAATATAGAGAGAAATACAGAATGTAACATTTTTGTGTCACAGATTTTAATTGTGACACACGGTGCTGTTCGCTACTCCCGCACCCCTTGGCGACGCCTATGTTTTATTGTCCATTACAATATGTATGTTCAGAAGGACATTATCAAAGGTTGTTTAAAAGTAATTTTAACAGCATAACTAAAAGTCATTAGATTCTTGTATACAAAATTGTAATATATATTTACATCACATTGTAAAATAGATTTCTGACCTAATTAAACAGGATCAACATACATTCTATACAAAGAATAGTTATTTTAAAATTTTTGAACGCCTTAGTAACTATTGAAACGTCTAGTGAAATGAATTGCGTTTCTACGATTAATTAATAAGTTATAAAATAAGTATTAAATCAAAACTTAATAGTAAACAATATGAATACGTACAAGCATAATATCATATATATGAATTCAATTTTATAATGAAAATTACTGTAACATTTCTTTATTCTAATGGAAAAAATGAGCTGTAATGTATAAAGACTTTACTTAGACTGTATGTCTAAAATCTAACTGAGTTCATTTTAAGTAATATAGCTATTATTTAAATCTTAGAGTCTTTTCTAATACTTTAAAGTATTCTTAACTACCAACCTTCATGTTCTTATTACCTCGTCTCTTGTAGTCTCTCTCAGCCCTAAGATGACTGTCGTAATCATGCATCAAATTGTAAAAAAAAAATGGAAAGGAATGCCTATTTATTTTTTAAAGAAACAACTCATATATCGCTCCCAACGACATTCTAAATATTATAATTTACGTTGTTATAAACGTATGTTAAATTGATTTTACTATTGTCTATAAACTTATAAATCCATTTTTCAAAGTTAAAATAAAAATATTTAAAAACAAGTTTTAAAGATACCACGTTTTGTGAACTAAAAAGAAGAAAATAAACTAAAAACGTGGGGCGCATTCGGCTGAAATTTGGTCTATAAATGCTTTCACATTAAACTTTTCAGTTTCAAATTCCTCCACAGTCTATATATGATACTTCATTTAATTTCAGCCGAATGCGCCCCACGTTTTTAGTTTATTTTCTTCTTTTTAGTTCACAAAACGTGGTATCTTTAAAACTTGTTTTTAAATATTTTTATTTTATACTTTTTAGTTTTCATTTAAGTAGAATTGAGTACTATAATTAATGAAATATTAAATTGTCATGTGAATCAAGTATGCATGCAAAATTTCATCAAAACATCCAGACAAGAAAGACATCCAGACAAGAAAGCAAATTAAGAAAAACTTCCCTTTGTTGTTGTATTTCCTTGGTTGTCTCCCTCACACACAAGAAATAATAGGCATTTTGATTAGTATTTAATTAATTAATTAAGTAGAATTGAGTACTATAATTAATGAAATATTAAATTGTCATGTGAATCAAGTATGCATGCAAAATTTCATCAAAATTGGATGATCAGAAGTGGTTCAAATAAGGAATTCAATTTTTGCCCCGGAAATCCAGACAAGACGGCAAACTAATATAAACGTGGTAAAAACGTATGAATGTTCATGTGAATGTTGTGTTTTATCACATACAATGTGCTAAGGTTCTACTTTATAGTTGTTGTCTTTTTAAATAATTATAAAAAATAATAATAAGTATGTAATCAAATGTAGAAAAAATTACTCTAATTACTTTAGCAACCAATCAATCATCCCTTAAACCGAACTGTAATTACTATAGCAATCAAGCAATCATCCCTTGACCCGTTGGTTGGTCGTTGGGGCGACACATTAAATAGAGTCGATGAATGTCAACTCTTTAATGTCTTATTCCCAATTCTAATTTTTGTCTGCATTTAGCAATAAACAGTCATATCTTTTTTTTTTTTTACAAATCAGACAAAAAATTATCAATTCATTTACATTGTATCCCTTAATTCAAGGATCGAAATCAAGTGGCAGGCCTCTTGGATCAAATAGTCAAGTGGCAGGTCACTTGGATCAAATAGTCATGCTGTACAACGCACCATATGTGTATAGTCGTACGTCCTTAAATTTGTTTTAGTAAGGCGTATATTGTAAAGTAAATGTTTACATTTAATATGTTTCATGTTTTGATATTGATATTAATATATTTTATAATACAATCTGTTATTGGAATCTTATGTTTACTTATATTAGTATGTTACATTGAAAGAAACATTTAAGCAACACAAAAATACTTATTAGTCTCATTGATGAGTACATTATACATTTAAAAACTTTTCTTTTGTAAAAAATTACATTAAATAACCAATCTTTCCAATCTATTTTACTTCATCAAACGTATTGTTTTTTATGTTATGCGTCAGTAATAATTCTCTGTAGTGCGAATTTGATTTTACGGAAAAAACTATTTTAATATATCGTTCTGTAATAAAATTGTTTTTTTATTTTATTTTTTTATTTTTCTTAAATATGTTATTTTTAAGCACAGTCTTTGAAAATATATTTTATTGAAATGTTTGAATAGCATTAAAAAAGAAGAAAAAAATTGTATTATAGAAAGCTGCTAACTTTATAGATAATTTCAAAAGATTATTAACAATATGTATATAATTATTAATTCTTATAATAATAATAATAATAAAATTAATAATAATGATAATAAACAAATTGCAATAATTGATGCAAGGTAAAACATTGTCACTTGAATATTTTATTCTCATTTCAAATATGAATGTGGGTTGTGGGTTTGTGTGTTGTGTGTGTTTTTGTGTTTGTGTGTGTGTATGTGTGTTTTGTGTGTATTTATTTGTATTTGTGTGTTTGTATGTGTCTGTGAATGTGTGTATTTGCGTGTGTGTTTGTTTGTGTGTTTCTGTGTGTAAATTTGTGTGTGTGATTGTGTGTGTGTTTTTGCGTGTATGTGTGTGAGTAAAATTAAATCGCGTGGGCTTTGTTACTAACTATAATTGCCGAATGACATGATCGATAGTATATGTGTAAACATTCTTTGTTTACTTTCTTGTTTTAGTAAAATTTTGTAATGATTATACAATTTTATAGAGAATTTATTCTAAGATTAAAATTAATATATTTTGCGCTCATATGCTCAATTTTTAATCCATTGTTCTTCATTTGAATTAATCAACTGGTTTGTTAAATGTTTTTACTATCTCTTCAAGTACATTTAAAACATAAAAATTTAACCACATTTTAAAATTTAATCAGACTAATCTAATGTGCAGGTGACTATTCTTAGTATAAAATCACAACCGATCGAATGTGGATGTGAATACTCTTAGAATATTATAACAATCTGAACAAATTGTATGTGACTATACTTTCTATCTTATATCTAGGCCACTTGTATGTGACTATACTTTCTATCTTATATCTAGGCCATTTGTTTGTGACTATACTTTCCATTTTATATCTAGGCCACTTGTATGTTACTATACTTTCTATCTTATATCTAGGCCACTTGTTTGTGACTATACTTTCTATCTTATATTTAGGCCACTTGTATGTGACTATACCTTCTATCTTATATCTAGACCACTTGTATGTGACTATACTTTCTATCTTATATCTAGGCCACTTGTATGTGACTATACTTTCTATCTTATATCTAGCCCACTTGTATGTGACTATACTTTCTATCTTATATCTAGGCCACTTGTAAGTTACCATGCTTTCTATCTTATATCTAGGACACTTGTATGTGACTATACTTTCTAACTTATATTTAGACCACTAGTATGTAACTATACTTTCTTAAATTTCAATCTTAAAACATGGCCAGGCTTAGGCCACTTTATAGGATTGATTTAAAAAAAAAAAATTCACCTTTCAGTTCAAATTAGAGAGAACAAAGGTGTAGAAAACTCATGGGGGCGAGGGCCAAATTAGAAAAAAATATATATTTAAAAAAAACATTATACATTACAGACCATGAAGGTCCATGGGAGCAAGTGAAGTAGCGTTCACAAGTTTCATTGACCACTAACGAGCGTGGGATTGTGTGGTTAGCGCAATGCCCACTTGTGCTTTGCCAGATCCATGGTTTCGAACCCGCGTCAGATATAGACTAAATGTTATTTAAGTTAAAAACTAGAAAGAAAATTACTAGGTCAATAGTGTGTACAATTTTTTCGGACGTAAGCCCCATTAGATAGAAAATGAAATTTTTGAAGAAAACCATTTCGGGCGAGTGACCTATTTGGAAGAAATAAAAAATCAAACGGAAATTATGTTCATTGCCATTAAAACATAATCAACTAACAGAAATGAGATAACTTTATAAAATATTATTCTACCAGGCTTCCATATGCTACGACTCTCTATAGAGGTTTATTGACATTAAAACATAATCAACTAACAGAAATGAGATAACTTTATACAACTTTATTTCAGCAGGCTTCCGTATGCTATGACTTTCTATAGTTTTCCAACACTTATAGAACATCACTTACTTTGTCCCTTTTAAAAGTTGTAAGATTTATACAAGCGTGCCAAAAACTTCTTTAGCTTGGTCTTCAACCGGTCAATTAATACAATTGTTTGTTTTTTCAATGTTAGCTCCCCAATGTATGTCCCCTAGTAATTAATTTATAAGAATATTTATAATGTTATAAGTGTGACATTATATTTTTTCACTTTTATTGTTTGAGTTTTGGGATGTTTTATGTTCCGGGTTACTTATATGTAACTTCAAAGCTAACTTAAACCAAATATTGTATAAATGAGTTCGAAACATTTAAAAAGTTATCTTAGTAAAAGATAAAAGAAAAGGGATGAGAGTCAAGAAGTAATTTAACATCCAGAATAAATAAAACTTTAACAGACAATACAATTGTTTCAAATTGGAATATGTTTTTTTTGGACGCAGATAATTTTAAAAAAAACACGGCTCGTGAAGTTTACCAAACTGTGTGACATATTTTTAAAGTTCAATGAATTCAATAATAAACCATAAGAGAGGAATTTACACTTGTTTTCAAATTGGATGACAAAGTAGCTGCATATAAAGTCTAACTGACTTTGTGGAAATTCGCGAAAACGAAATAATTTTGGATGTGTTTCATACATAAGCACGAATTCTAAGTGAGACTGAGCCTGAGCACTCATTGTCCCAGTTGGTTTATGTTCACCGAAATGTGTTTATAATAGAATTGTAGCGCCACTACCCACCAATAAAAGACTCAAGAAATTGAAGAAAAAGTTTCCTTAACCTATTTGTTAGAAAACCAGACGAATCTATAGACTGTTCAAATGAAGTGATACTGCTCGAGATTTCAAATGACGGTGACCTTTAAACTTAGTTCGAGAAAAAAAAAATCCAATTTCCTGGATATAAGTCGTGGATGAATGTCCTGTGATTGTAATTCAAATCAATAAATCCCTATTCCCATTTCCGACAATCGTGTTTTTTTGGCAGTGACTACCAGAAAGACGAAACAACGAAAAAAAATGAACATAAGCAGCTCACTATTGGTGTCATTATCTCCCGTTACCCTCAGATAGAACACAGAAATAAAATGACATAAGCAGCTCACTATTGGTGTCATTATCTCCCGTTACCCTCAGATAGAACACAGAAATAAAATGGACATAAGCAGCTCACTATTGATGTCATTATCTCCCCTTACCCTCAGATAGAACACAGAAATAAAATGAACATAAGTAGCTCACTATTGGTGTCATTATCTCCCCTTACCCCCAGATAGAACACAGAAATAAAATGGACATAAGTAGCTCACTATTGGTGTCATTATCTCCCCTTACCCCCAGATAGAACACAGAAATAAAATGAACATAAGTAGCTCACTATTGGTGTCATTATCTCCCGTTACCCTCTGATAGAACACAGAAATAAAATGGACATAAGCAGCTCACTATTGGTGTCATTATCTCCCGTTACCCTCAGATAGAACACAGAAATAAAATGGACATAAGCAGCTCACTATTGGTGTCATTATCTGCCGTTACCCTCAGATAGAACACAGAAATAAAATGGACATAAACAGCTCACTATTGGTGTCATTATCTCCCCTTACCCTCAGATAGAACACTAAAAAACAAGAAAAAGAGTTCTCATTGATTTCACATTTCTGTAAATTTAAATATTTAATACTGTTTAATTATTTAATAATTTTATTCTGTAACTGTAGTTTATTTTGAAAGCATGATTAAATAAAATTAAATTAAAACTTTGAAATTAAAACAATCTAAAATACCTGTATAAACCATAAACTCAGGCGCAATCCCTCCGCCCCCACAACTCCCAACACACCCGCACCCTTTAGTGACATGATGTATTCCAGAAGTATATTAGTAAAGTTTTGGACTTTTATAAAAGAAAACAAATTCACTTTAAATCCTAAATATACGAGACAAAACTATAACGACTATCATTTTAATATCAAGGGCATACCAATCACAAAATACAACATTCTAGTTATGTCTCGTAAAACATGTTTAAATTAATACGCACCGATCGTGATTTTATAGTTAAACAGTTTAGCCAATAAAATGCGCACCTTATTGCGTGACAGGAAACGTTGTTGAACAGAATACCCACCACAACAGTCTATCTCAAATTTTAAGGCTGTGGTTACACTACACGCGAATTCGCTCATTTAGTCGCGCATCTGAAACCTCTTGAAAAAAAAATGCAATAACATATGTTGCGTGTTTACACTGGCAGCGTAAAATCGCCAGTATTCGCGCGTATACGCGCGAACAATTTGATTTTTTCAAGGGTAAGAGAAAGTGAGAAAGCAACCCTAATTTATTCTACATATTTTATTCTAATTCTATAAAACTCCCACCGTCACTGGGCATACTATAAGCTCCAAAAATGGTGTTAACCAAGTCTTGAAGTTCAACTTGAAGAATAATATAATTACATTTTAATTGTAATGTTTTGATCAAGATTATTTGATGCATGTAAAATTATGTCTCTATTTGGGTAAGGTATATGAAGGTATGTTCATCAACAAAACACTGCCAAACAGCATCAGGTCTCATAAATTATGTTTGAAATTGTTAAGTGGTTATTCTATAAAATGAGAAGTCCTAAGTTAGTTCTATGGAATCTGAAAAAAAAAAACATAAGTGAAAGTGAATTATTATTTTCACTAATATTTTAATATAATGAATGAAAAAAAATGCTTTTTGATTTAAATATTATCTGATAATAACTTATATTTTGTAGACAACTCAGCAAGAAACTAAATTTTTATAATAAATAATAATCTGCTACTTTATATACAGCCCTAAATCAATAGTTAAACTGATATATCGGTGTAGAAATTGTGTCTATATTTTTTTTAATTGATAACGAACACTTCATCTTAAATTAGAATTTCATCGCAACTTCTGGTGCGCATTATTGTGTACTGCCCGTAATCTATGCACTAAAAAGCTCCGATACAAAAATATGCTAACATTGTGTTGTTCTTTAAAGAATATTGTTTAGAAGGTATAAAACTGTAATTAGAGCATTTTCGAGAAGTCGAATGCTCTATTGCACCCGTTTTGGCCATCCGTCCGTCTGTCATCACCCTAGATCTCAGCATCCATAAGTCCTACACCCATGATGTATATATATGTTTTTTGTATGTCCTGATCTGCCATTTGTGCATCAACACTCAGTTACTCGATCCGTTAAAAAAACCGTTAAAACTACCAAAAAACATTGCGAATCGAGAGATAACACTGGCGCAGGCAACAGCCGCAATTGCCAGAAGTCGACTAGCGTGCAAAAAGTATACGTTTTTTTTTTGTTGACGTCATTAGAATATGTGTAAAAGTTTAGAGAGTTTTACGTCATCATTTGTGGTGACTTCAATCAAGATCTTAGCGGCTCAGGGGCAGAAATTGAAATTTTTTTCGAAACAAGCTTCAACATTCAACTACTTTCAACAAGATTGGCAACCACGATCTATAAAACAACAAATGACGGAGTTTATGGGCGATTAAATGATTACAATTTAAAATATTTCAGAATAGCTTTATTCGAATTAGTTTAATTTTTAGGTTCTTGGGAAATAAACGAATCTTGAACAAACATAGTACATATATATTTTAAAACCCATAGTAAAATACGACACTGCGTTCAACTCATGTCCATTCCTTTGGGGCGGGATGGCCCAAAATCTTTTTAACGTTAACTGTCAAAGAAAGCAGTTACAATCATCATACAAATAATGTGACACTACTCTCTAAATTTGTGTGCCTTATCTATTTTCAGTCACAACTGAAAGTATCTTTAAAGATGTATATTAACCAATAATTTTCAGTAAACAGCTAAAGAAATGGGATGATCCTCCACAAACTAAATAGAAACATAATTTTAAAAAAGGAAATGTCCATGTTTTTTACTATAAATCATTTATCTACGATACTAGCTTTAAGAATGTTCATTATAATACGCAGGGCAAAACACACACAAAATACAAAATTCTAGCTATGTCTCGGCCAGTCAACTATGTGGTGTATACAAATTGTTTGTATCTTAACCAAACTTGGTCTATATTGACCTTTATAGACCTTTTTAAAAATTGTATGCGATATTGAATCTTTAGTCTTCATCTACTCGGGCAGGGGGTCCTGATTCTCTTTTCGTAAACGTTTATTTTCTTTCCCACTCTATGATATGGTATCAATGTATCTTATATATTAAATATGATTATAACAGAAATGAACTAATGTTTCAAAATTGACATCTTGCACCTACTGGGCCAGGGTACCCTTAATGTCATGTTTTTCTTGTGTATATATAAATTTATATTCATATAAACAAATGTATGTATGAATATTTAAATTAAAGCTGAATAAAAAATTCATCCGAACACGATGAAATTATAGGAACATGTTTGTTGAATATTTTGTGTGAAAAGAAATGTGAACATTGAAATTCATGGTGGACGCCGAGCACCTATTTTTCCATTTACATATGTTATATACAAATTAATTTATGCGTTTGGTACATAGAAAATGAATGGATCTTTTCCAAACATAATGAAGACATATTTTATAGCCCATATTAAAATGCAATATTTGTTACTGTCTCGACAAATATCGATTTAACATTAAATATGATCAAATTAAAAAGAACAAATATTTTAAAATGTACATCTTGCACTAAGTGGGCCACGTAAACTTGTAATGTCTTTATTTATTTACATATTTAAAAATGAAAGTATGCCAGTGTATGTATGAGTGTGTGTGTGTGTGTGTGTGTGTGTGTGTGTGTGTGTGTGTGTGTGTG
>MUZC01004454.1:380385-402078 GCA_002072015.1 Radix auricularia
GTTTTTAGTATTAGGTTTCTTATGAGATAGTTTAGTTCTAGATGTTTGTTTAAATGGATAGATACGTATCTTTTTTTAATTTGAGATGGACAGTTTAATAGCTGCATCTGTTGTCATGGGTTTATTAAGTCTTACCTAAATTAATAAGATTCTTGTGAGACTCCTGGTGCCCAATAATAGGGGGCGGCGCCACCGTCAGTGAGGTCATTATACAACAGGGTACCAAGTACAGGGAAAGGTGCCACAGTCTGTGAGGTCTATTACAACAGACTACCAAGTACAGTGAGCGGCGCCACAGTCAGTGAGGTCATTATACAACAGGCTACCAAATACAGGTAGTGGCGCCACAGTCTGTGAGGTCATTATACAACAAACTACCAAGTACAGGGAAAGGTGCCACAGTCTGTGAGGTTATTATACAACAGGCTACCAAGTACAGGGAAAGGTGCCACAGTCTGTGAGGTCATTATACAACAGGCTACTAAGTACAGAGAAAGGTGCCACAGTCTGTGAGGTCATTATACAACAGGCTATGAAGCACATAGTACTAATGACATAACAGTTATCTCTGGTCAGACTTACACATATTTTAGGTACGAATTGATTTAATAAGCCACCAAACAACACACCACATTACCGATTTACATGACTCTAATAAGCCACCAAACATCACACCACACTACCAATGCACATGACTCTAATAAGCCACTTAACAAGTGAGGAAGAAATATTGCTATTGTGATATAATTTTATTGCAACATCTGATGCGCATTATTGTGTTATGCCAGTAATCGCTGCACCAAAATGCTCCGTTACAAATATATGTTAATATTGTGTTGTTCTTAAGACTAGTTAGGATAGAAGGCACGAAACTTCATCTCTTTAATGCAATTTTCAATTTTATACATAATACTATACTGTTTGACATTTTTATATACTTGTGTTAGTTAAACAAAAAATTTAATATACTTTTTTAAAAGTATCTAAGACAAAGTTGAAACAAAGCAATTTTAATAAAATAAATTTATCACATTTTTCATTATTTATACTTACGTAAACTTGAAAATTAACTTACAATGATTAACCTATGTGTTCTTTTAAACTATCTACAAAAGGTTAATATATATGTGACAATGCGTAAACATTTATGTCAGTGGCATCCCACTGCACTCGACCCCTTTAATTAGGGATACAATAGCATTCAAATGCCATGATTTACGTCCCAACTAGTTAACACCATTGCTGCCAGCGCTAGGTATTTTAAACCAAAATCAAGGTTCTTTTTCACCCGGCTAGGTTTCTAGGTTTTTTGTTTAAAAAAATAGTCATAATCTATGGGTTTTTTTAATAGTAATATTCAATTTGAAATAAAACAAAATAATTAAATATATGCAATTAACATTCTAAATAATTAGATTTTAAAAAATAAAAATAAGCAGTATGTAGCAACAATATTTTTAGCCGCGCTTTGATGTTCCATTATAATATCTATCGTAATCTATGTCTCTAATATTATGCCACTAAATTCGAAAGGTGGCGCCATATGTCTGTACAATTCTGGTACAAGATAAAACAACTTTATTGAGCAAAAAATCTGTCGGCAATGAGAGAATAAACTCTCAAGTACATGCAATATTGAGTATAAGGTAAAGATAATCTAACACAAGACTCAGATAGTCATAGTGAATTATTCCAAGAATGCTGATAATTTAAAGATTGCCAAAGGATTTATAAAGAGAATGACATAAGTGATAAAAAATTCAAATGTAAGTATACTTTTAAAATAGTTATGTAGAACATATTAATAAATGCCTAAACGATGTTGGGGAAGGAAGGAATGTAGTCTTACTTTTGTGAGATTTGTGACAATGGGAAGGGAGCTGTTTAAGAACTGAGACGTCACCTCAAAAATCGCACAACTTTAAATGAAATCTGCACTTTAATATTTGATTCCTAACTATTTAGTGACGTTTTAAATGGCCTAACACTCTTTACGCTTTTGGATTGCATCCTTACACCTACACTGAATACATACTTGAATAATACTTGACAAGAAAAATTATTTGAGAAATGCTCTATTTGAAATAAGGGGTTGGGGTGGGGAGCTTTGTGACGTCACTTTTTGTTTATTTTTAGCATGTCTATGTTTTTTTTCTATTTTTTTCCTTATTATCTAGGTTTACTTTGACGTGTTGGCTAGGTTTTTCCTAAAATTGACGCTGGCAGCACTGGTTAACACACGTTTAAAAAAAGGTTAATCATGTCTCTATGTTATACTGTTTCTCACTTTAACTGTTACATTTATTGATACGAACGTAAATTATAAAACTAATATCTTAAGGTAAATCTTTTTATAAATATTTGTCTTTTTAACTGCCTAACGTTGATTACCCTATTTTTAAAAATATATATATATATGTGGAAAACCTTTAAGCCATATAATTAGTGATACAATAACGTTCAACTGCTATGATTTTAGTCCCAACCTGTTAAAAACGAAATCCGAGTAAGCCATAACAATTTCTCTATTTTATTCCATATATCTATGTATAATGATTCATAATATAGACATAAAATCAACATAATCTAAACTGAAATAGTTACTAATATACTCTGAGGAAATAATTTGCGATTAGTATTTTTAATTTTTTTTTTTTTAACAATGTAGCCCAACCTTTGACATCTTTTAAGCATATGCGACATTGTTATAAAAGAATTCATATTACCAGCACATGGCAATGAAGAACAAAGTTTGGTAAAGTAAAGTAGATATCGACTACAATCATAATACATCCACAAAAGACAAGTGACATTTCTTTTCTAAAATTATTAGATGACATGTAGCTTAAAACGAACTGAATTTATGTCAAATGTTTTAGGGATTTAGGTCATGCGGGGGTCGTGTCACTACCACGTCTATACAAGGAAATATCTCGCTTATTAACCATACTAAAAAAGTTTTAAAAGCACTGGAATAAAACACTAATTGTTTTTAATACAACTTTTTTAAGGGGACAAGAAAGTAATTATTTAGTCACGTGCCAGCTTATGAAACTCTCCGTGCTTAATGTGGCACGCGTGCCATAAGTTCGCCATCACTTATCTAGAATGTAATTTTAAGTAATCTAAAAATATATGAACATTCAATTAAGATTAGATTTATATGCGAAACTATATAATTCTTTCTTGGTCTAATGTTAACCATTCCTGATAATATATGTACATTTGGGCTGTGGAGATTAAATGAATAGATTATTCGTTTGAGGTTTTAATCGATGAAATTAATTTAATCGATGAAATTCAATTAACATTAAAGAAAATTATTTTATAATAGCTTTTAAAATATTTATTAGTAGTAAATATTTTTAGTTATATAGTTTTACCTCGTATTATTATTATTATTCAATAGAGGTGTATACGTTAACAAAAAGGTTAACTTCCTTATTTATTGCATAGTGTTACGTCACAAAACTTAAGAGCCACTGAATTACAGAGATTTAAAATAATTTGTAAAAAAATTAATTGCCACAAACTTATAATGATCATCAGATAAATTCATTGTTAAATCTCTTATATTACCTTCACCCTCTTGTCGTGGTCAGTAAAGGGGGGGGGAGTATAAATAGATCCACTTCTCGTTATGTTATCGAGCTCTAACGTTACACATATACATTTGTCAGCTAGCAAGGCATTGTATCAAAATTTTATATTAAATGAACGTACTGTATTTTAATTAGTGAACATTTAGTTTATCTCTATATATTTATATGTTGCCATCTGGTATTGTTTACGTTTGTTAATCACAAAACCCCCTCCCCGCCGTTTTACAGAATGTGGAGTTCAGACACGATTAGTAAGTAATTGTTTTTATTTCGTTGTGTTTTATATTAAACGTAATTAATTATTTAAGATCCTTCTCCTAAATAAGGGATTTAAAGTTTCTTTTGACTAGTTTTTAAATTGTTGGTTGTCTAATTAAATCTCTTATATTAAATTCAAAGTCTTGACATTGGCAGGCGGAAAAAAATACAAGTAAGAAATGATGAAACCTCCCTGATCCCATCGATTTGTAATGTTACATTTAAACTTGGGTCACATAGCAATGTAATGTTACATTTAAACTTGGGTCACATAGCAATGTAATTTTACATTTAAACTGTTAGGGTAGACACTGTTAGAATGTTTAGAAACATTACATTCAGCCTGACTATTTATGATACAGATGTTCTCTAAGCTGATCTCCAACACGACGACCAGTCTCACCCACTTAGATTTTATTACACATCTCGAAAATTGTTGCATAAATCACGTTGTAACCTGTCTCAACAACTCAGATTTTATTACACATCTAATGGCCACCAAACAACACATCACACTACCAATGTACATGACTCTAATAAGCCACCAAACAACACACTACACTACCAATGTACATGACTCTAATAAGCCACCAAACAACACACTACACTACCAATGTACATGACTCTAATATGCCACCAAACAACACACAACACTACCAATGAACATGACTCTAATAAGCCACCAGACAACACACCACACTATCAATGTACATGACTCTAATAAGCCACCAAACAACACACAACACTACCAAAGTACATGGCTCTAATAAGCCACCAAACAACACACCACACGACCAATTTACATCACTCTAATAAGCCAACCAAACAACACACCACACTACCAATGTACATGACTCTAATAAGCCACCAAACAACACACCACATTACCAAGGTACATGACTCTAATAAGCCACCAAACAACACATCACACTACCAATGTACATGACTCTAATAAACCACCAAACAACACACCAAACTAACAATGTACATGACTCTAATAAACCACCAAACAACACACTACCAATGTACATGACTCTAATAAGCCACCAAACAACACACTACCAATGCACATGACTCTAATAAGCCACCAAACAACACACTACCAATGTACATGACTCTATAAAGCCACCAAATAACACACTACCAATGTACATGACTCTAATAAGCCACCAAATAACACACCACACTACCAATGTACATGACTCTAATAAGCCACCAAACAACACACCACACTACCAATGTACATGACTCTAATACGACACCAAACAACACACTACCAATGTACATGACTCTAATAAGCCACCAAACACCACACTACCAATGTACATGACTCTATAAAGCCACCAAACAACACACTACCAATGTACATGACTCTAATAAGCCACCAAACAACACACTACCAATGTACATGACTCTAATAAGCCACCAACCACCAAACACCACGTCATTTTTTTTACTCATAGTTTCTACATATTAATAAGATATTGTTTATGCATCGATAAAAATGAGGTTAACAGTAGGTTAAACTGTTGAACTTTACAGTTTGTTTCATGTAATGTATGTGTTATATTTTTTTAACATTGACCTGATTATTGACGTGACTGAATGTTGCGAGCAGCGACTTTTTGTCTTTTAATTGCCATAAATTTTCGGTGGCATTCAAGTATCTGAAGCCAACAACACAACTAGGAGTGAAGAGAGAAGAATCTGGAGGAATGGGAGGAGTCAACGCTAAGGTCCCTTGATGACGATCGGATGTCATATACATTTTTTGAGGTGAATTATTGATTTGAATTAGTTACATGAATCATTGACGTAATATATTTGTTAAAATGACTTACCTTCCCTAGAGTTGTTATCTACGTTTAGATAATATTATCTGTAACCTAACATAAGGCACACTTTAAGACTGACAGTACAGGACCACACAAAGTTTCATGGATAAGTCTTGTGTTGTAACATAGTAGTACAGGACTACACAACGTTTCTTGTACAAGTCTGGTATTGTAAGATTGTAGTATAGGACCACACAAAGTTTTATGTACAAGTATGGTGTTGTAAGATAGTAGTACAAGGCCACACAAAGTTCCATGTAGAAGTCTAGTGTTGTAAGATAGTAGTAAATCAAGGCCTGTTAACTTTCTTTAAACATTTTTTAAAAATCACATAAACATTTATATAGAAAGGAATCAGTTTTAAAAAGTCCCAAGAAAGTATATTTTGTGGCAATTAGGTATCATCTTATATGATTAAAGTTTATAAACTTACACAAACTTATATATTAATAATAGTTACAGAATACTTTTTGATAACACCAAATGACTTCTTTTATTAAAGCCAGAACAAAAACTTTTTAAGTACAATCAGCTTTAGAAAGTTGACATAAATATGATGATTGCTATGACCATTTTAATTTGAATGGAAGACCATGGTAATTGAACAAATACCAATCAAGGTTTAAGATTATTACCTTCAACATTGTTAAATGACACAATTTTTATAGATCCACACATATTCTTAGTCATACAGCACTATTTCAAATTGTATTGGTGTAGAAATTGTGTCTATATTTTGTCATTGATGTAGAACACGATCTTAAAATAGTATTTCATCGAAACTTCTAATTCGCATTATTGTGTATTGCCCGTAATCTGTGCACCAAAGCGCTCCGATAGATATATATGGTAACATTGTGTTGTCCTTTTAAAGAACGTAGGTTAGAAGTTTTAAATTCAATTTTTTAAAATCTAATTTTAAAGTTGATATTTAATACCGTGAGACATTATTATAAACTTGTGTTAGCTCACATTAAAAAAAAAAAAACAACAACAACATTTTTTAGTAATTTAACCTGAAGTTCACACACATAAATTAATGATAGATAATACAAGTTATTTATTACATTATTTATTATTTCGTAACCTTTAAAATTAATTTATTAAGATTAAGCAATAGGGATTTCAATCTATTTCAAAGTATTGGAAGGCATCCTTGATCTTCGATATATATATAAGTGGCATTCCACTTAACTCGATTCCTATAATTAGTGATACAATAACATTCAAATACAATTATTTTCGTCCCAACTATTTAAAACTAGATCAGAAAAAAAAACATAATCTTGTCTCTATTTTATGCTATTTTATACGGCTGCGGAAATTATCGAATAATTTTTCGACTATTTGTTAATTTTTTCTAGATTAAAATAATTTTAATCAATAAAATAGAAATTAAGAAAGAAAATGTTTAATTTTTTTTAAAGAAAATTTCTTAATAAATAAATACTTATTAAAATTTAATAATAGTTTTTTTTACGTACAAACTTCTCCATTTAATGTAAAGACTTCAAATATGTAAACTTTTAAATAACCTGTTTTATAAGGACAATGATATTTTTTTTTAAAATACAATGTTTTTAATTAATTAATAATAACAAAATTGAAAGTCATTGACTTTATATTGAACTACTTATATTTAAATAATAATATATTTCCTAATAATTTATACCCACCATTTGAAATCTTCTAATCTCAAGCAAGATTTCTATAAAATAATTAATCGTACCGGCATTTATCGATAAAGAACATAGGTTGGTACAGTGAACTGGGTACCGACTATAATAATAAAAATCTTTGAAGACAAGTAAGACAAGTGACTATTCTATTATAATAATGTTGGATGGCATGTGGCATAAAGCTGATCTCAATTCATGTCAAATGTTTTTGGTATTAAACCAAATGGTGCCTCGTGTCAGTGCCACGTCAATACAGGCAAAATCTCACTGGTTTCTGGGCAAAGGATAAGTGCTGTAGGTCAAACATATTGAAAAGTTTTAGAAGCCCTGGTCTATAAAACTTATTTATATTTAATAGAATGACATGGTTTAATTATTGATTCAGGAAGTAATATTTTACAAAGAGATTGCTCAAAAACAATAGAATAACCAATAATTAAATTTGTAGTATTCACACATGTTTACTTTATTTCCATTTATGTTAGTGGCGTAGATACAGAGAGATATGGGGATGGGGGGGTCGATCACTTCGTTTTACACCCCTCAGGGGCGTAATAAATTTTTAAAAATACTTAATTACTTGAAATATTTTTCTCACTGTACAAATTGACTCTAACGGAGTTTGCATCAAGCATTAAAAAAAAAAAGTATTGCGTCTATGAGGGCATGGGTTGTATTGTTACTATAAACGGTAAATTTGGCAAATCTCTGGTGTTCAGACGGTAAGAAATTATGTCTCCATCTCGCTAACAGGCAATACAATTTCAGTAGACCCCAATAATCCTCTGTTGATTGGGGTGGAGGATGTGGAAGGGTGTTAGAGCGACCCAATTAAAGAAGTGGCACGAAATTAACTTATATCTGGGACCAACGCCACTGACTTGTTGAGCCCATGACCTGATTATACAGTGTGTTTTGTTTTTTTAAACTCTACGGCCAAGGCAGTTTCTTGTTAGGCAGTATACATTTAAATAGTGCAGGAATCCCTGTAATAGGTCCATAGAGCCGTGTCCTATGTGTTTGATATCAAATTTAAAATCTAATAATTCACTGAAAGCTGGCTACTTGTATTTAAATATTTCTAAACAGGCATTTATATATGCAAAAGTTATAATTTGTTAGACTATTTATTTGACTACAAGTACAAGTAAAAAATAAAACTGTATGTAACCACGGAACCTTTCCTACATATTAATAGAGGTGTGTGTAAACAGCTTTATATACAGTGGCGTATCTAGAGGGGTTGTGGGGCAGTCCGCCCTGGGTGGCACTCAATCAAATTGCGGCATTTGTGGGCATTTGAAAATTAAAGCCCTTTCCGATAACCGTCCCTTTTCTTTTGAAGAGATAAAACCATGGTGAAACAAAAATAATCTTAATTTTGAGTTTTAATAAATGGATTCGTGCACTAGTGCAACATTTTTTTGATTACATTGTGGTTGTTATAACTAACGCTAAAACGTTTAAAAATTTAAAATCTCTAAAAAAAAGTAATGATTTGTTTGGAAAATTAAGCGTTATATATCACATATGGCACTTTTATAAGAAAACTGCACAAACAAAAACACCCCACCGTTTGTCTGAAAATATGTTCTTTTAATATTGCCACGACAGTTTTAGCGTGTAATTTTGAATTTCGCTGAATGACGTGCTAAAAAATATTGTGTTTAACTTGCAAATAGTAATTTCTATTACTGTTTCATGTTTCATGAAATTATTGTAGGAAAACATTTAAAAAATAAATTTACTCTTTTTTTATTGCATAAAATTAGAATATATAGCTAGTGTTTTTCATTATAATACGGTTATTCATTTAAAATTAATGGTTATTTATTTCTCCTCTCATAAACACCAAAATAACATAAATAATTTAAAAAAACATAAAT
Source organism: Radix auricularia (assembly GCA_002072015.1). Lineage (NCBI taxonomy): Eukaryota > Metazoa > Mollusca > Gastropoda > Lymnaeidae > Radix > Radix auricularia. Next base: position 389,646 of record MUZC01004454.1, read on the forward strand.
AATTCCGAAAAAGACATAGATCTACTTAAAAATGTAAAGCGTCTTTGAAAAATTGACATCTGAAGTAACTACTAAGAGGACATCAAATGGTGGAATTTTACTAAGTTCAACGCAATCGTTTTCTTTTCTCTGGTATCTCAATTTATGGGAGCCCGTCTTTTTTAAATCACTGCAAACTATGCAAACCAACGTCATGGAGCTAGTGAAGCGTTGCGTGCCGGCTAATGAAGTGATGCGTGCCGGCTAATAAAGCGATGCGTGCCGGCTAATGAAGCAATGCGTGCCGGCTAATTAAGCAATGCGTGTCGGCTAGTGAAGCGATGCGTGCCGGCTAATGAAGCGATGCGTGCCGGCTAATGAAGCGATGCGTGCCGGCGAATGAAGTGATGCGTGCCGGCTAATGAAGCGATGCGTGCCGGCTAGTGAAGCGATGCTAGCTGGCGATGCGTGCCGGCTAGTGAAGCGATGCGAGCTGGCGATGCGTGCCGGCTAGTGAAGCAATGCGTGCCAACAGAGTCATGTGCGCCATAGGCCCACCTAAACTGAACTAGAACGTACTTTCAAAAAAACTCAAATTATATGAACAATCAATTAAGAGTAGCTTTATACGCTAAACTAATTTGTGATGTGATGTAAATATTTATCCCGTTCTTGGTGTTATCTGTAAATTACAGAGGCGGAAATAAACGAATAATCAATCGATTAATTTTTTTTAATGTATTATTCTTTTTAAATTGATATAATGATATAAGTTCGAGGAGAATTTCAGAAAATCTTTCTAATGTCTTTTCCCACTGTGTTAATATATTTTTTTTTCATGCTCATCTCTCAGATTAATATTATTTATGTATACGTGTTTGCGTAAACAAAATGATTATTTTTCCTTATTTCTTGCATAGCAGAACAGATTAGCTGTGTTACGTCACAAACTTTTTGGGTTATGAAATTACTGAGACTTAACGAATTTCGTTAACAATTTAATCGTAATTTATCATGATCTATATATGGTGATAAATTAAAATGAATGTTCATTAAACCATTAATTAATTACATTTGTCCCATTAATGAACAAAAAAATCAGCCCAAACTTTTTATATTTCGTTTAAAACCTTATAACAAAAAAAAAAAAACAACATTTGCAAACATTATCCTTAACAGATACCTAGATATAAATAGATATTTTACTTTATTAAAATTGTCTGATTTTGAAATGATTTGATTATGTAACGGAGATCAAAGTGTGGCATTGTACATGGTTGGCAAGGGATGGTAGTAAAGGGTTAAGGGCAGGTAACACCAACAAATCACAGTATATGGTTGGCAAGGGATGATAGTAAAGTGTTAAGGGCAGGTAACACCAATTAATCACAGTATATGGTTGTAAAGGGATGGTAATAAAGGGTGAAGGGCGGGTAACATTAACAAATCACAGTATATGGTTGGCAAGGGATGGTAGTAAAAGGTTAAGGGCAGGTAACAACAACCGCTGTGTAGACCTACGTCTCCACGTTCACTCAATTGTTTCCTTACTTCCCGCTGCTGTTTGTGTCCGTTCTCTCTGCCCGTATGTTACGCTGCAGGTCGTATCTTGTATTAATTATCTATAAATATAATTTTCTACATGGTCCAATCTTGCGGACAAGAAATAGCAAGCAAGCTGTCTCACCTCTGACCCCACTTACAAATCAGATTGCAAACAGAGTTAATAAAAATTCAAAATTTCTTTGAATTGCAGTCAATTACAGTGTTGTTTCAAAACAAAAAAAGACGTATTGAAGTGTTACGGTTATAACATTCGCCTAACATGCGGGGGTCGCAGGTTCAAACCCCAGCTAAGACATTACGTTATTTTTAATGCTTGTGTTTGTGGCCGTTCATTTCCCACTATTTTTTCCATTCACTAAGCTAATGATGACTGGGAATAAGCTTGACGAATGACCTTTGTCAGGTTATGCTAATTAGTTTTGGTTTGCAAACTAGGGCGTGGGGGGGCGAGTGGCTAACTACAGTGTACATGTTTCCAGATCAACAATGCGTCGCAGTTATCCCCGCACCCCTGGTTCATTGGCGTATTTCTAATTTGTGTCTGCTTATGTTTGTGTCTGTGTCTGTTTGTGTCTGTGTTTATGTCTGTTTGTGTTTGTGTCTGTGTTTGTGTCTGTTTGTGTCTGTGTTTATGTCTGTTTGTTTTTGTGTCTGTGTTTATGTCTGTTTGTGTTTGTGTCTGTGTTTGTGTCTGTTTGTGTCTGTGTCTGTTTGTTTTTGTGTCTATTCACACCCACCCACCCAACTTTCTTTGCACTAACTATGAGAAAATCTTCGGCTTATGATACGCCGCGGTCATGTCGTTATAATAACTGTAACATATCGTAAATATCATAACTCTAACATATCTTAAATATCATAACTCTAACATATCGTAAATATCATAACTCTAACATATCTTAAATATCATAAATCTAACATATCTTAAATATCATAACTCTAACATATCTTAAATATCATAACTCTCATATATCATTAATATCATAACTCTAACATATCTTAACTATCATAACTCACACATATTGTAAATAGTATAACTCTAACATATCTGAAATATCATAACTCTAACATATCTTAAATATCATAACTCTTACATATCGTAAATATTATAACTGTAACATATGGTAAATAACATAACTCTAACATATCTCAAATATCATAACTCTAACATATCGTAAATATTATAACTCTAACATATATTAAATATCATAACTCTAACATATCTTAAATATCATAACTCTAACATATCGTAAATATTATAACTGTAACATATGGTAAATAACATAACTCTAACATATCTTAAATATCATAACTCTAACATATCGTAAATATCATTACTCTAACATATCTTAAATATCATAACTCTCACATATCGTAAATATCATAACTCTAACATATCTTAAATATCATAACTGTAACATATCGTAAATATCATAACTCTAACATATCGTAAATATCATAACTCTAACAAATCGTAAATATCATTACTCTAACATATCTTAAATATCATAACTCTAACATATCGTAAATATTATAACTCTCACATATCGTAAATATCATAACTCTAACATATGGTAAATATTATAACTCTCACATATCGTAAATATCATAACTCTAACATTTGGTAAATATTATAACTCTCACATATCGTAAATATCATAACTCTAACATATCGTAAATATTATAACTCTAACATATCGTAAATATTATAAGTCTCACATATCGTAAATATCATAACTCTCACATATCGTAAATATCATAACTCTAACATATCGTAAATATCATAACTCTAACATGTCGTAAATATCATAACTCTAACATATCGTTAATATCATAACTCTAACATATCGTAAATATCATAACTGTAACATATCGTAAATATCATAACTCTAACATATCGTAAATAACATAACTGTAACATATCGTAAATATCATAACTCTAACATATCGTAAAAATCATAACTCTAACATATCGTAAATATCATAACTCTAACATATCGTAAATATCATAACTCTAACATATCGTAAATATCATAACTCTAACATATCGTAAATATCATAACTCTAACATATCGTAAATATCAAAACTCTAACATATCGTAAATATCATAACTCTCACATATCGTTAATATCATAACTCTAATATATCGTAACTATTATAACTCTAACATATCGTAAATATCATAACTCTAACATATCTTAAATATCATAACTCTAACATATCGTAAATATCTTAACTCTAACATATCGTCAATATCATAACTCTCACATATCGTAAATATCATAACTCTAACATATCGTAAATATTATAACTCTCACATATCGTAAATATCATTACTCTAACATATCTTAAATATCATAACTCTAACATATCGTAAATATCATAACTCTTACATATCGTAAATATCATAACTCTCACATATCGTAAATATCATAACTCTAACATATCGTAAATATCATAACTCACACATATCGTAAATATCATAACTCTCACATATCGTAAATATCATAACTCTAACATATCGTAAATATCATAACTCTAAGGTATCGTAAATATCATAACTCTCACATATTGTAAATATCATAACTCTAACATATCATACATATCATAACTCTAACATATCGTAAATATCATAACTCTAACATATCGTAAATATCATAACTCTCACATATTGTTAATTTCATAACTCTAACATATCGTAAATATCATAACTCTAACATATCGTAAATATCATAACTGTAACATATCGTAAATATCATAACTCTAACATATCGTAAATATTATAACTCTAACATATCTTAAATATCATAACTCTAACATATCGTAAATATTATAACTCTAACATATCTTAAATATCATAACTGTAACATATCGTAAATATCATTACTCTAACATATCTTAAATATCATAACTCTCACATATCGTAAATATCATAACTGTAACATATCGTAAATATCATAACTCTGACATATCGTAAATATCATAACTCTAACATATCGTAAATATCATAACTGTAACATATCGTAAATATCATAACAGTAACATATCGTAAATATCATAACTCTAACATATCGTAAATATCATAACTGTAACATATCGTAAATACTAATGCCCTGAAAATTTAGAATGACTCTAATAATTAATGTTGTTATAAATCAATGTTAAATCAATTATTTTCTTTAAAAAAATAATTCAATACGTATTCTTAGCAAAAAAGTAATTATTAAAATTATTAAATGAATAAACAATGCATACACACACACATACACACAAACAAAACAAAAAAGAAAAAAGAACAACAACCAAACAAAAAAAACAAAAAAACTTTCTGTGTGTTCGTTACAATTTAGTGTTTTATCACGGGCATTTTGCTAAGGTCTTAGTATATACATTTTTGTATGGTCCAAGTGTATACATTTTTTAAATAGATATATAATTAAAAACTAGCAGCTACAACAAAAAAAAAGTATACTATTTTATATCTTAAATTACTTTTGCTATAAAAAGTAGAATATGTTGAACTAAGGTTTATCTTCTGATTTATTTTGTCTCCCTTTTTACAGGGAGCGAAGTCAAGTGGCATGTCACTTTGATAAAATGGTTGGCTCTTTGAGGCTATTGCATAAACCCATGACACCATTACCTTAAAATTGTTACACAAGGGCATATACTCAGAGAAAACTTAGGAATATAATTGTTTTGAAGATCTTATAGTGTTACTATTTAATGATACACTGTTCTTGATAATGTATGTGTTGTGTGCATATATTATTCTAAGTTTTATTCAAACAAACATTTAAGCAACACAAAAATACGAATTGTTCTCATTGATGGGTATATTATAAGTTCACAAATTTCTGTTTGTAAACAAATATCAATTCAATAATAAACAATTTTCCCAACTTGTTATAAAATATTTTTTGTTATTGTAACATAACTTTTATGGTTCTTTGTTGTGTCAAATTTACGGGAAATTCCAATTTAATGCGTATTTAATATGTTATTACAATGTTCTTTAATATAATGTCTTGTCATTTTAGCTTAAATTTTGTTTTTAGCCTAGTATTTCAAAATATACTTGCATTGCATTGTTCTATTTGAATAGCATAAATAACTAAAGACAATTTGTTTTAAAGAATGTTGCTAAATTTGTTCTTATTTTCTAGGAGTCTTAAAAAATATATTGTTCTATAACATAGAAACAATTTTAATCCTCAATGCATTTACATATTTATGTCTGTGTGTTGTGTGTGTGTGTTTTTTTTTGGTGTAAATACTTATGTGTGTGTGTTTGATTGTATGTGTGTGTGGGTGTGTAAAAAAACAGGATATTAGCTACGTTACATTTTTTTCTAGCTATTTTATCATTTCAAATGTGCGCTTAACGATTGAATGTATCAGCTTTCTTTGTTAACTTTTATCTTTTAGTGAAATTGGTTAACATATTATGTACATTTGTATAACTTTTCTGCGACCATTTGAAACATAGATTTGCAAACGTGTGCTCATATTTATTTTAATTCATTGATGTTGCTAGGGTTTAATAATTTTTTTGTTGAAATTCTGTTGTTGTTGTTTTTTTTTTTGTCAACTCAATACATTAAAAAAGTAAACTTTTATTAAAATATTTTTTTAAAAAACAGACGTTTCTTCTGTACATAAATGTATTTCTCCCTACAATCTAATTATATCTCCGATTCTGTTTTGTTTCATATCGTTCACTAGCTAAGGTGTTTCGGAGAATGTGTAACATAACGATATCTGAATAATTGTTGTGAAAATAAGCTTTTCAAAAACTGCCTTCAAATTATTTTTTTTTATATATTCAAGTCCATGTAAGAATACCAATGAATATTCCCTATTTTATATAAGCAAAATAAACCATGTAAACTTTGATAGCATTTAATATTTTCTTATAGGACATATTTGAAAATTAGCCAGGTGTCTTCTTTGTACAAATCGACAAACGAGCTTACAGAATACCTTTTAAAAATGATGTTATTGTCATTGAATAGACATATTTATTACTGAAACTGAAGCAAAGTTAGTCACTTTATTTAAATTACAGATATATAAATCTGACATCATAGGTGGTCATAAAATTAAAGATAAACAAACAGATGAATGAACAGAAAAATTAAATAAAACAAAATTGTGTGTACTCTCTGTGATCATCAGTATAGATATATTATTATACTGAGACCTAAAAACCTCACAAGTAATTGGTTTGATTAGTGTAACCAGACTAGATATATTATTAAACTGAGACTTAAAAACCTCACAAGTAATTGGTTTGATTAGTGTAACCAGACATTAGATATATTATTAAACTGAGACTTAAAAACCTCAGAAGTAATTGGTTTGACTAGTGTAACCAGACTAGATATATTATTAAACTGAGACTTAAAAACCTCAGGAGTAATTGGTTTGATTAGTGTAACCAGTTTTTAAATGATCGTTTTAATACAAAACTATTTGTATGTTGACAATCTTTGTTTATCATGAGACTAAACAAATGTGTATGTGATTGTTCTTTGTGTATGTGATTGGTCTTTGTGTATGTGATTGGTCTTTCTGTTTGTGATTGGTCTTTGTGTATGTGATTGGTCTTTGTGTGTGTGATTGGTCTTTGTGTATGTGATTGGTCTTTGTGTATGTGATTGGTCTTTGCGTATATGATTGGTCATTGTGTATGTGATTGGTCTTTGTGTATGTGATTGGTCTTTGCGTATGTGATTGGTCATTGTGTATGTGATTGGTCTTTGTGTATGTGATTGGTCTTTGTGTATGTGATTGGTCTTTGTGTATGTTATTAGTCTTTGTGTATGTGATTGGTCTTTGTGCAAGTGATTGGCCTTTGTGTATGTGATTGATCTATGTGTATGTTGCTAGTGTTTGTGTATTATCTCAGTCTGTTATATGTGTATGTTGCTAGTATTTGTGTATTATCTAAGTCTGATATATGTGTATGTGACTAGTATTTGTGTATTATCTCAGTCTGATATATGTGTATGTGACTAGTATTTGTGTATTATCTAAGTCTGATATATGTCTATGTTACTAGTATTTGTGTATTATATCTATCTGATATATGTGTATGTGACTAGTATTTGTGTATTATATCTGTCTGATATATGTGTATGTGACTAGTATTTGTGTATTATCTTAGTCTGATATGTGTGCACGAGCAAAATACCCGTGCTACGCTACGGGGTAGGCACAATAAGAATAACTTTATTTGGTTTTGGGCCTCAAATTCTCCTTAAAAATAAAAGTAAACGCATCTCGAAATTAGGGTAGTGATAAATCAAACCCCTTCTTAAAAAAACGATATGTGTGTCGAGAAAAATAAAAATATTATTAATTTAAATATTACCCATCAATTTTGGCATTTGTGCTTCAATATAACATCATCATTATTATCCGTGGCTCTACAGCCCATGTATGGCCCTGGCCTGCTCAACCACATCCTTCCATTCAGATCGATTGATGGCTTTCTGTCACCATGCTCGAACCCCTTTAATATCACGTGCTATATACCCTATCAGAATAACAAATGTCGTTAACCGTTACAAAAATCTAANATGTGTATGTGACTAGTATTTGTGTATTATCTCAGTCTGATATATGTGTATGTGACTAGTATTTGTGTATTATCTCAGTCTGATATATGTGTATGTGACTAGTATTTGTGTATTATCTCAGTCTGATATATGTGTATGTGACTAGTATTTGTGTATTATCTTAGTCTGATATGTGTGCATGTGACTAGTATTTATTTATTATCTCAGTCTGATATATGTGCTTTTTACTATTTATGTAATATTCATGTCTGATATATGTGTAAGTGACTAGTATTTGAGTATTATATATGTCTGATGTATGTGTATGTTACAATATTTGTGTAGTATTTCCGTCTGATTTATGTGTATGTTACTAGTATTTGTCTATTATTTCAGTCTGATATATATGTATGTGACTAGTATTTGTGTAATATCTCAGTCTGATATATGTGTATGTGACTAGTATTTGTTTATTATCTCAATCTGATATATGTGTATGTGATTAGTATTTGTGTGTAATCTCTGCTAGTCTGATATAACAAGCACATACAAAAACAACCGTTATTGAAAAAATAGCTTTCAAAATTTCAAATGAATCGAATGTATTGTAACTGAATAATTAAGTTTTAAATTACTGTATGTAAACTTATTGAAATTAGTAAATAACCGTTTGCTTTTACATATAAAAATCACAATTTGATTTGATGGGTATTAAGTACTAGTCGTCTTTTGGAGTGGAAGTTTTTAGTATTAGGTTTCTTATGAGATGAATAGTTTGGATCTAGTTGCTTGTTTAAATGGATAGATAAGTATCTTTCTTTAATTTGAGATGGACAGTTTAATAGCTGCATGTGTTGTCATGTTTATTAAGTCTTACCTCAATTAATATGATTCTTGTGAGACTCCTGGCGCCCAATAATAGGGGGCGGCGCCACAGTCTGTGAGGTCATTATACAACGGGCTACCAGGTACAGGTAGCGGCACCAAAGTCAGTGAGGTCATTATACAACAGGCTACCAGGTACAGGTAGCGGCGCCACAGTCTGTGAGGTCATTATACAACAGGCTACCAGGTACAAGGAAGGCCATTACAGTCTGTGAGGTCATTACACAACAGGCTACCAAGTACAGGGAGGGGCGACACAGTCTGTGAGGTCATTACACAACAGGCTACCAAGTACAGGGAAGGGCGTCACGGTCTGTGAGGTCAATATACAACAGGCTTTCAAGTACAGGTAACGGCGCCACAATCTGTGAGGTCATTATACAACAGACTAACAAGTACAGGGAGGGGAGCAACAGTCTGTGAGGTCATTATACAACAGACCTTCAAGAGCAGGGAGGGGCGCCACAGTATGTGAGGTGATTATACAACAGACTACCAAGTACAGGGAGGGGCGCCACAGTCTGTGAGGTCATTATACAACAGGCTAACAAGCACATGGTACTAATGAGATAACAGTAATCTCTGGTCACACATTTTGGGTACAAATTTATTTAATAAGCCACGAAACAAAACACCACATTACCGATGTACATGGCTCTAATAAGCCACCAAACAAGTGAGGAAGAAATTTTCTCTTGTGATATAATTTTATTGCAACATCTGATGCGCATTATTGTGTATTGCCAGTAATCGCGGCACCAAAATGGTCCGAGACAAATATATGTTAACATTGTGTTGTTCTTGAGAAAAGTTAGGATTGAAGGCACAAAACTTAATCTCTTTAATGCAATTTTACATTTTTTTACAATACTATACTGTTTGACATTTTTATAAGCTTGTGTTAGTTTAATTTATTTTAATACATCTTTTTTTAGTAATTTTAAAAGGAAGTTGAAACAAAGAGAATTTGAATAAAATTAATGTATTAACTTTTTCATTATTTATACTAACGTAGACTTTAAAATTAACTTACAATGATTAACCTATATGTATGTTTAACTATTTTTAAACATATGCGAACATCCATCAATTTAAAGTACAGTCATGTCAGTGGCATTCCACTGAACTCGATCCCTATAATTAGGGATACAATAACATTCAAATGCCATGATTTTCCTCCCAACTAGTTAACACTAGTTTCGAAAAAAGCCTAATCTTGTCTCTATTTTACACAGTTTCTCACTTGAAGTGTTACATTTATTGATACTAACGTAAATTATACAATTATATCTTAGGGTAAACCTTTTATAAATATATGTCTTTTGAACTGCATAAATTTGATGCCTGATTTATAAGTGTATATATGTGGCATACATTTAAGCCATATAATTAGTAATACAATAACGTTTAACTGCTATGATTTTAGTCCCAACCAGTTAAAAACAAAATCCAAATAAACCATAACAATGTCTCTATTTTATTCCATACGTCAATGTATAATGATTTATAATATAGACATAAAATCAACATAATCAAAACTGAAATAGTTACTAATGTACTCAGAGGAAATAATTTACCATTAATATAATAATTTTTTTTTTAATAATGTAGCCAAAACTATTACATCTTTTAATTACAAGCGAAATTGTTATAAAATAATTCATAGTACCAGCACTTGGAAATGAAGAACAAAGTTTGGTAAAGTAAAGTAGTTATCGACTACGATCATAATAAATCGATAAAAGACAAGTGACTTTTCTTTTCTAAAATTACTGGATGACATGTAGCTTTAAAATTACTGAATTCATGTCAAACGTTTTTGGGATGTAGGCCATACGGGGGCTCGTGTCCCTACCACATGTAACATAAAACTAACTGAATTCATGTCAGATGTTTTAGGGATGTAGGCCATGCGAGGCTCGTGTCCCTACCACATGTAACATAAAACTAACTGAATTCATGTCAGATGTTTTAGGGATGTAGGCCATGCGGGGCTCATGTCACTACCACACCTATACAGGAAAAGTTCCTGCTCATTAACCATACTAAAAAGTTTTAAAAGCACTGGAATAAAACACTCATTTATTTTTAATAGAAATTTGTTTAGAGGACAAGTAATTAATTATTTAGTCACGTGCCAGCTTATGAAGCTCTCCGTGCTTACTGTGGCACGCGTGCCATAAGTTTGACATCACTTATCTAGAATGCAATATTAAGTAATCTCAAAGTATATAAACATTCAATTAAGATTAAATTAATATGAGAAACTATATTATTACTTCTTGGTCGAATGTAACCCATTCCTGATAATATATGTAAATTTGGGCTGTGGAGATTAGGATAATTTAATAGATTATTCTTTGTCATTTTAATCGATTATATTAATTTCAGCAATGAAATTCGATTAACATTACAGAAAATAATTCTATTATTGGTTCAAAGTCAGTGGCGTAGCTAGGGGGGGCGGTGGGGGCGGCCCGCCCCGGGCGGCACGCGTTTTAAGGGCGGCACTTGTGGGCATTTGAAAAGAACTGCCATTTCCGAAAACCCCCTTTTTCTTTTGAAAAGGGAAAGCCCGGGTGAAAGAAAAATATTCGTACTATCGAGTCTTAATTAACGGATTCGTAAAACATTTGTTTGATTACATACTGGTACTTATTACTAACACATAATCGTTCAGTAATTTAAAATCGCTCAAAAGCAGTATCGATTTGTTTGGAAAATTAAGCGGTATACGTCACAGACACCGCTTAGAAAAGAAAACAACACACTCACACATACACACTCAAAACAAAACACACCACCACTGGGTTGAATATACTATTAATATCGCCACGACAGTTATTGCGTGGATTTTCGACATTCGCAGAATGATGCGTGAACAAGTACCTACACGGCATCGTGGTTTAAATTTTGTTGTTAAATTTCAGTGAGTAATTATCTTGCTGTTTCAGTTGTCAGAAAAATATTCTGGGGTAAGTTGGTTTGTTTTAAATTATGTTTTTTATTGCATTAAAGTAGCACACATAATTAGTGTTTTTCATTAATAATATTTTACCTATCCAATTAAAGTAATGTTTAAATAATTTGAATACATCTATTTTATAGAAAATTATTTTAAGGTTTTTGTCAAGACTATGAAAATATTTCATTTTTTAAGGTAACATAGTGGCCGTTTATAAATGACGTCACACGATTTTGTCCGATTTGTAACCATGCCCCTTCCCCACTCGTCACACTTTGTCATAAAAACTTAGAACCCCTCAGATATGATGTTACAACCCCCCCCCCAGCCTTATTTTCAAATTGAAAATAAGCAAGTTGTAAATTAATTATTTGTCATTTAAATACGTGTATAGTGTAATTCTAGACTAAAGTAGTGTAACTAAGTATGTCAATACTATTGAAAAAAGCTGTCCGGGTAACCGTCGAAATTTTC
>MUZC01004454.1:404215-433405 GCA_002072015.1 Radix auricularia
AAAGAAAAAAAAAAAAGAACGGTGCGTGACGTCATTTATGGGAGGCCCCTAAAAGGGCGGCATATTAAAGACCGCCCCGGGCGGCAAAAGCTCAAGCTACGCCACTGATTCAAAGTATTTATTAGTAGTTAATATTTTTAGTTACACACGTTAACATCGTATTATTATTCTTATTTAGAGGTGCATACGTTAACAAAAAGGTTAACTTCCTTATTTCTTGCTTAGTGTTACGTCACAAAATGTAGGAGTCATGGAATTACTGCGACATAAGAAATTTCGTAAAATAATTAATTGCCACAAACTTATAATAATCCCCCAAAAAAGTCATTGTTAAATCCCTAATATTACATTTACCAACTTGTGGTTGTCGGTTGGGTGGTGGAAAAAAGAAAAGAAAAAATTGATCAATTTCACGTTATGTTATCGAGCTTTAATGTTGCCCATACACATTTGTCACGTAACAAGGCATTGTATCGAAGTTTTAGATTAATCGAATTTACCGAATTTAAATTAATGGACATTTAATTTATCTCTATATATTTCTATGTCGCCATCTGCTATTGTTTACTTCCACATGTTACTAGAGTTCTTTCAACCGTTTGTTAACCACACGACTCCCACCCCGCCCTTTTACAGAATGTGGAGTTCAGACACGTTTAGTCAGTAATTGTTTTTATCTCAGTTCGTATTATATTAATCGTAATTAATATTTTAAGATCCTTCTCATAAAAAAGCATTTATAATCTCTTTTTAATCGATAAAATAGCTATCAAAATTGAAGAAAATTTTAAAAAAATATATTTATTAATAAATAATTAATTATAAATATTTAATAAAATTTTGTATTTTAACGTACAAACGTCTCCATCTAAAGTATGTGGTAAATGTGTAAACTTTAAAATAACCTGTTTTATAAGGACAAGGATATAAAAAAAGGTTTTTAATTAATTAACTATAACAAAATTATATTGAACTACTTATGTCTAAATATTTCTTCTAACAATATTATATTTTTAAAATTGAATTCAATTTAATACTTAAATTATGGGCAATTTTAAAAATGCAATAAAATAAAGGGCACACAATGTGAAAGAAAAAAAACGTAGTGAAAATTGATTATGGGGTCATAGAAAAATATCATAACTTTTGAACCACTTGCAAAAAAAATTTGATTTTTATGTTTTTGTCAATCATCAAAGAATTTCTATACAGCTGTATTACTTTTATATTTTAAAATTATTTTGAAATCTTCATCCAAGTTTCTAAACTTTAATACGTTATTTATCTTATTTTTATTGCCAACTATATTATAAAAATAACTAAATAAAAAAACAATGGCCTGTTGTTATTACTTTCCTTGAAATTTTTTTGCTAAGTGACGTCATACACCGTTATTTATCGCTTGGTGGTCGAGAGGTAGCGCTCTCGACTGTCATACCGATGGTCACGAGTTCGAATCCACACGAATGTGAGGATTGGTTCTCGGGGCCTGAGGAGTCCCCGAGTCACCCAGCTCCGAATGGGTACCTAACTAGACAATAGTTAGGCGGCTGGGGTAATGCGTGGAACCCCTATAGCCGTGGCCTGTGACCGCTGCATCACTTGCCAACAGATCATCTCTCATGGTCTGTGGACGCAATTATCTTCTGCATAGAAGGAGCGTCTATATATCTAAGATAAGATAAGATAACAAAAATATCGATTATTTAATCGGTAATTTTTAAAAAATGAACGATTAAATTTTCATTAATCGAACAGCTCTATTAAATTTATCTTAATTGATACAATGTAGACAACACTACACATGTTATCTTAATTGACATAATGTAGACAAACTACACATGTTATCGTTTCTTAATTGATGTAATGTAGACAACACTACACATGTTATCTTAATTGACATAATGTAGACAAACTACACATGTTATCGTTTCTTTATTGATATAATGTAGACAACATTACACATATTATCGTTTCAATTGATATAATTACAAGATACAAAAAGACGTAACAAAGAGTACACTCTCTTTTCAGTCCATGATGGACTATGGTACAAGTGAAGTAGAGTTGACAAGTTTCATATAGCCACCACTAACGAGCAAAGAATTGTGTGATTAGCAAAATGTCCTAGGACCTTGCCAGTGCCGAGGTTCGGACCCGTGATTTTTTTTGTTGTATATGTAAATCGATAACTTTACAAATGAATTTTTTAGGGCTGTTATCTATTAAATTAAATGTAATCGTTAACTTTTGAAAATTTACCGATTAATTAAACGATATTTTTGTTAAAGCCAGAAATGAAGATGTATGACGTCATTAAACTGAAAATATCAAGGGAAGTAATAAAAACAGACAATTGATATTTTTATTAAGTTATTTTTAAATCGTTGTTAACAATTAAAATAAGTCAAATAAATAGCGTATTAAAGTTTAGGCACTTGAATGAACATTTCTAATTAATTTTAAAATATAAAAGTAATACAGCCTCATAGACATTGTTTAATGATTAACAAAAAGATAAAAATAATATTTTTACCCCAAGTGGTTCAAAAGTTATGATTGTTTTTTTCTAAGACCTTATAATCACTTTTTCACAAGCTTTTTTCCATCACGTTTTGTGCCATTTTATGACATTTTAAAAATGTCCATAACTTAAGTATTTATTTTAATTTAAAAGATATATTTGTTTGAGATTTATTTAAATATAAGTAAAAATATAAGTAAAAACCATAATGGATCAGAATGTTCCAACAAAAATAACTTCAAATAGAATTAATAAATGCTGGTTCAATTTTAAATTAAAAAAGTATTGCAAACTAAAGGAGAATTTATTTAAGAAATTTAAGGCTACCAATTTAGATAGGATACACAAAAAATACTTAAAAATTTAGCACCTGACTCAGAAACTTAGCCGTAACCTCCAAAATAATTATATAAACAATGTGATAACTAAAGATAACAATAAAAACTTATGGTCCTTTATCAAATCTAAAAAAAATGGAGCCTTCAGGTATAGCCACACTAAAAGGCTCAAATAATAAAACCTATAATGATAATGAAAATAAAGCTAATATCCTTAACAAATATTTTGCATCATCATTTTCTGCCTCAGGCGACAAGGAAATTTCAATAAATTTAAATAAATTGGAAGAAATAGGTAACATAACTGTAGATGAGATAGGTATACATTCACTCCTAAAAAACTTAAAAATAAACAAAGCTACTGGCCCAGATGAATTACCTGCCAGGTTATTAAAAGAATTAAGCAATGAACTGTCCCCAATCCTTGTAGTTCTTTTTCAAGCCTCTCTAAACCAGGGTAAAGTCCAGAGGATTGGAAATTAGCCTATGTAACGCCACTCTTTAATATAGATGATAAGTCAGACCCTGGTAATTACAGACCTGTATCACTTACTAGTATCACATGTAAATTACTGGAACACATAATATATAGCAGAATAGTTAACCACCATGACAAATATATTGCCCTATGCCCACATCAACATGGCTTTAGAAAGAACAGATCATGTGAAACACAATTGATAGGGTTAATAGATGATCCATCAAAAGGCTTAGATAATAATGATCAAATAGATACAATATTACTAGACTTCTCAAAAGCATTCGACAAAGTTCACCACCTTAGTTTACTCAAAAAACTTAAATACTTTGGAATCTCAGGTCCCTTACATCACTGGATCCAAGATTTCCTATTGGGTAGGGAGCAAACTGTAATAATTAATGGTTCTAAATCTACACCAATAAAAGTTAACTCAGGAGTTCCACAAGGAACTGTCCTAGGTCCCTTACTATTTTTAATTTATATAAATGACTTACCCAACAATATCTCAACAGGAACTAAAGTTAGGTTATTTGCTGATGATTGTATAATCTATAGAACAATCAAGTCAGAACAAGATAGCAAAATTTTACAAAAAGACTTAGATGAATTAATAAAATGGGAAACTAACTGGAGTATGTCCTTCCACCCAGAAAAATGTCAACTGCTAAGAGTAACAAAGAAAAAGAAACAAATAAATGCAAAATATTTCCTTCATGGAAAAGAACTAACCCAAACTAAAGATGCGAAATACTTAGGAGTCATAATAAATGAGAAACTATCTTGGAATCCCCATGTCAATGAAGTTATTAAAAAATCAAACAAAACCTTAGGCTTTATAAAAAGAAACTTTTACAAATGTAACAAAGATATAAAACTAAAATGCTACCTCACCCTGGTGAGACCTATACTAGAATATGCATCTTCAGTATGGGACCCATCCACCAAAGAAAACATTGATAAGTTAGAACACATACAAAAAAGAGCTGCCAGATTCATTACTGGAGAATATTCAAATTTGACAAGAGTAACACCATTAGTTAAATCATTAAACCTTGAAACACTAGAGGATAGAAGAACCAAGAGTAAATTAGTAATTATACATAAGGCAATTAATTCTAATTTAGAAATACAACACAAAGATAACCTAATACAACCCTCAAATAGACATAAAGATAAAAACACCTTTCTTATTCCATATGCAAGAACAAACACATACACGTTTTCTTTCTTTCCGTCCGGTATTCGGGCGTGAAATGGGTTGCCTGAAGAAACCAGGAAAGCCACCACTTTATCATCTTTTAAAACTCTAGTAAGAATACAGGACTAAACACAAACCATAGAAATACGTAGGACGCAATAATCTTCTGTACAGAAGGAGCGTCTGTAACATATAAGAAGATAAGATAGTGCAATATAATGTCTATGAATTTAAATTTTGTAATTTTTAAATAATTAAAAACATTTTTTTTAAATCGTTGTACTTAAAAAACAGGTTATTATAAAGTTTACACTTTCCATCGTTTTTTTTTAACGGAGAAGTTTGTGCGTAAAAAAAAAAGGAAAGAATAAAACCAACTATTCTTAATTATTTATTACTAAATCGATTTAAAAAAAAACAACAGTTCTTTAATCTTAATTTTAATCACTAAATAATTTATCAATTAAAATAATTTTAATTGATAAAATAAATTACCGAATCATGGAAAAATTAATCTGTTATTTCCGCAGCCCTAATTTAAATTATCGGTTTTCTTATTAAATTTAATAAGTATTAGTATTATCCAGAGAATAATTTAAAATACAATGATAAAAATTTATTTATTTTTAAATTTTTATTTAAAAATCTTACATCTTTATATAAATTATTCTTAAATGAACATGCTCAAATGATCCCCACTGAGGTCAAAATATCAAAATTGGTGTTCAAATGACCATAACGAATGATCCCCGCTAGAATCAAAATATCACAGAGGGCAAGTGTCTTAGGATGAAATGTATAAAGTGTGAGTGTAGGGGGGGCGGCACCAATGATTTTTGTGTTCACTTGCGTTGTTCCTTCACATAATAAAATATGATTCGTTGTGGAGTGGTTGTCATGTCTTGGGTTGGGGAGTGGTTGTCATGTCTTGGGTTGTGGAGTTGTTGTCATGTCTTGGGTTGTGGAGTGGTTGTCATGTCTAGGGTTGTGGAGTGGTTGTCATGTCTAGGGTTGTGGAGTGGTTGTCATGTCTTGGGTTGTGAAGTGGTTGTCATGTCTTGGGTTATGGAGCAGTTGTCATGTCTTGGGTTGTGGAGTGGTTGTCATGTCTTGGGTTGTGGAGTGGTTGTCATGTCTTATGTTGTGGAGTTGTTGTCTTGTCTTGGGTTGTGGAGTGGTTGTCATGTCTTGGGTTGTGGAGTGGTTGTCATGTCTTGGTTTGTGGAGTGGTTGTCATGTCTTGGGTTGTAGAGTGGTTGTCATGTCTTGGGTTGTGGAGTGGTTGTCATGTCTTGGGTTCAAGCATCAGAGGGAACGATTAAAATAAAAACAATGTTTTATTTCTGTCCGTTATGTTCCATCATTTTTGGCGAAAATGATAAACCCAAGTGTCATCAAATCACAGTTTATTGTTGGCCAGGGATGATAGTAAAGGGTGAATGGCAGGTAACACCAACAAATCACAGTATATGGTTGGCAAGGGATGATAGTAAAGGGTGAAGGGCAGATAACACCAACAAATCACAGTATATGGTTGGCAAGGGATGGTAGTAAAGGGTGAAGGGCAGGTAACAACAACAATTCACAGTATATGGTTGGCAAGGGATGGTAGTAAAGGGTGAAGGGCAGGTAACAACAACAAATCACAGTATATGGTTGGCAAGGGATGGTAGTAAAGGGTGAAGGGCAGGTAACAACAACAAATCACAGTATATGGTTGGCAATTGATGGTAGTAAAGGGTGAAGGGCAGGTAACAACAACAAATCACAGTATATGGTTGGCAATTGATGGTAGTAAAGGGTTAAGGGCAGGTAACACCAACAAATCACAGTATATGGTTGGCAAGGGATGGTAGTAAAAGGTTAAGGGCAGGTAACACCAACAAATCACAGTATATGTTTGGCAAGGGATGGTAGTAAAGTGTTAAGGGCAAGTAACACCAACAAATCACAGTATAAGTTTGGCAAGGGATGGTAGTAAAGTGTTAAGGGCAGGTAACACCAACAAATCACAGTATATGGTTGGCAAGGGATGGTAGTAAAGAGTTAAAGGCAGGTAACACCAACAAATCACAGTATATGGTTGGCAAGGGATGGTAATAAAGGGTTAAAGGCAGGTAACAACATCAAATCACAGTATATGGTTGGCAAGGGATGGTATTAAAGGGTGAAAGGCAGGTAACACCAACAAATCACAGTATATGGTTGGCAAGGGATGGTAGTAAAGGGTTAAGGGCGGGTAACACCAACAAATCACAGTATATGGTTGGCAAGGGATGGTAGTAAAGGGTTAAGGGCAGGTAACAACAACCGCTGTGTAGACCTACGTCTCCACGTTCACTCAATTGTTTACTTACTGTGTGCTTCTGTTTGTGTCCGTTATCTCAGCCCCATTCGCATATTTGCACCAACTTTGATGAGCAAGTATGCGGCGTATGCTACGCCGGGGGTCGTATCTGGTATTATTTATTATCATTATTCTAACATATTGTAAATACTAATGCCCTAAAAATCTATTCTGGATCTAATATATTAATGTTGTTAAAAATAAAGGTTAAATTACTTCTATAATTTAAAAACTTAAACAACACTTATTCTTAGTAAAAATAAAAAAAAAAAACAATAAAAAAAGAATATTTTAAAAAATAAAATTTTTAAAAAGTGTGTGTTCGTGACAATTTAGTGTTATATCACGGGCATTTTGGTAAGGTCTTAGTATATACAATTTTGTAAGGTCTTAGTATATACATTTTTGTAAGGTCTAAGTATATACATTTTTGATATAGTATTAAAATTAATACATAGCTGCGACACAAATAAAAGGCAAAATAATACTATTGTATATCTTTAATTAGTTAAGCTTTAACCTGCAGGATATGTTGAACTAAATTTTATTTACTTAGTTATTGTGTATCCCTTTTGACAGTGAGCGAGGTCAATTGTCATGCCACTTTGATAAAATGGTTGGCTCTTTAAGGTTATCATGTATCTTTTTTGTGCAAGGTCCTATAAATTGTTACAAAAGGGCATATACTTAGAGTAATATTATACATATAATTGTTTTCATGATCTTAATGCATGTGTTGTGTTCATATACTATGCTAAGTTTTATTCAAACCAACATTTAAGCAACACAAACATATTAAGTAATCTCAAAAGTGGTGGAGGTGGATCGGTCATACACTAAATAAAACATGCTTCTAATATAACAAAACAAGCCCTGAAAAGGAACCTACAGGGTAAACGGAATAGGAGGCAGACATCAAGAGAATTGGCCACGAATGGAAGATCCTGGAGAAACTGGCCCAGGATAGAGATGCCTGGAGGTCTCTTGTAGGTGGCCTATGTCCTAGGAGTAAGTGCAGACACCGAAGATGACCGGTGGATGTCCCTAATGAACGAGAAGGCGCAACAACAAACTCAACAACTTGCTGATAGTTTCTTTGTTCTTAGTTGGGTGGGTCAGTCTCCAGTTATGTAGTAACAAAATTCTTTATAATTATCGTACTTTGAAACATGTCATGCATAGATAATACTTGTGAATTCAATAGAACCGAAGTGTGTAAATATTTGGTAAGACGTTAAATAAGGAATCGTTACAGTATAACTCCCTATGTCAAATTTGACGTTTTCACATACTAATAATAAGTTCTCCAACAACTTGTACAAAATGTGATAAGTTATTTTAAATTTAATCAGCATAGTAATATTAAGTGTGATTTATTTATGAGGTTTATTGACTTGATTTATTGACTAATATATTGACGTTAATGATAGACGTGATTTAGTGTCTGATTTATAGACATTATACGTCAGTTAAAATGACTTGGCTACCCTAGAATATACATCTTTGTTTGCATTACATTATTTTTAATTGAACATGAGCCAATGTCTGAGATGTCTGGTGTTGATAGAAATACAATATGATGACGACTGTTATGGAACAATTAGCAATCAAAATATAAGATTATTATCTTCAAATTTTTGGATGACACAATTTGTATACAAATATTCATAGTACAACAGCAATATTTTGGACTTAATCTGTGAAGTAATTGTGTCTATCATTTGAAAGTCAGGAAGAACACTTTATCTTGTGATATAATTGTATTGCAACATCTGATGCGCATTATTGTGTATTGCCAGTAATCGCTGCACCAAAATGTTTCGTTACAAATATATGTTAACATTGTGTTGTTCTTGAGAAAAGTTAGGATAGAAGGCACGAAACTTATTCTTTTTAATGCAATTTTAAATTGTGTATACAATACTATACTGTTTGACATTTTTAAATACATGTGTTGGTTTAAATTTTTTAAAATACGTATATATTTTTTGTAATTTTAAAAGGAAGTTGAACCAAAGAGAATGTAAATAAAATTAACATATTAACTTTTTCAGTATTTATACTAACGTAGACTTTAAGATTAACTTACAATTGTTAACCTATATGAATGTTTAACTATGTTTAGGGAAGTTTCAGAATGTTCATAATTTCTGGTACTTTTATGTCAGTGGCATGCCACTGAACTCGATCCCTATAATTAGGGATACAATAACATTCAAATATCATAATTTTTGTCCCAACTAGTTAACTAGTGATACAATAACATTCAAATATCATAATTTTTGTCCCAACTAGTTAACTAGTTAAAAAAAGCCTAATCTCGTCTCTATTTTATACTGTTTCTCACTTTAACTGATACATTTATTGATACGTACGTAAATTATGAAATTATTATCTTAAGGTAAATCTTTTATAAGTTTCTGTCTTTTTAACTGCATAACGTTGATTGCACTATTTTTATAAGTGTATATATGTGGCACACCTTTAGGCCATATAATTAGTGATACAATAACGTTCAACTGCTATGATTTTAGTCCCAACAAGTTAAAAAATATCCGAATAAACCCTAACAGTGTCTAAATTTTATTCCACATTTGCAATCATAATATCGACATAAAATCAACATATTCTAAACTGAAATAGTTACTAATATACTCTGAGGAAATAATTGACGATTACTATTTTAAAAAAATGTTTTTGTCAATGTAGCCCAACCTTTGAAATATTTTAATCTCAGGCGACATTGTTATGAAATAATTCATAGTACCAGCACTTAGCAATGAAGAACAAGTTTGGTAAAGTAAAGTAGTTATCGACTATGATCATAATAAATCGATAAAAGACAATTGACATTTCTTTTCTAAAATTATTGGATGACATGTAGCATAAAACTTACTAAATTTATGTCAATATTTTAGGGATGTAGGCCATGCAGGGCTCGTGTCCCTACCACATGTAACATATAACTAACTGAATTCATGGGTCTTTAAATCATTTTGTAAAATAATTATTTGCCACAAACTTATAATAATCCCCAAATAAATTCATTGTTAAATCCCTTTTATTGCCTTTACCCTTTTGTCGTATTCGGTTGGGCAGCCGAAAAAAAAAAAAAGTAAAAAAGGATCCAGATCTCGTTATGTTATCAAGCTTTAATTTTACACATATATGTGTCACATAAGAAGGCATTGTATCAAAATTTTAGATTAAATGAACGTACCATATTTGAATTAGTGCACATTTAGTTTATCTCTATACATTTCTATGTCGCCATCTGCTATTGTTTACTTCCACATGAAGTTGGAGTTCTTTACTACATTTGTTGACCACACATCCCCCTCCCCGCCGTTTTACAGCAAGTGGAGTTCAGACACGATTAGTCAGTAACTGTTTCTACCTCAGTGTGTATTATATTAATCGTAATTAATATTTTAAGATCCTTTTCATAAATTAGTGATTTATAGTATATTTTGACTGGTTTTTAAATTGTTGGTTGTCTTATTACATAACAGTTGACACTGTTAAAATATTTAGACAAAAGACAATGAGCCTTGTTATTTATTATGCACCTGTTCTCTAAACTGATCTCGAAGACGATGGCCTGCCTCACCCTCTTAGATTTTATTACACCTCTCTAAAATTATTGCATAAATCACGTTCTAACCTGCCCCACCCACTTAGATTCTTTTACACCTCTCTAAAGTTATTGCATAAATCACGTTGTAACCTGCCTCGACGACTCAGATTTTATTACACTTCTCTAAAATTATTGCATAAATCACGTTGTAACCTGCCCCACCCACTTAGATTTTATTGCACTTCTCTAAAATTATTGCATAAATCACGTTGTAACCTGCCTCACCCAATTAGATTTTATTGCACTTCTCTAAAATTATTGCATAAATCACGTTGTAACCTGCCCCACCCACTTAGATTTTATTGCACTTCTCTAAAATTATTGCATTAATCACGTTGTAACCTGCCCCACCCACTTAGATTTTATTGCACTTCTCTAAAATTATTGCATTAATCACGTTGTAACATGCCCCTCCCACTTAGATTTTATTACACCTTTCTAAAATTATTGCATGAATCACGTTGTAACCTGCCCCACCCACTTAGATTCTATTATTACACCTCTCTAACATTATTGCATAAATCACGTTGTAACCTGCCCCACCCACTTAGATTTTATTACACCTCTCTAAAATTATTGCATAAATCACGTTGTAACCTGACCCAACCACTTAGATTTTATTACACCTCTCTGAAATTATTGCATAAATCAGTAACTTGCCCCACCCACTTAGATTTTATTACACCTCTCTAAAATTATTGCATAAATCACGTTGTAACCTGCCCCACCCACTTAGATTTTATTACACCTCTCTTAAATTATTGCATAAATCGCGTTGTAACTTGTCCAAATGAATCTATCTTTTTTAATAGTTTCAAATTGGAAAGAAATGTTGCCAAATTTAATTACATATGAACACATATTGCTACGGTTACGGTTACAATTTTTTGTACGAAAATGTGCTTTCATTGCTTGTAGGTGACTTTGTACACGTATATCTTTGAGGCTTTTATCTCTCTGGAAAGCAAAAAGAGGAGGTTTCATAAAGACCGTGTGGGTTAAATGGTCGGCCATGGGAATCGATCGGTTTTTGAGAATCAACTCCTGGTTACTTGTAACAACATCACTGACAATCTTTAGATTGCTGTCTAAAGACTTGGCAATATATTGACAGAACAAGGAGATGTTAATTTCAAGAACATCACTGATAATCATGTGATTGCTGTCTAAAGACATGACAATATATTTACAGAACAAGGAGATGTTTGTTTTAAACCTGACTGAACAGAATCAAAAAGATACTCTCACATGTTATAGTTATTATAAACTAGATAACACCTTTATAAATATTGAAACGTCTAGTAAAATAATTGAGTTTCTAAGAAACAATATGTCGTTAAAAATAACTATTTAATAAAATCTAGATAGTAAATATGAGCAACCCGACTCTATTTGACAATAGTAAAAAAATAGTTTTAAATTTTAATGTAATGTACTAAAATTTTTCTAAATCAAAAGCAAGTTTATTTGAGAGCTGTAATATATTTTTAAAAAGTCTTTAATTTGAAAGACTGCCTTATCTGATTATCATATAAAGGTCGTCCCTAATATAGCTAATCTTTAAATCATTACAAAGGTCGTCCCTAATAAAGCTATTCTTTAAATCATTATAAGAGTCCTCCCTAATATAGCTATTATTTAAATCATTATAAGACCTTTTCATAAAAAAGACCACGAGAACCGCTACTTTTGTTAAAAAAGATCCTATAAAACTATGAAAAGAAAATAAGAAATCAGCCTCTATCTCATAAAAATTGCTCCCATCCACACCCCTCTCTTCGTTTGTATTATTGCTTTTAATCTAACCCAACGCATTACTTGCCCTGGATACAGCACTAATTTATTTAAAAACTACGATTAATTAAGCGGTAACATCCCGCTATCCTATTTGTATTAGTGATTTAAGCTAAACCAAAACAATATAAAACCACTTAATGAATTCCTGTACATACCTTATACCTTATACTACACCTTTACAACGCCTATGTGATAAACCCAAGAATACAAATATCCTGCTGGCGCCCCCCCATTCCTGATTGTAACCTATACCAGCAGCAGCCCCACTACTTTACTGTAATTAAAACAACCACCAACAAAACCTGCCCAGCAACTGGTACCCTTATCAAAATACATCAACCAGCAACATGAAACCCATTAAAATAATACATATGAAATAGTTTGAGAACCATTTTCATATTGAAAACAATAAAGATAAAAATTTAGCTATTATATAAAAGTTTAAGAACCACTGTAGTATTTAATAAAATTTAATATAAATAAAATCAAAAGTAAAATAAATAAATAACAAAATAAAAGAAAACAAAGGGAAAAACTTTATTTACTCAAATAATAAACGCAGTTATTACCCCTACAGAATTCATGTGCACACTTTATACCACTACGCCTATACAACGACTATGTGATAACCCCTTCAATGCAAATATTCCGTTGGCGCCCCCCATTCCTGATTGTAACCTATACTATCATCAGCCCCACTACTGTACTATAATTAAAACCGCCACCAACAAAACCTGTCCAGCAGGGATACCCTCAATAAAATACATCACCCAACAACATGAAACCCATAAATATCATTAAAAAATACTAAATATGAAATAGTTTGAGAACCATTGAATAATATTTAATAAAGAAAATAAAAATTTAGCTAATATATTAAACATTTAGAAGCACTGCAAAGGTTTGAAAAATAATAAATAATTTAAAAATAAAATAAATACCTATTATATCAAACATTGAGAACCATTGAAAAAAAATTTTAATAAGAAAAAATAAATAAAAATTATGGACGCCATCTTGGGTACAAGTTTGGACATGTTCGGCGCCATCTTGGTACCACACCCACCGGAAATGACCTTACCCATAACCGGAAATGATCCCAACACAGGACGTCATAACCCGGAAGTAACCACGCCCACTGAATGTGATGTCATAGACCGGAAGTGGCGTCGCAGGCGTACGCCTGAAATGATACCCGATCTGCACATTACTATACTACTGTCGTGAATTGGCTACATATATTATAGACTTCATATGTTATCGTGAATTAGGTACTTTATTAAAGGAAGTGAATGCATTGAAAAACTACAGATAGTTCAAAATTCAGCTGCCAGATTAGTTCTAAAGGCAAAAAAACATGACCATGTTATTCCGCTACTTTACTCACTTCATTGGCTACCCATACAAGCCAGAATTGATTACAAACTGGCCGTTCTGTGTCACAACTTCTTTTCTGACTCATGCCCTTCATATCTTACTGAACTTTTTGTCAGTCTACTCACCAAGTCGTCAGCTACGCTCCACTGCAGATAGACGCATTCTCTGTGTTCCTAAGACAAGAGCTAAAACATTTGGCGAAAGGTCATTCTCCTTTTGTGCAGCAAAACAATGGAATTCTCTTCCATTACACATCTGTAGCATTTCAACTGCTAAGTCATTCAAGACTGCACTTTAGACACATCTTTTTAAAATTTATTTTCAAAATTAATAAACAAAATTTCTTTAACTGATTAACGTAGCTGATGTAATGAGTATAGCGTATTGTCATTTATGTAGTTAATATGATATGAATGTTTCTTTTTATTGATATATGTATTGTTATTTCAATGTAAAGCGCTGTGAGCCTGTCTCCTTGCTGGGATACAGCGCTATATAAATTATCATTTTATTATTATTATTATTAATTAGTTACAGGTTTTTAAAATTTTGAATTAGGTACTTGATTTTTTGATATGCATTATTGATGCGATTAATTGATGTGATTTGTTGACATGATTTATTGACGAAATTTATTGATTTGATTTATATTTTAAAATTACTTAGCTTTCCTAGAATATGTATCTTAGTTTAGATAATATTATTTGTGATCTGACATGAGCCACTCTTTAAGACTGTCAGTACACGACCACACAAAGTGTCATGTAAAACTTTGGTGTTTGGGAAGATAATAGAAAAACAAGGACGATTAACTTTATATATGTTATTTCTTTTTTTGAACAAGAGATTCTGTGGGTAGGAAGAAATCAATTTAAAATAGTCTCAAGTGAATATATTAGCCTGTTAATTTATTACAATTACAAAAACATAAAGATATATAACAATAGTTATTATATTACGTTTTAACTAAGTCACATGACTTCTTTCATTAAAGTTGTTTAAAGTTATTGTTTATTAAAAATTCAGCTGAAGAAGGTATATAAAGTCATTAAAATTAATCTCAAGTCAGTATAAACATTTCAAGTTAATCCCAAGTGAGAAAAAACATTCATTAAAATATAAACCCAGTCAGAATAAACACTTATTAAAATACTATCAACTTTAATAATTTGAAATAAGAATGATAATTGCTATAACCAGCATATTTTAAAACTACAGAAAGACCATAGTAAGAGAACAATAATCTATCAATGCTTAGGATTATTATCTTCAAAATTGTTTGATTGAATAAGTTGTTTACAAATAATTAACATAATACAGCAATAATTTGAACTTAATTATTGTAGAAATTGTGTTTGAATTTTGTCAGTGAGAATGAAAACTTTATCTTAAAATAGAATTTCATTGCACTTTCTGATGCGCATTCTTGTTTATAGCCCATAAACTCTGCACCAAAAAGCTCGGATACAAATATATATATATAGTACATTGTGTTGTTCTTTAAAGAATTTATGTTAGAAATTTATAATTTAAAACTTTTGAACTTAATTTTTCAATTTAAATACATTACCGTGGGACTTTATTAATAACTTTTGTTAATTTAAATTCTAAAAAAAAAAATTAAACAATTTAAACTGATGTTCACAAAAATGAAATTACATTATAATAACATAACATAGCAAGTATTACAGCTATTATATTAACATAAACTATAAAATAAACTAATTAAGGTTATCCTATATGTATGTTTAACAATATCAATGCACTCCTCCTCTTGTAATGATTGTGTTAATATATTTATGAAAGTGGGATGCCACTGAACTCGATCCCTATTATTAGGGATACAAAGACATTCAAATGTAATTATTTTCGTCCTAATCAATTAACATTAGACCCGAAAAAGCATAATCGTATCTTTAGTTTATGCTATTTCTCAAATTATAATGATCCATACGATTGAAAGCTAACGTAGAAATAAAATCAAAATAATTTAAATTGATTTAGTTACTAATATAACCATAGTAAAAATCATTAACGTTTATTATTACTTTTTTAATTTATAAAAATGCATCGCAACATCGGATATATTTTAATCTAAAGCGATGTTTTCATTAAAGAATAACTAATACCTTAACTTAGCGATGCAGAACATAGTTTGGTAAAGTAAACTAATATCCAACTAAGATCATGTAAATCGCTGAATAAAAGTAAAAGACTAGCGACTATTCTATTCTAATATTGTTGAATGACATGTGGCATAAAACTAACAGAATTCATGACAAATATGTTTGGTATTTAGACCACATGGTGCCTTATGTCACTACCATATGTAACATACAGCTAACTGAATTCATGCTAAATATTTTTTTGTTATTTAGACCATGTAGTGCCTCATGTCGTCACCATATGTAACATAAAACTAACTGAATTCATCCCAAATGTTTTTTTAATTTTTTTTTAAGGAAGTTATATTTTAGTCACTTGCCTTCTAATAAAGCGATGTGTTCCGGCTAATGAAGCGATGCGTGCCGACTCATGAAGTGATGCGTGCAAATTGTGTAATGCTTTCCAACTGTGTCATGCGTGCCATATGTCCACATAAACTGACCTTGAACGTACTTTTAAATAATATCAAAGTATATGAACAATCAATTAAGAGTAGCTTTATACGTTAATCTAATTTGTGATGTGATGTAAATATGTATCTCGTTCTTGATAATATTTGTAAATTACAGAGGCGAAAAAAAAATGAAAAAAAATTCGATTCATTTTTAAATTTTTAAACCGTTTTAAAGCAATATAATGATATAAATTCAAGGAAAAGTTCAAAAAATCTTTCAATTGTTTTCTCCAAATGTGTTATAATTTTTTTTCCAAACTCTTCTCTCAGATTGTTATCATTTATTTATAAGTGTCTAATTAAACAAAATGATTTTTTTTCTTATTTCATGCATAGCAGAACAGATTAGCTGTGTTATGACACAAACTTTTTGGGTTATGAAATTACTGAGACTTAACATATTTCAGTAAATAATTAATCGTGATTTAAAGGTATCTTTATATGGTTATCAAATTAAAATTAATGAAAATGTATCAATTAATTAATTACTACCAGCCCAAACTTTTAGTTTAAGATATTATAAAAAAATAAGCAATTGCAAACATTATCCTTAACAGTTTCCACGGATATAAAAAATAACCCTGTTTAGAACGAAAGTAAACATATCTTCTTCTTCTTCTTCGTTCTCAATATTAAATATTGAGTTTTGCGAGCCACGAGTTTTGCGCCACTTGGCCCGTGGTCTCCGACTTCAGCCTGCAATATTTTCAGGATTTGCTTCCATAGCCTTTGGTCAGCCAAGACCATCTGCAAGGAAGCAGTTTTTTTTTTTTTTTTTTTTTTTTTTGGCAAATGATGCAGCGTTCACATGCCACGGCTTAGGGTTCCACGCACTACCCAGACGTTTTTCACCCAATTGGAGCTGGGTGAAACTCGGGGACGATCACGGCTCCGGAAACAAATCCCTGTCTTCTCTTCGATTTGAAGTCGTGACCATCGGAATGCTAGTCGAGCGTGCTTGCCACTCGACCACCGCGGCCCCGTGTAAACATATAGTACAACTTAAATAGGTATTATTTTGCTTTATTAAAATTGTCTGACTTTGAAATGATTTGATTATATAACGGAGATCAAAGTTTGTCAAGATTTTAAAAGTTAAATTATAACACAAATGAGGGCAAATATCTTTAGACTTTGGTGGAAAGCATAAATACTGGGGTAATCAAAATAATTAGATTTAATTATTTGTTACATAACATAAAAATGGCATATTCCTTTAAAAACTTTTTTTTTAGCCGAATTTGACAAAACTCATTTGAACATGAAGGTAACCAATTACAATTCATTCAGTCTGAACCAAAATAGTTAAGCATTTAAATTAAATGTGGTATCAAACAGTAAATATTGTCTATTGCTTTCTGTCAAAAAATTGATATTTAAGGATAACAATAACGTTTTCCAAGTAAATCTAAAATGTATACTATTTTAAAGAGAATACTTGAAATTAGAATGATGAAACTTATTCCAACAGTTTTGTAAAAGCTTAATTCATTAATTTGGTTAATTTTTTTTTATTTAATAATCTTCCATCTTTATATACATTATTCGTAAACGAACACGTTCAAATGAGCATAACGAATGATCGCCGCTAGGGTCAAAATATCCCAGAGGGCAAGCGTATTAGATTGAAATGAAAAAGGAGACAGGGGGGAGGGACGGTACCAATGAGTTGTTTGTTCACTTGCGTTGTTCCTTCACAGAATAAAATATGATTCGTTGTGGAGTGGTTGTCATGTCTTGGGTTCAAGCATCAGAGTAAACAATTATAATAAAAACATTGTTTTATTTCTGTACGTTATTTTCCCTAATATTTGGCGAAAATGTTAAACCCAAGTGTCATCAAATCACAGTGTATGGTTGGCAAGGGATGGTAGTAAAGGGTGAAGGGCAGGTAACACCAACAAATCACAGTATATGGTTTGCAGGGGATGGTAGTAAAGGGTGAAGGGCAGGTAACACCAGAAAATCACAGTATATGGTTGGCAAGGGTTGGTAGTAAAGGGGGAAGGGCTGGTAACACCAGCAAAACACAGTATATGGTTGGCAAGTGATAGTAGTAAAGGGTGAAGGACAGGTTACAACAACCGCTGTGTAGATCGACGTCTCCTCGTTCACTCACTTTGTTTCCTTACTGTGTGCTGCTGTTTGTGTTCGTTATCTCAGAACCATTCGCATTTTTGCACCAACTTTGATGAGCAAGTATGGAGCGTATGCTACGCCGCGGGTCGTATCTGGTATTATTTATTATCATTATTCTAACATATTGTAAATACTATCGCCCTAAAAGCTATTCCGAATCTAATATTTAATGTTGTTAAAAATAAAGGTTAAATCACTTCTATTATCTAAAAACTTATACAACACTTATTCTTAGTAAAAAGAAAAAAAAACAACTATAAAAACATAATATTTTAAAAAATAAAATAAAATTTTAAAAAATTGTGTGTTCGTGACAATTTAGTGTTATTTCACGGGCATTTTGGTAAGGTCTTAGTATATACATTTTTGTAAGGTCTAAGTACATACATTTTTGATATAGTAATAAAATTAATTACATAGCTGCGACACAAATAAAATGCAAAATGGGCCGAGAATGGGAGACAGACATCAAGAGAATTGGCCACGAATGGAAGATCATGGAGAAATTTGCCCAGGATAGAGATGCCTGGAGTGCTCTTGTTGGTGGCCTATGTCTTAGGAGTAAGTGAAGACACAGAAGATGACCGGTGGATGTCCCTAATGAACGAGAAGGCTCAACAACAAACTCAACAACTTGCTGGTAATTTCTTTGTTCTTAGTTGGGTGGGTCAGTCTCCATTTATGTAGTAAACAAAATTCTTTATAATAATCGTACTTTGGAACATGTCATGCATAGATAATACTTGTGAATTCAATAGAACAGAAGTGTGTAAATATTTGGTAAGACGTTAAATAAGGAATCGTTACAGTATACAATAAACACAGGCACACTGATCATGTAAACAAAATTAAAACAAGCAGGTCACAAGCAGCAAGGAAATCTAATTGTTATTAACACAGGTCAGACAAAAGAACATATGAAGATAGGTTTGTTTAATGCTCACTCTGTCGGACCAAGACGCAAAAGAACAATGATCTCTGATTTCCTTATGGAGGAAAACATTGATATTCTTTTTATCACAGAGACATGGTTAAAAACAAGTGGAAGTGAACCTAAGTGTAAAGACTTAACACCATCAAGTTACATAACGAAATCATTTCCCCGTGCTTATCACGGCGGAGGCTTAGCAGTCATTTACCGTGACCACTTGCCAGTTACATTAATTGAAACTTTTCCTTTCGCACATGACACCTTTGAACTGATCCAGTTAACTCTCACATCGCCACAGCATATACATCTTTTCTGCCTATATAGAACTCCTCTAAGCCCAAAGAACAAACTCCTAAATTCTACATTCAATCAGGAACTCCCAGATTTATTAGACTACGCAAACATGATGCGTGCCAAATCCATAATTATTGGCGACTTCAATGTACATTATGATGTTCCCAATGGCCCCCTTACAGCAAAGGTAATGGACGCCGTCCAAAGCTTTAACTTCGTCCAGGGAGTCACAGAGCCTACCTTCCTTAAGAGTGGGCACATCATCGACTGGGTGCTGTACAAGCAGGAGGACCATATCGTCACCTCCTGCTCCGTCAGTCACGTGCTCACGTCTGACCACTCGGCTGTTCTCTGCAAGCTGAATGTGTCTCGCCCGAAGAAGCAGCCTGTGTACAGGACAGTTCGAAATTTAAAGGCCATAAACAAAAGCGCCTTTAAAGCGGACATAAAGTTAATGCTTGATGACGCTGGACCGGACATCACAGCCCAACAGCTTGACGACAGACTTCGCCAGCTCCTGGACCAGCATGCCCCTGCCACCGAGCGCCTTGTCCCGTCAGTCCGCCGCTCCCCATGGTACGCTGCTGTCGGCTCTACACTCCGCGCTGCCAAGGCAGAACGTCGCCGAGCCGAATGCAGGTGGCGGAAGACCAGACTAGCTGCTGACTTTGAGATCTTCATGACAGCCAAGCGAACGGTCACAGACATTGTTCAAAAAGCCAAAGAAGACTACTGGACTGAAAAAATGCAAAATGTTCTGATCCAAAAATGTTTTTTATGAACTGTGACAGTGTTCTCGGTCGCAGCAAAGACAGCGCACTTCCCTCTGACATTCCCAAAGATGAACTCCCTGATGCATTTGCTGATTTCTTTTCTAATAAAATACAAACAATAAGAGACGATCTTGATCAGGAATGCTCTCAAACAGAACTTGATCCCCTGTTTGCTGACTTTCCTCATACTTTCTCCTCATTTACTTGTTTTCGAGATGTTACTGATGATGAAGTAAGGCATGTAATAGCTAGTTCCTGTCCAAAATCATGTGCTCTCGACCCAATCCCAACGCCCCTCATGGTTGAATGTCTTGATGAACTGCTTCCTGCTCTAACTTCCATCATCAACAATTCTTTACAGTCATGCACTGTCCCAGCCATTTTTAAGCAGGCACTGGTTAATCCACTTCTTAAGAAACCTTCACTTGACGCTAACAACCTTAAAAACTATCGTCCTGTCAGCAACCTTTCCTTTCTTTCAAAAATCATAGAAAAACTAGTACTTGCTCAGATTACAGAGTATCTTCATTCCAACAATCTCTTCCCTCCCTCGCAGTCCGCTTACCGCCCAGCACACAGCACAGAAACAGCTCTGGTAAGAGTTATGAATGAACTTCTCCAAGCTAATGACAACAAGAAGATCTCTCTACTCACTCTGTTAGACCTATCCGCTGCATTCGATACCATCGACCATCAAATACTGCTTTCTCGTCTCTCACATTCCTTCGGCATTTGTGATATCGCTTTATCATGGATCTCCTCATACCTTTCAGAAAGATCACAAGTCATCATGATACAAAAATACAAATCTAAGCCTTCCAAACTAGACTTCGGTGTGCCCCAGGGTTTGGTCTTAGGACCTATTTTGTTTATTTTATACACTAGGCCAATCACCAATATAACATCTAACCCTTCAGTACACAGTCAGTCCTATGCAGTCGACACACAACTTATAGAGTCATGTTCACCAAGACACATCAAAGAGAGCATACAAAACACACAAGTTTGCATCAGCCACATTAAAGACTGGATGACAAGGAACAAACTCAAGCTGAATGATGACAAGACAGAAGTACTCCTTATTCATTCAAAATCTAGACAGCTTCCTGAACCACCAGTCTCATCTATTACTGTTGGTCGATCAGAGGTCAGTTTCTCTTCTCATGCACGTAACCTAGGAGTTACAATGACTGACACACTGACCATGGACAAACACGTCACTAACATATGTCGCTCAGCTTACACAGAACTCAGGAGAATAGCGTGCATTAGACATCTATTGTCCTTTCAAGCCTCTAAAACTCTTGTCTGTTCACTTGTTTTGTCAAAACTTGACTACTGCAACGCACTTCTTTCTGGAATCCCAAACTACCTCATAGACAAAATACAGAAAGTGCAAAATTCTGCTGCAAGACTTGTTTTTCGGGCTAATAAAACCGACCATGTACAACCGCTACTACAGCAACTCCATTGGCTGCCTATTGCCTCTAGAATCAATTACAAAGTCTCTACTCTCTGCTATAAGTCACTGACAGAACCTCTTTTCCCCGTTTATCTTTCTGAGATTCTCCACACCTACACCCCTACCAGAAGCTTACGCTCTTCTCAAGACAGTCGCATTCTTTCGGTCCCTAGAACTAAAACAAAATCCTACGGTGATCGCTCCTTTCAGGCTTTAGCTCCTACTGTCTGGAACTCTCTCCCNTGTGTGTGTGTGTGTGTGTGTGTGTGTGCGTGTGTGAGAGAGAGAGAGAGTGTGTGTATGCGTGTGTGTCTGTATGGGTGCAAGTGTATGGGTGTATATTGGTTACGTGTTTATATTGATTCTTAAATGCGTATATTTATTTGTTTTGTCTTATTGTAATTATGTTTTAATCACACTCGCTTTCACTGAAATGTCATTACCATTTTTAGATGTTTTAAACTTCTATAACACTCGTTTCATATAGACATAGGGTTCTTACATATAATAGCTAAAACGTTTAAATTTTTTATTTGTTTGTTTGTATGTTTGTTTGTTTGTGTGTTTATTTGTTTATTTATTCATTTTATATGTTTGTTTTTCTGTTTATTGGTTTACTTGTTTTAATTATTTATTTCTTTATTTGTTTACTTATTTGTTGTTACATAACTTGGTTTTATTACTTGTTCATTTCCTTATTCGTCTCCTTGCTTAATTGTTTATTATTTCTATATTTATTGAAAAAGAAACTTACCTCTTCGTTTTATTTTGTAACATAAAATATGTTGAAATTCTTCCATGTATTTTTACTGTGTAAGATGTATGATTATTGAATGCATCTATTAATTTTTGGTAGTGTTTTTGTAAAGCGCAATGTGCTTTAAGAAACTGCGCTATAGAAGCGTCCTTTATAAATAAATAAATAAATAAATATAAGAGATATAACTATCTATGTCAAATTTGGAGATTTTCACACACTAATAATAATTTATCTAACAAATTCTACACAAAATGATAATTTATTTTTATTTTAATCAGTAAATTTACATTAA
This sequence comes from Radix auricularia, assembly GCA_002072015.1. Classification (NCBI taxonomy): domain Eukaryota; kingdom Metazoa; phylum Mollusca; class Gastropoda; family Lymnaeidae; genus Radix; species Radix auricularia. The sequence continues at coordinate 427,186 of MUZC01004454.1, forward strand.
GTGTGATTTATTGATGAGATTTATTGACTTTATTTATTGACTAATAAGTTGACGTTAGTGATAGACGTGATTTAGTGTCTTATTCATTGCCATTATACGTCAGTTAAAATGACCTAACTACCCTAGAATAGACATCCTTGTTTGCATTACATTATTTTTTTTATTAAACATGAGCCAATTTCTGAGAAGTCTGGTGTTGACAGAAATACAATATGGCGACGAATGTAAATGAACAATTAGTTATCAAGACATAAGATTATTATCTTCAACATTGTTGGATGACACAATTTGTATACACATATTCACAGTACAACAGCAATATTTTTAACTTAATCGTTGAAGTAATTGTGTCTATAATTTGAACGTGAGGAAGAACACTATTGTGATACAATTTTATTGCAAAATCTGATGCGCATTATTATGTATTGCCAGTAATCGCTGCACCAAAATGCTCCGAGACAAATATATGTTAACTTTGTGTTGTTCTTGAGAAAATTAAGGATAGAAGGCACGAAACTTAATCTTTTTAATGCAATTTTAAATTTTATATACAATACTATACTGTTTCACATTTTTATATACTTGTGTTGGTTTAAATTTTAAAAAATATATATATATTTTTTGTATTTTTAAATGGAAGTTGAAACAAAGAGAATTTAAATAAAAGTAACTTATTAATTTTTTCAGTATTTATACTAACGTAGTCTTCAAAATTAACTTACAATTGTTAACCTAAATGAATGTTTAACTATGGTTAGGTAAAAGGAGATTATGTCTACTTTCGGGTACTTTTATGTCAGTGGTATGCAACTGAACTCGATCCCTATAATTAGGGATACAATAACATTCAATTATCATGATCTTCGTCCCAACTAGTTAACACTAGTTTCGAAAAAAACCAAATCTTGTCTCTATTTTATAATGTTTCTCCCTTTAACTGTTACATTTATTGATACGAACGTAAATTATAAAATTATTATCTTAAGGTAAATCTTTTATAAAGTTCTGTCTTTTTAACTGCATAGAGTGGATTGCACTATTTTATAAATGCATATAGAGTAAATTACCACTAGAGAAACGCTATGTCGTACGAAACACTTTTTCATTAAGCGCTCTCTGTATGTTTATTTGCTTGTCTAACACAAAAACGAACATGCATAAGTCGAAATAGTCCATTTTTCAATATCATTTCATCGTTTCGTTTTCCGGGAAATATTATTTTGTGAGTAAATTTGTGTCAACATCTTGACACTTGCGCCTTGTATGCTGTCAACTTCCCTAGGAAGAACAATGGTGATATCCGGGTTAAGACTACTTTTCCTGTTTGATTTGGAAAACTCTCTTTTTGGGATTGCATAATCACTTACTAATAGGTCAGTAACCACTCTGTTAAACTTTGCAATGTTTTTAATGGTAATGTTCTTTTTAAAGTGGTGTTTACGACGAAGTAAGCATAAAGTTAGTTTTTACTTTGTACGAAACGCTTTTATTTCTGCAGAAAAAAAATTTGATATGGGACTAATTCTTGGCCTCTAGAGTTATTTGAAAATAGTAATGTTTGTTTTGAGGGCATGTTAACGTTGAAGTATATTTGTTTTATTGTAGAATATTACTTCAGGGCAAACACTTTTTCATATAGGAAAATTAAGGTAAATATCTAAGTCTAGTCTATATCTAGACTCCTAAGTTTTTATTAGGATGAAAATTAAATAGAATATAATTATATTTCAGATTTAAAGCAATGTCTAGCCTAAGAACAAAACAGAGCCCAGATGTAATCAATGCGGCATTGGCTAGTATTAGGGAAAAGCGGCTCTCTATTAGAAAGGCTTCTAAGGACTTTGGCATTCCACTTGCTACTCTTTACCACAAATTGACAGGCAAGCGGCCTGTCATAGCCTATGCAAAGACCCTACTCACGCCTAAAGAGGAGGTCAAATTAGCAAAGAGGAAGAAGAGAAATTTATTAAGTTTCAAGCCTTAGCTGTGGGGCTAATAGAAACGTGCAGTGTAGCAGTAGAAGAACCCCAAAACTGTACAGTCAAAGCTAACTTGACAGTAGATGACATTTTAAAGCTGCCAGCTTTTGTTACAAGGAATAAAAACAAGAAGAAAACAGTAAATGCTCCAACCAAGACGAAACAGAGAAGAAGAGAAGATAAAAAAGGAAAATAGTGGAGTCCAAGAAAGTAAAGAAGTATCCAGTAATAGATCTATCTGAACGCACAGTTAATTAAAAAAGTAGAATTTGACATCGTTGTAGACAATATTTTTAATATAGAAGAGGATCACTTGTTGGCAGGAATGTGTCAAGGGTGCAAAAAAGGGGGAGGGGCAGAGGTCTGGGTCCAATGTGATGTGTGTGATGGCTGGTGGCATGCACAGTGCACGAAAATTGTGCATCCTTAAAACAGGACACTTTTGTTTACACTGTTTGCTGCCCTGACCAGTGACTGTAGATTATGTTATATTTTATGTTATGTTATTTTATTTCTAAACGTATTTTATCTACCTAAAGTTTATTTTGTAAAAAAAAAAGCTTATACTGATATTGTAAGTCTACTATGTTGTTCTTTGGTTCTGTGTGCCTTTATTTAAATGTACATATCATACAGAACTAAGTTATTTGGGCTCTAATTTCTTTAATAAAAGTTTTTGCATTATTATTGACATCTCTGTCAGGGGTATGAGAATCACTGTTTGTGAAAGTTGTATTTTGCCCGGTCACAAGCTCATGTTGTGATGTTTGTGAACGAGATTCACGTGGGGTGCGTGGAGCAGTCCATGCAAGGTCTGTCCAGGCCCACGGTATATAACTCGGGTGTGTCTCGGCTGTAGGAGAGGTACGGACACAAGTCGCCGAGTGACGGTGAACACGAGGAGTACCCGAGCTTTAGGTTTGCCGTGTTGGCCGGCTGGACTGTACGGCGGGCCTATGTTGTAATAAAGATACATGGAGATTTGGTAGCGGGAGAGTTGTACATAGGTGACATGTGGGGACTCATGTAAATAAAGATTGCTGTAAAAAGGGACTCGAGTTTAATTACTGTACAACAGTTGTTGGTGTGTGAGCCTTGGACCAGAACCCTAGACAACGAAACCTGACAATCTCCAGTGTTATTTGTTAGACTCCCTTCATTAAAAAATGATTATTTAGTGATTTTGGTTATGTGTTTCCTATGACGTCATAGTGTTTCCTTTGAAAAAAAATACGCAAAAAAGTGTTTCTCAGGCGGTAGCTTGCTGGGTCAGCTAATATTGCTTTTACACTCTAACCTCACGTAGTATTACAAAAATGCTTCCACATTATAGTAGTTTTGTGGTCATTCTACTTGTAGGTGCTTTCATTTTTACTCCATGTCGAGCGGTTTAGAAACTAACCCTTGAAAGCAAGAAGTCGTGCTAATTTTAGCGTAAAGCGTTTGCAAAGTGGTAATTTACTCTATATGGCATACATTTACGTCATATAATTAGTAATACAATAACGTTTAACTGCTATGATTTTAGTCCCAACCAGTTAAAAACAAAATCCAAATAAACCATAACAATGTCTCTATTTTATTCCATACGTCAATGTATAATGATTTATAATATAGACATAAAATCAATATAATCTAAACTGAAATAGTTACTAATGTACTCAGAGGACATAATTTACGATTAGTATTTTTTATAATAATTTTTATCAATGTAGCCCAACCTTTGAGATCTTTTAATTTCAAGCGACATTGTTATGAAATAACTCATAGTACCCGTACTTAGCAATGAAGAAAAAAGTTTTTTAAACTGAAGTAGTTATCGACTATGATCATAATAAATTAATAAAAGGCAACTGACATTTCTTTTCTAAAATTATTGTGTGACATGTAGCTTAAAAGTAACTGCATTCATGTCAAATGTTTTAGGGATGTAGGCCATGCGGGGTTCGTGTCCCTACCACATGTAACATAAAACTAATTTAATTCATGGGACTTAAAACAGTTTGTAAAATAATTATTTGTCCCAAACTTATAATAATCCTTAAATAAATTCATTTTTAAATCCCTTTTATTACCTTCACCCTCTTGTCGTAGTCGGTTGGGCAGGCGAAAAAAAACAAAATTAAAAAATGATCCACTTATCGTTATGTTATCGAGCTTTAATTTTGCACATACATGTGTCACTTAAGAAGGCATTGTATCAAAATTTTAGATTAAATGAACGCACCGTATTTGAATTAGTGCACATTTAGTTTAACTCTATAAATTTCTATGTCGCCATCTGCTATTGTTTACTTTGACATGAAGCTGGAGTTCTTTCCTACATTTGTTGACCACACATCCCCTCCCCGCCGTTTTACAGCAAGTTGAGTTCAGACACGATTAGTCAGTAATTGTTTTTATCTCAGTGTGTATTATATTAATCGTAATTAATATTTTAAAGCCTTCTCATAAATAAGGGATTTGTAGGATCTTTTGACTGGTTTTTAAATTGTTGGTTGTCTAATTACATAACAGTTGACACTGTTAAAATATTTAGACAAAAGACAATGAGCCTGGTTATTTATTATGCAGCTGTTCTCTAAACTGATCTCGAGGACGACGACCTGCCTCACCCATTTAGATGTTATTATTACACCTCTCTAAAATTATTGAATAAATCACGTTGTAACCTGCCCCACCCACTTAGATTCTAGTATTTCACCTCTCTAAAAATATTGCATAAATCACGTTGTAACCTGCCCCACCCACTTAGATTCTATTATTACACCTCTCTAAAAGTATTGCATAAATCACGTTGTAACCTGCCCCACCCACTTAGATTCTATTTTTTCACCTCTCTAAAATTATTGCATAAATCACGTTGTAACCTTCCCCACCCACTTAGATTCTATTTTTTCACCTCTCTAAAATTATTGCATAAATCACGTTGTTACCTGCCCCACCCACTTAGATTCTATTATTTCACCTCTCTAAAATTATTGCATAAATCACATTGTAACCTGCCCCACCCACTTAGATTCTATTATTTAATCTCTCTAAAATTATTGCATAAATCACGTTGTAACCTGCCTCACCCACTTAGATTCTATTATTTAATATCTCTAAAATTATTGCATAAATCACGTTGTAGCCTGCCTCACCCACTTAGATTCTATTATTTAATCTCTCTAAAATTATTGCATAAATCACGTTGTGACTTGTCCAAGTCAATCCATCTTTTATTTTGAATTTTTCAAATGGGAAAGAAATGTTGCCAAATTTAATTACATATGAACAAATATTGCTACGGTTACGTTTACAATTTTTTGTTCGAAAATTTGCTTTCTTGGCTTGAAGGTGACTTTGTACAAGTATATCTTTGAGGCTTTTTATCTCTCCGGAAAGCAAAAAGAGATGGTTTCATGAAGACCGTGTGGGCTAATTGATCAGCCATGGGAATCGATCGGTTTTTTGAGTATCATCTCCAGGCTACTTTTAACAACACCACTGACAATCGTTAGATTGCTGTCTAAAGACTTGACAAAATATTTACAGAAAATGGAGATGTTGATTTTAACAACATCACTGACAAGTATTACATTTCTGTCTAAAGACTTGGCAATATATTTACAGAACAAGGAGATGTTTGTTTTAAACCTGACTGAACAGAATCAAAAACATACTCTCACATGTTATAGTTATTATAAACCAGATAACAATTTTATAAATATTGAAACGTCTAGTAAAACAATTGAGTTTCTACAAAACAATATGTCGTTAAAAGAAATATTTAATAAAATCTAGATAGTAAATTTTTGAAAATAATATGAGCAACTCGACTCTATTTGACAATAGTAAATAAAATAGTTTCAAATTTTAATGTAATTTACTAAAACTTTACTAAATCAAATGCAATTTTATTAGAGAGCTGTAATATATAAAAAAAAGTCTTTAATTTGAATGACTGCCTAATCTGATTACTGATATCATTTTAATTGATATAGCTAATCTTTAAATCATTATAAAGGACCTCCCTAATATAGCTATTCTTTAAATCATTATAAAGGTCCTCCCTAATATAGCTATTCTTTAAATCATTATAAAGGTCCTCCCTAATATAGCTATTCTTTAAATCATTATAAAGGTCCTCCCTAATATAGCTATTCTTTAAATCATTATAAAGGTCCTCCCTAATATAGCTATTCTTTAAATCATTATAAAGGTCCTCCCTAATATAGCTATTCTTTAAATCAGTATAA
>MUZC01004454.1:439503-452693 GCA_002072015.1 Radix auricularia
AACGCTGAGGAGCGATGTACGACAGTCTACAGCAGTTAGTTTAGTTGAAAAATCGTGTTTTGATGAGCGCTGTAAAAATATTTAATATGATGACGTCATTGTTTGATGTGCATCGGTACGCAAAATACAACCCCTATTATTATTGACAAGTTAAGTTTGTGAGCCCACTCTCCTCAACGTCTTCGAAGTGTTACTAGGTAATAGTAATATTAATAGGAATTCGGGAAGGAAACTTTGGCTTGAAATTGCAGACGAACATAATTCTACAAGTAAGTAAGCCACAAATATTATTGTAGATGTTGTTTATTTAATTCAATCAATAATGAGTCTAAAGTTGAAAAATCGTGTTTTAATGAGCGCTGTAACAATATTTAATATGATGACGTCATTGTTTGATGTGCATCGGTACGCAAAATACAACCCCTAATATTATTATTAAATACTTTGCGTACATTTCATAAAGTTTAATAATTCGTATTTATCAAAAAAGTACAAGTTAGTTGGCCTTCTAAAAAAAAGGTTGGCGCGTAGGCGCCCAAAAAAAGGGGGCGCCGCAGGCGCCACGGCGCCTCGGCACAATCTAGTATTAAATATTCATTGACAATCTTAATCCCTTGTTGTAGTAATTACAACTCCGACAGTTGTAGTGCTATCTGCAGTGCTTGCCACTTATATACATACATTGTAGCTGATGAGGGCAGGTTGTCACTCATATACATACATTGTAGCTGACAAGGGCAGGTTGTCACTAATATACATACATTGTAGCTGATGAGGGCAGGTTGTCACTCATATACATACATTGTAGCTTATGAGGGCAGGTTGTAACTCATATACATCATTGTAGCTTCTGAGGACATGTTGTCACTCATATACATACATTGTAGTTGACGAGGACAGGTTGTCACTCATATACATACATTGTAGCTGATGAGGGCAGGTTGTCACTTATATACATACATTGTAGCTGATGAGGACAGGTTGTCACTCATATACATACATTGTAGCTTATGAGACATGTTGTCACTCATATATATATACATTGTAGCTGATGAGGACAGGTTGTCACTCATATACATACATTGTAGCTGATGAGGGCAGGTTGTCACTTATATACATACATTGTAGCTGATGAGGGCAGGTTGTCACTCATATACATACATTGTAGCTGATGAGGGCAGGTTATCATTCATATACATACATTGTAGCTGATGAGGGCAGGTTGTCACTCATATACATACATTGTAGTTGATGAGGGCTGGCCATGAACTGAGACCCTAATAATGACGCACCAAAACCGTGTGTTGTGCACATTAGCTATATCGTGCTTGTTCTGTGTAACCGTGTAAGAAAAGATGAAATTCCTGCTATGTTCTTTTCAGGCGTCTTCGAAGCGATATTGCTGGAATTCGTAGAAAGTTTTCAGGATGTGACAAGATCTCAAAAATATGAGACTCATTGCTACTCCACATTTGGATGAGACAGAGATTTGTCCGGTGTATGTCCAAATGGAACTGATCGAAATAAAAAAAAAGAACGCACAGTTTGTGAAGAAATAAGGAGAGGGAATATTTACTGGAGACATGAATGTAGCTGTGGAGTATCCCAAGCGAAATAGCAAGAAACCCTCTAATGCTATTGTGAAGCACTAACATGTTTAAAGCGTCATTTTCATAATTTTCATTGAATTATCTCAAGAACAAATATCGAACTCGACTGTTATTAAAGGGGTTCTAGAATGGTGAAAGAAATCCATCAATCGATCTGAATGGAAGGATGTGGTGGAGCAAGCCAAGGTCCTACATGGGCTGTAGCTGGAAGGATGTGGTGGAGCAAGCCAAGGTCCTACATGGGCTGTAGCTGGAAGGATGTGGTGGAGCAAGCCAAGGTCCTACATGGACTGTAGCTGGAAGGATGTGGTTGAGCAAGCCAAGGTCCTACATGGGCTGTAGCTGGAAGGATGTGGTGGAGCAAGCCAAGGTCCTACATGGGCTGTAGCTGGAAGGATGTGATTGAGCAAGCCAGGGCCCTACATGGGCTGTAGCTGGAAGGATGTGATTGAGCAAGCCAGGGCCCTACATGGGCAGTAGCTGGAAGGATGTGGTGGAGCAAGCCAGGGTCCTACATGGGCTGTAGCTGGAAGGATGTGGTGGAGCAAGCCAGGGCTCTACATGGGCTGTAGCTGGAAGGATGTGGTGGAGCAAGCCAGGGCCCTACATGGGCTGTAGCTGGAAGGATGTGGTGGAGCAAGCCAGAGCTCTACATGGGCTGTAGCTGGAAGGATGTGGTGGAGCAAGCCAGGGCCCTACATGGGCTGTAGCTGGAAGGATGTGGTTGAGCAAGCCAGGGCCCTACATGGGCCGTAGAACCACGGATGATAATGATGTTGCTATATGACAGCAGAAATATCAAAATTGATGGGTAATATTTAAACCAATAATATAATGTTTATTTTTCTGGACACACTTATCTTTGTTTTTATTAAGAAGTGTTTGATTGATCACAACCCTTATTTCCAGATCCGTTTATATTATTTTTTATGGATAATTTGACACCCAAAACTAAATAAAGTTACTTTTATTGTGCCTACCCCGTAGCATAGCACGGGTATTTGCTCATATTCTAATAAAACATTTAAACATGTGGAATAATCATGACATAAAATTGTTTTAAAATATATTATATTGGGGTCTACACTTTTCTTTCTGAAAATGTGAAAAAAAACTTTAAAACAGTTCAATAATATGTTAATAATGAACTCATTTTTTAATAATTTATATTAACTTGTAATGTCTAAGCCGTGCGACCAACCGACCATACGACCGACCGACTGACCGACAGACAGTGCGATCTTGCAGGAAGAAATTTTGGATCGATTTTTTATCAACTTTATTGTAAGATAGCCAGCTGAAATTTTGCAGGCAGACTCACGCCAAATATAAAAATAAAGTCTAAAAATTTCAAATCGATCGAACTTTCAGTAATTGAATTACTTAATTATAAAATTATTTTATTTATTTATTTCTTTCCTTCATGTTAATTGAGAAAAAGTGTTGTGGTGTGTAATATGTTTAACAAAATTTCATGTCGCGCAATAAGGTGCGCATTATTTTGAAAGCACTTTTTAAAAATAAATTCACGATCGGTGCGCATTATATTAAACACGTTTTAACAGAAATAACAAGAATTTTGTATTTTTGGATTGTTTGCCCTTTGTATTTTACTGAACATCCTTATAGTTATGATGCTTTATATAAAGGATTTATCGGGGAAAACTTGGTTATTTATGGGTTTTTTAAATTATATTTAATCTTCCATTTCTTAATAATCAAAGTCAAATTCTGTAAAAGAAGATGATCAAATAACGGATTGTCCTTGGGGTCCTTAATATTTTATTTTGAAATTACTAGTGACTTGGTAGACCTATGGATGCCACCCTTAATATTTTATTTTGAACCTACTAGGAGCTTAGTAGACCTGGTTGATGCCCCGCCGTCCGTTACGGTTAGTGCAGGAATTTATTAGTGATAGTCATTCAGCAATGTCATTTTGGCTTTGTGTGGGCTCGATCCCAGTCCTCATGTTAGCGCACTATTGAGTTTGTTTATAATAACATTAAATGCAATATCTAGATCGCTGAAAAAAATTTTGAAAAACGTCAACAAGCAAATTTGAACAAAAACTTTTTTTTTTAAACAGGTAAAGTGCAGTCCTTTAAAATAATCAGAACCTTTAAAAGACACATCTGTTTAAGACTATATCGTGCTACATGAACAAAACATTTAGAAGATGAATTTTTTAAAACAGCTTACACAATACGTCAGTATTTATCAACATATATTTTAATGTTTTTTTTTTAATTTACTCTTCTGAGAATGCGCAAATTTTGCGAGAAAAAGCTTTTCGTTTATGACGTGACTTATGAAATATCCAACCATTCCGACCAATTTCTGTGGATTTAACTGTCAAAATTTTTTTCATTTTTTCTAGTCCTTCTGAACTGAAATTCTAAGGGCGTGTATTAAATTTATCTTTCTCTCTAGTCTTTATCAACTGTATTCTAAGGCCTTTAAATGTTTAATCAATTTATTTTATGGAAAAAAAATGACCGTTTGTCTATGAAATTTTGCTATTCGTGTAAAATGTTCCATAAGTTATCAGAATACATAAAGAAAGAAACAAGGTCATGTCGGTTTCCACGAAAAATAAAGCGAAACATGTATAGACATATACATAAATAGAATAAGGCACAGAAATTAATCGAGGCATGTGTAGACATATAAATAAAAAGAATAAGATCTAAAATCTCATAAATCACTTATTCTGAGAAAACAAATATTAAAAGAATAGACAATACACACACTACAAAATGAAAAAAAAAATACTATGCGTTCCTGACAATGTAATGTTTTATCACGTGCATTTTTGTAAGATCTTAGTATACACATTTTTGTAAAGTCTTAGTATATACATTTTTGTAAGGTCTTAATATATTTTTTGCAAGGTCTAATTATATGCATTTTTGTATGGTTTGAGTATAAACATTTTTGAGAGGTCTTAGTATAAACATTTTTATAAGGTTCAAGGATATACATCTCTGTAAGGGCTAATTATATACATCATTGTAAGGGCTTACTATATAAAAATGTATAGGGTCTAGGTACATTCAGAGCAACATAGTCTTAGTACATACGCTATTGGATATTCCAAGTATAAACATTTTTGTATAGTGTAAGTACATCAANGGAACTCAGGACGTGTTAGCGCATTTTCGTATTATGTATCAGTACTTATGTTAGAAATCAGTATTATGTAGTTATCAGTAATTGTGTTTAGATTTTAGACATATTTTTATGAATTGTCTTGTGTAATGAATATACTTGACATTTTTTAAATTTAAAAGTCATTTCTTTACATTTTATAAAATTTTATTTTCTCTTTAATCTAACTACAAGTCACCACAAAACTCTCTAAACTTTTACACATATTCTAATGACGTCAAAAAAAATATTCATTTGCAAACTTTCGTATTCGACTTCCGGCAATGGCGGCCAATGTTAGCTCTCGATTCGCAAAGTTTTTTGGTAGTTTTAACGGGGTTTTTTAATGGATCGAGTAACTGAGTGTTGATGCACAAATGGCAGGTAAGGACATACAAAAAACATATATACATCATGGGTCTAGGACTTATGGATGCTGTGATCAAGGGTGATGACAGACGGACGGACGGACAAAACGGGTGCAATAGCGCATTCGACATCTCGAAAATGCGCTAAAAATTATACTATCTTATATCAAACATTACTTTTGCTATAAAAAGTATCATGTGTTGATCAAAGTTTTATCTACTGATTTATTTTGTCTCCTTTTTTACAGGGAGCGAAATGAAGTGGCATGTCACTTTGATAAAATGGTTAGATATTTGAGGCTTTTGTCTGAACCCTCAACACTACTGCCTAAAGATTGTTACAAAAGGGCATATGCTAAGAGAAAACGTATGGGTATTATAGTTTTCTTGATTTTATAGTATTAATATTTATTGATACATTGTTTTGAGAATGTATGTGTGCATATACTATTCTAGGTTTTATTCAAACAAACTTTTAAGCAACAAAAACATAGTAATTAATCTCTTTGATGGATAAATTATAAATTCACAAATTTCTTTTTGTAAACAAATAGTAATTCAATAATAAACAATTTTCCCAACTAGCTCGAAATATATTTTGTTAATGTAACAAGTCTGTAATAGTTCATTGTTGTGCCAAATTTACGGGAAATCCCAATTTAATGTGTATTTAATATGTTAATACAATGTTCTTTAATTGCATGTGCGAGGGCGTGTTTTTGTGTGTGTGTAAAAAAACAGGATGTGAGCTGCGTCTTATTTTTGTCTAGCTATATTATCATTTCAAACGTGGGCTTATCGATTGAATATAAATAAATTCTTTGTTAACTTTTATCTTTTAGTGAAATTTGTTACCATATTATGTACATTTATATAACCTTTATGCTACCATTTAAACCATAAATTTGTAAACTTTCCCTCAAATTGTTTTTCATTCATTGATGTTGCCAGGAATGAGTAATTTTTTTGTAAAAGTCTGTTATTCGTCAACTAAGTACATGAAAAAGTAAAAGTTTATTAAAATATTTATTTAAAAAAAACAGACGCTGCTTTCATACATAAATGTATTGATCCCTCCCAACTAATTATATAATAATAATAATAATAATAAAATGATGATTTATATAGCGCTGTATCCCAGCAAGGAGCCAGGCTCACAGCGCTTTACATGGAAACAAAAATACATATATAAATAAAAAGAAACATTCATAGCATATTAACTACATAAATGACAGGCAAGCGGCTGTAGGAGAGGTACGGACACAAGTCGCCGGGTGACGGTGAACACGAGGAGTACCCGAGCTTTAGGGTTGCCGTGTTGGCCGGCTGGACTGTACGGCGGGCCTATGTTGTAACTAAGAGACATGGAGATTTGTTAGCGGGAGAGTTGTACATAGGTGACATGTGGGGACTCATGTAAATAAAGTTTGCTGTAAAAAGGGACTTGAGTTCAATTACTGTACAACAGTTGTTGGTGTGTGAGCCTTGGACCAGAACCCGAGACAACGAAACCTGACAATCTCCAGTGTTATTTGTTAGACTCCTTTAATTAAAAAATGATTATTTGGTGATTTTGGTTATGTGTTTCCTATGACGTCAAAGTGTTTCCTTTGAAAAAAAATACGCAAAAAAGTGTTTCTCAGGCGGTAGCTTGCTGGGTCAGCTAATATTGCTTTTACACTCTAATCTCGCGTAGTATTACAAAAATGCTTTCACATTATAGTAGTCTTGTGGTCATACTACTTGTAGGTGCTTTCATTTTTACTCCATGTCGAGCGGTTTAGAAACTAAGCCTTGAAAGCAAGAAGTCGTGCTAATTTTAGCGTAAAGCGTTTGCAAAGTGGTAATTTACTCTAAAGATTAAGAGTAAAATTATAAACTAAATTGTTGTAGAAACAGTGTCTGCATTTTTTCAGTGAGAAAAAGAAAAAAAAAATTATCTTAAAATAAAATTTTATCGCAACATCTGATGCGCATTACTGTGTATTAACCGTAATAGCTGCACCAAAAAGCTCCGATACAAATATATGTTAACATTGCGTTGTTCTTGAGAGAAGTTAGGTTAGAAAGCAAAAACTTTATATTAAAAGTAATTTTAAATTTTATATAAAATACCGTGACACGTTATTATAAACTTGTGTTTGTTCATTTCCTTTTATTTGATAAAAAAAAGAGTATTTTTAAGTAAAATATAAATAAAGTTTACAGAAAACAAATTTAAATTAAATAATACAATTTAACTTTTACTTTATTTATATTTACGTAAACTTTAAAAGTAACATAATAAGGTTAACTTATATGGATGATTGACTTTATCAATACAAACGGTGCTCTGGAATGTTGAAAGGGCATATATTATTTAAGTGGCATGCCACTTAACTCGATCCCTTTAAGTAGGGATAAAATAACCTAAACATGCAATAATTATTTGTCCTATGTAGTTTATTATTAATCCACAAAAAAATCATAAACTTATCCCTATTTTTTGTTATTTTTGCTTTTATAATGATCCATACATTTTAACTAATAAAAAAATATAATCAACATAATTTTATTTGACCTAGGTCCTAAAATAATCATACTAAAAATCATTGACGATAATTATTTTAAACAAATAATTGATAAATATGTATCCTCACATCTGAGACACTTTAATATCACGCCTGACGAGCGCGCTGCCACTAGACCACCGTAGCTAACATAAGAATGTGTTCGGCCTGACGAGCGTGCTGCCACTAGTCCACCGTAGCTAACATAAGAATGTGTTCGGCCTGACGAGCGTGCTATCACTAGACCACCGTAGCTAACATAAGAATGTGTTTGGCCTGACGAGCGTGCTGTCACTAGACCACCGTAGCTAACAGAAGAATGTTTTTGGGCCTGACGAGCGTGCTGCCACTAGACCACCGTAGCTAACATAAGAATGTGTTCGGCATGACGAGCGTGCTGTCACTAGACCACCGTAGCTAACATAAGAATGTGTTCGGCCTGACGAGCGCGCTGCCACTAGACCACCGTAGCTAACATAAGAATGTGTTCGGCCTGACGAGCGTGCTGTCACTAGACCACCGTAGCTAACATAAGAATGAGTTATGCTCGCTTGTATGATGCTAAAAACTTTGGACGATATACGTTTTTTTCTATAAGGGTATTATAAGAATTATTGTGATTGCAATAATATTTGTAACTGATTACTTTTGTAATATTACAAGTGTTTTTGCTATATTAATTTCATATGAACCATTGCACATTTCCATTATGATTATACCTTAAAGATAAATGGAATGGGCTTATTTGCTATGTGCATAGTTGAACAATTATCCATCAACATAATTATATATACATAAAGGCGAAGTGGCCTGACAACAAACTTCCTTGTCGGTGGAGTGAATGAAATTTTCTAAAACATTACATACAATAACGTAATTGGGCTCTAAATACAGCTTGTTGTAAATATTATTATGTTTACGTCAATTTTTTGGAGTATGTTTTATAAAGTTCTAAATACTAACAATTTAAGTTCATCTTTAGCAGTGATGCTAGTTTTCTAATAACTTCTTGCACGTAGAATTTTTTTGTGAGTTAAGTATGTTAAACTATTGAAATTATAAATGAGTTTCAACTCATACCTTGAAAACTTGCCGTTTTGTGTGATTGGGAGCTTAGTACTAATCGTCCTTTTGGATTGAAACTTTTAGTATTATTTTTCTGTTGAGATCGGTAGTTCAGTATTAGATGTTTTTATTTAAATGGGTAGTTTACTGCTAGATGTTTTATAGATAGGTAGCTTACTACTAGATGTTTGTTTAGATGAGTAGATTTCTGCTAGATTTTTGTTTAAATGGGTAGCTTACTACTAGTTGTTTGTTAAGATGGTTAGTTTAGTATTAGATGTTTGTTTAGATTGGAAGCATACTACTAGATGTTTGTTTAAATGGGAAGCTTACTACTAGATTTTTGTTTAGATGGGTAGTTTACTACTAGATATTTCTTTAGATATGTAATTTAGTATAAAATGTTTATTCAGATGGGTAGCTTACTACTTAATGATTGTCCTTGTATTCCTGATTTCTTATTATTGTGACATAGCCGTCAATTTTTTTTACAATACATCAGCATCCTTCGTCGGATTTACTGCAGGTTCCACAAATTGTATGCAGATCTTTGCCGAAGGAATCACACAAAATTGACAAACTGTAATCTTTTTGACATCCAATACACATTTTTTTCACATGATTATAATAAGGCAACATGTCTGAACTTTCCGATGGTTCCATATCTAGGGGCAGTCACTGCATTTATAACATCCTTCATTTCTTATTGGACGTTGATAAGGTCCCCCCCCCCCAGCTACATTATCGATCACATCTCTGGGAATGTCTAAAGCCCAACTTTGCTGTGTAGCCAAAAATGGTCTCAAATGGCGACTAATAAATGCTTAAGTGAAAACAATTTTTTTTCATGAATTGAACAAATCTCAGACTGTCAGCCCAAGTCTTGAATCTTTTGTGTACATCCATGTCATCATCATGTTCTGGACATCATGGTTGGCCCGTTAGACGGAACCTTGGCTTTGACTTTACCTCGCTTTACTGTGTAACCAGTTTTAGACGGAACCTTGGCTTTGACTTTACCTCGCTTTACTGTGTACCAGTTTTAGACGGAACCTTGGCTTTGACTTTACCTCGCTTTACTGTGTACCAGTTTTAGACGGAACCTTGGCTTTTACTTTACCTCGCTTTACCGTGTACCAGTTTTAGACGGAACCTTGGCTTTGACTTTACCTCACTTTACTTTGTACCAGTTTTAGTTCAGACTACATGTTCTCACAATGTAACATTGTGTCAGAATAATATAAACTAGTCACAATGGCTGAATTTTTCCCAAAAGGACAGACTAACACAATAGTATCGTCATAGCGTGGTAACCCGTTTCCTAGTACACGCCACCATACCCAAAGGACAGACTAACACAATAGAATCGTCATAGCGTGGCAACCCTTTTCCTAGTACACGCCACCATACCCAAAGGACAGACTAACTCAATAGTATCGTCAAAGCGTGGCAACCCGTTTCCTAGTATACGCCGACATACCCAAAGGACAGACTAACACATCAAAGCGTGGCAACCCGTTTCCTAGTATACGCCGACATACCCAAAGGACAGACTAACACAATAGTATCGTCAAAGCGTGGCAACCCTTTTCCCAGTACACACCAACATAACCAAAGCTACAGATGTACCGCTAACCGGACAGACTTCCGCTACCACAAAGGGCTTAAGCCAAGGATACTCAACCATTGAGAATGGGCCATCCAATGTCCTAAATAACCAAACTTCGTGCTTTGGCCGTAACATATATATANTATATATATATATAAATATATATATAATTTGTTTACAATGCATAAATAATTATTAGTCAGTATTCTATTTTATTTAAAAGACCATCTGCTTTGAAAAGTGAGCCCCGAAATATGTTAGTCCAAAACGGGGTGCCCATTTGTGCTATGTCCCCGGGGTCCAGATAAACATAGCAACGGCACTGTCAATTGAAGAAATATCAAGGCGAAGAAAAAGTGTTACATAAGTTTCATTGAAAAGTAGTGGCTACAATATAATGTGTGTCCAATCATTTCTAGTTATTCTATATGGTATTATTAGTATGAAAAGAATTCCTTTTTTTTAAAAAAAAATGATGATACTTATTTTAACTTTTTCATAGACGCTCAAATTCTCTTTTCTTTTAAAATTAACGATTTTTTATACTTATAATTATTATTATTAATCCAACTTAGCGGCAATACTTACGCACAAGAGCAGATGCGTCTCTAATGTTGGTGTTATTCAGTGTGTTAGCTCATAGTGTCACACAGTTCGGTAGCTCACAGCTGTGGTAGTTTGCTAATACTAAGGGAGGCGTTATCCCCAGGATTCTGCGGATAACGTTCAGCATTATCCCCATAATTCTATTAATAGATCGATGCTGAAGGGAGAATTCAGTGAAATATTCTCAAGTCTCAGTGCCAGCCTTATTGTTTTTCATGTTAATCATTGATTATAAGTTTATATTTTATATGATTTTAAGTTTATATTTTAGATTATTTTAAGTTTATATTTTAATGGTTATAAGTTTATATTTTACATTATTTTAAGTTTATATTTGAGAATCTGTTCAGTCCACTGAGTTAAATATAATATTAACCAATCTCAGTCCATTTCGTATTGGATATAAATGTAAGCATATTATAGGCTTTTTAATACTAAGGCTATTACTGTACTATACTATTAGTACTACTTACTAATATCATTATTAATTGTGATAGTAATACAGGTATTACAGTCCCAACCCATGACATTTATTATTGGACAATACAGACCAATACATTATATTATAATATAATTTATATATAAAGCTAACACGTTATCATCATTTAAAACTCCAATAAGAATACGGGACTAAACACAAACATTTCAAACCATAGACAACATATAAACGTAGGACGCAATAATCTTCTGTATAAAAGGAGCGTTTGTAATGCATAAGATATCTTGGCTTGAACTACTTATAAATCTAGATATTGGTTATATATATATATATGTTTACAAAAGTTATTGGTCGTTGTATAGTTGTATTATTTTTAACTTAGCCATCTTTATAAATTTTTTTATTAGTTTATTAAATAACGTATGTATTCCTTCTCTTTAACTATGAATATTTAGTTTCTTTTTAAAAGGTAAGTACATGTATAGGCATAGATGATACACCACCAATTTTTTAAAAACAAATTCACACATCAATCTATAAAGCATATATATTATTTGTTTGAGAGAAATACTGAACTTAAAAATGTTAGGTTTTGATACATTAAATGCTCCGAGCTTTCATATCAATTTTATCTAATTCTTTTATCTAATACTAGAAGTAACTAAGAAATACTTTTTTTTCACTTAATTTACATGTAAATAATGTAATCAACATATAATTTTAGTATGTTAGTACATTATCTAATGTTCTTACTTATATTATGTAGACTTAGATAGAACAGAATAACTCTATTTATTTCAATACTTTTCTGTGTTAAATTTTTTGACTTAGTGTTGACTTGTACATTACATTTACATAATTTAATTTTAAACATTAATGAGTATGTTCGTTATATTGCCTGGATAGAAAATTAGCTGCACGCAACTTTATTTTTCTTGTTTCTTAAGTCTTTGCTGCTTGATACTAGTATTTACAATTCTTGTTGTCATAAAATTCACTTACAAAATTAAATTGCTAACTTATTTAGTGGAGTTAATTTATTTCAATTTAAATACAATTAAAATGATGAAACAGAACTAAGCAATGAAATAATACAACACATAAAATGAAAAAAAAAAATTGAATTTAATTTTTATTGTTAAATTTTAAAAATCCTTAGGCTGTGGTTACACTGCACGCGAATTCGCTCATCTAGTATACGCGCGAACGCGCATCTGAAAAGTAATTTTTAAGGTGGTTACACTGCAAGCGATTGTTTCAGCTGATATCGCGCGAATTACATTGTTTGTCTTGACAACAAACTTTAACCTTTATTCTTTTCGCTATTTAAACACACATTTTGTGTGTTTATATAGACATCGCCTACTTTCGTTTTTATTTGTTTAGCCTAACAACCACTGTTGTTATTTAAAAAATAATATTTGCACATAAAATTAGAATAGATAAAAATCAAATAAATCTCCCCCATTATTTCATTAGATTGGTAAAGATCAGAGTGACATGTGGTTAAACCAAAATCTTTTAGAGTGAGTAAGAGTGTTGAATTTCATTTACTTCGAAATTAGATCGCAACATAAAACATTGCTTCCTAATTATGATTAAATTGATTATTAGTAATTTTAGGCCTAGGCCGCTGGCGCTAGACCGCTAGACTAGAGTGCCTAGCCAAGAGTCACCGAAAAAGTTAGTCGTCCAAGTAGCTTTATTTAAATGAATTTTTCAGGATGAGACCTAGAACATTTGTTTAAAAATTAAATAGAATAAGACCAGGTATTAAAAAAAAAAAAAAAAAAA
>MUZC01004455.1:6079-73928 GCA_002072015.1 Radix auricularia
CCGCAATATTAGCTTTGGCTTTTAGTGGCCAAGAATCAAGGGTGTGTGACGTTGGCTCTATTATAACATCATTTTTATTTGTTTTAATAAAAGCCTTGCAATGCGCAATTACTGGACCTGGTGTGATCCTGTCTACATCTCTAAGTGATCACATCACTTTTTTTGTCTCCTCTCAGTTTAATAATTTCAAACCCTTTGTAAACCAATGCCAAATTTCATAGTTGACTCTTTGAAAACTCCAAAGCCATTTAGGAAAGCTGGAAAAGACAAAAATAAATATTTTATGTTAAATTAATTATTTTTAATTGTAAAACCAAAATATGTCATATATTTGACCACATTTTGTTTATTATCAAGAAGTATTTACTTGGGACTTCAAAAAAATATATTAAAAACTGTACAAAATAATAAATTTGCCAGGACAACCAAAGAATTACAGTTACATAAACAAATTCTAAAACAATAATAACACTAAAATTTGTAGAAGGTGCATTCTAAATTTCAATATTCAAAATAAAACTTAATATAAGTATAGTATATGTATGTTATTATCTCCATGTAAAGCCCCATGTAAAGGCTCCTAACCCGCTAAATAAATTTTCAATTTATACTCTAATAATAATTAATAATATCAGTACATTTTATAGTAACAAAATTACAAATACATGTTACATACTTAAAATATAATCGTATTGACTTAGGCCTAGGCTAGTCATAGCATAAAATTAATTAATTAATTATAATTATGTTAAATTTATATTATTATTACTTATTACATTCAAAATTGTTAAAATTAAGTACTGGTACCGTGTGAGTAGGATACTGATATGAATCTTTTCAATTTTAATGGTTAGCCTTAGTACTTAGTGCCTGGTCTTGAAAACAATTGAGTCAAGTCTTTAGTGGTAGCTCTGTGATACAAACAATTTTTAAATTATAATATTATAATATAGTCTATAGTATAATAGCATATGCTAACTATAGGAGTATTAAATTATTATGAGACCCAAAGTCTCTCTTTCAAAAGCAAACAGGGTCTTCATAATTATTGCTTATTGAAGGTCCTAGTGCTAAAAGTAAACGTACTTAAGTCATATTTTTGTCGAATTCAATTTATTAAAACAAAACAGTTGACATTTAAGTTTTAACTACAGACTACAGTCTACAGACTACTGGTTATGACAAATCTACTGAACTGTATATGATGACTTAGTTGAAAATAATAAAGTGTTATTAGGCATTATTGGGTCCACTATTTAATTTTCAAAACCAAAGTGTCCAAAGCCAAAAGAATTAAATTTAAATTGCTATCATCAAAGAGTCAAAATATGAATTAAAACTTGATTATCTCAAAATGTGTTAAGTAAATTGTGACTTACGTCAAGTACTTTTACTTTTAGCACTTTTACTAGACACTATTAAGTTATTACTAGTACTAATACAGTACAGACTAGTACTAGTACAGTAATAATAATATAGTACTACTACTACTTAGTACTAGCACTAGTAAGTTAAGTAAAGTTAAGTAAGACTAAGACTAGTACTAGTACTACAACTACTAGCCTTTGCCTTTACTAGCAAACCTCAATCAAGCCAATCAAGCTTATTATTATTATAAGGCTTATACTTTAATACAACACTACACATAATCGAAGTGATAAGTGAGAAAAAAAATAAAACATTGAAATAATCTATAAAATGCCCCAGAAAATACTCACTTCTTTTTATTGTTGATGACTGTTGTAAACACTCTGTGGTTGTAGATCTAGATGGTTTGTCTTTTTCTTGGAATGAACTCTTGTTTTGCGACAAACTTTTTCAGATTAATTTTGTTTTAACTTCAGTTTCAGCAGTAGCAAATATGTTAATCTTTTAACATTCGACGTTTTAGTTTTATAATTTACATATTCATGATATTCTCTTTCAATTTCTATTATTTTTGTGTTCACTTGTCGTAAGTTCAGTTGTCTGTATGTTCAGTTGTCAGTGTGTTCACTTGTCTTTGTGTTCACTTGTCTTTGTGTTCACTTGTCTGTGTGTTCACATGTCAATTGTTCGGTTGTCTTGTGTTCAGTTGTCTAGTGTTCACTTGTCTTGTGTTCACTTGTCCGGTCACCCTTCCATTCATGGCCGATTCTCTTGATGTCCGCCTCCAATTCTCGGCGCCAGGTGTTTTTTGGACGTCATCTTTTCAATTTACCCCGTGGGTTCCATTTCAGGGCTTGCCTTGTTTTATTAGAAGCAGGTTTCCTTAGTGTATGATCGGCCCCCCTCCACCGCTTTTGAAGAATCTCTTCCACAATGGGCTTCTGTTTAGTCCGCTGTTACAGTTCCCGGTTGCTGATTTTGTCTGGCAATTGTTAATGAGGGCTGGATTCTGGTCAGGTTTACAGCCGTTGTTCCTCAAGTCTCAGCTCCATATAGCAGCACTGGTTTAACCATAGCGTTGAAAATCTTTAATTTTAACTTGCTGCCTAAGTCGTTGACGACACACACAGTCTTGAGTTGCTGGAAGGCTGCTCTTGCTTTTCCGATCCTTATTTTGGCGTCGGCATCAGTACCACCTTGTTTATCTACCAATTTACCAAGGTAAACAAACCTCTCCACCTCCTCAAGGGCTTCTCCTTTAAGCATGATGGGTGATGTACTGATGGCATTAACCTTGAGGATTTTACTCTTCCCTTTGTGTATGTTGAGACCTATGCTACCAGAAATGGCAGCGACAATGTTTGTTTTCTCCTGCAGCTAATCTTGGGTATGTGCAAGGAGGGCAAGGTCATCAGCAAAGTCGAAATCATCAAAATGATCCCACAAGGTCCATTGGATGCCATTCCTTTTCTGTGTAGATGTTTTCATCACCCAGTCAATGGCTAAGAGAAACAGAAAGGGTGACAGCAAGCAACCTTGTCTCACACCAGTCTTCACCTGGAAAGCATCTGTCACCTGCTGACCATGGACAACTCGGCAGTTTATCCCTTCATACATTTTTCTGATTTTATCCGTAATCTTCTGTGGCACCCCATAGTGCCTTAGTTGACATAGAGCGGCGAGTTCCACTCTAGTGACTACTCTAGAATGATGCGCAGTGTCGATATTTGGTCAGTGCAGGAACTGTTGGTGCGAAAACCAGCTTGTTCGTCCTGTAGCAGAGGGTCTACCGCGTTTTTCATCCTGTTAAGCAATACACTGTTGAAAATTTTTCCTGGGTTGGACAGAGAGTGATCACTATGTAGTTCAAGCAGGAGCTTAAATCTCCCTTCTTTGGGATCTTGATAAGTTATCCATCTTTCCAATCAGAAGGCACTTGCTCCTTTTCCCATATCTTCATAAACAAAGGGTGTAGCATTTCCCCACTGGTTTCCAAGTCCGCCTTCAGTGCCGCTGCTGGGATGTCATCAGGACCTGCAGCCTTTCCATTTCTGAGTTGTTTAATGGCCCTGCTAATCTCTTCTTTTCTGGGACTACTACAGTCAATTTGCAGGTCATTATCAGCTGGATTGATATCTGGCGGGTTCCTTGGTCCTGGCCTGTTTAAGAGCTCTTCAAAATGTTCCTTCAATCTCCATCTTTGCTGCACATCACTTGCAATGTTGTTTCCCATATTATCCTTCACTGGTCTCTCTATCTTGCTAAATTTCCCAGATATCATCTTAATTGTATCAAACAGTTCTGGCATGTTCCCCTGGTAAGCTGCATCTAATGTTTCTTTAACAAGTTTGTCAACAAATTCTTTCTTGTCACTCTTGATGCTTTTTTCTTAAATTCTTTATTTGCATCTGCATACTCTTTCTGGAACTTGTATTTCTGGGCTCGTGTGCGGCTGTTGTTTATTTCTGTTTTATTTCTTTTCCTTTGTTTTATTTTATTCAGTGAACCTGCTGTAATGCATTCTGTGTGTGCCCGTTTCTTGTTTCCTAGCACTTCATGGCATGTTGAATGGACTGTTTCCTTCACGCTTTGCCACTTTCCTTCGTTGGTCTCGTCTTCGAGTATATGGCGTATTGCTTGGAAGCAATAGGACAGTGAGATCTTGAATTCTTCCTTTTTTGCTTGGTCCTTCAGGTGGGAGGTATTATACCGAGACCTACATGCTGGTTGCTCGGTATAATGTCTCTTTAGCTTCAGTTTTATCCTGGCCACAAGAAGATGGTGATCTGGGGCAACATCAGTTCCCCTCTTTAAACGAACGTCTTAGAAAGATCGTCTAAATTATTTTTACATTCGTACATCGTGCTTACATTCCAAATTCCGATGGTGGTGGTGTTCCTGGTAGAGATGATGGATGTCGGCCTAACAGCTTCCATATTTTGGCTTTCACCATTAGGCGTCATATTCCCCTCCTCAGAGGATCCATCTTCTCCCGGGACTGAAATGACTGTTGCTACTCTTTTCGGTGTTTTTTGTAACTCTGCTTTTTTACACGGCAGGGTTGTTGGCCTCGCGCGCAACCCCTTGGGTGTTGCCCCTAAAAGCCTTTGTTCGGGTTGGGTCCCTAGCCTTTGTGGATCCCTCCACTTCCTACAAGGCTGAGTTTGGTCCACCCCGGGTATTTTATTTCTCCGGTACCCTCCATATCTGGTGGGCTTTCCCCTATCCGCCGGCTGGGGAGGCGCTCGATAGAAGATCAGCAACTCCCGCGAGTTGGTCTTGAATATTTATTCATATTTCGTGAATTAGTGGAGAATTCATGAACAATAAAGTGATGATGTTGTTGCCGGTGAAAACACGCAGGACACAACTGGAGTTAGCTACTTGTTTCATCAGGGAAGACAAGAATGACATTTTCAATTGCACTTAATTTTCTTTTTCACAGAAAGACACATCATTACTTGGCATTTCATCTTACACATATACATGACGAATCCTTGTGCACTTCTTGGAGACTAAGAAATAACAGCATATCCGAGAGCTAATTCATCGTCAGGAACGTCTGTCATTTTCATTAAATCTTTTGGACATGTGGTGAGTTCTGACCTTGCTTATAGTTGCTTGAAGATTACTTGTGCAGTTCCAAGGAGACAAAGCCTTCTTCTATCACGCTCATAACAACAGGAGCAATAGAAAATTTTTTGTGAGAACTCCCTTTTATTCTTTCGGATTGCATTTTGAAGCTCGATTTCAATTCCATTTGTCATTGCTTTCTCAAAATTGAAACAAAAAGAGCCAAAATTCCATAACCTTTACTTCATTGTCATCAGCAACAGATGAATGTCCACAGATGGCATGAAAATTTTGGCTACTTTTTCGGCATGCATGTATGAGCACTACTTGCTTCATTTAAGCAAGTGCGGCAGATAGCAATTGAAATGATAGGCTCTTCGATAACAATAGTTTAACCACTGCTTTTTCCATTATATTTGATTGCACCCTCATGGTTTCATTTGTTATAAGCGCTGTCTCTTGCATTTCTTCATCTCTGTCATCTTACTCTTGTGTTGCTGTGTACCATTTTTTCGAGGTCTTCTTCTGTTTTTACATGGTGTAAAACATCGGCAGGTAGGGACAACGCGTTGAGGCCCCCTTAAATTTTAAAGTAAACGGGAGCTTCGTATGACTATTTTTATTCACAGAATAAATTTCTAATTTTTTATGAGTTGGACGAACTGTAAACCCTCACTTTAGTTGCCAGTTTTCCAGATTGTTTTGTGAGTGGCACTGCTTACCAAGAATGACCTTCAAAGTGGGATTGTACCAGTTTAGGCTGCTTACCACATTAGTTGCTTATTCCCCGCCGTATTTGGACTTTAGAATCATTAGAGCAGCAATCAACGTAATATATATCTTTTTTAATGTATTATTTTGAAGTCCTATAACCGATGGTCCTATGTAGTCCTAATTTTTCCATTAAAACTTTCTATGGGCTTGGTAGAACTAAGTGAAAGCCCCGATTCCCTTCCAGGTCAGGGGAAGACTTTTTTAGCTTTAGTCATTAATCATTTGTATCGTGGCTTTTCGTGGTCTGGTATTCTACTTCTTCTACCCCCTTTGACTTCAAGGCCCTAAGAACCACAACGTAGTGAGATGATCTTGATAAACTATTATAAACTTTCATTCCCGATAAGGATGGGATTGAAAGTCTATAAGACCGACCTGACGACGGGATATGAAGTCAGAAAAAAACATTGACTTAACACAACGTCTTTTTCACGTCTTTTTGTTTTTTCCTGGCATGGTTCACAAGGGTTATATTAATATACAGTTCAATAATATGTTAGGTAACATTTTTACACATTATTGTGATTTATGAAACATTGCTTTATTATTATAAGTGTTTATGTTTTTGTCAGTTAAAGAGTGCATACAATTTTATGGGACACCATTTATAATAATGTATATATACACATACCCTTCCTACGATTTTTAGTTAAAAATCGTTGTCAGTGAATACATAATTTATTTCACTGTCACTTCATAATATTTGTAAAAGTGAAACGCTTACATGGTAGGTAACTGACTGCAAGAAGAAGTAGGAGACAACAAAGAGTTCCAGGATTTTCTCCCATTTTCACTTTGTATTTTGAAGGCTTAGATCACACTTCTGGAGGAAAAAAAATTAAAAAGCAATGTGAAATTGTATATAAAAATATATGAATTTTGTTGACTTAATGGTTGTCAGGATCCCACCAAAAGAAAAATAATAACAAAATCTCGTGTTTGTTTTTTCAATCAAAAGAACAGTAATAACCAGTTTCTAAAAAAGTTAAAATACACTGTATCAGTTTCGTGTTAAACAAATGAGAGATTTACAAACTTTTAAACAGAGTGTTCATAAGTAAAGATTTGATGCTCAAATGAACGCTAGGTCTTCAAGTATGCACGCTCGGCTGGCGTACTGATGGTCACGGGTTCGAAGTGATGTGAAGTCAAGCACTTGTTCCCTGGGCCACGGGTTTCACAGAGTCCACCCAGCTTCAAATTGGTACATAAAAAAGTTTGGGAAACAAAGGCGGCTTTGTAATGCGTGGAACACTCATAGCCATGGCCTGTGAAAACATCTAAACTTGCCAACAGACCGTCATGATTTTTGGACGTAATAATCTTTTACATAGGAAGAAAACTGCATACTTAAAGTCTCATCATCACTTATATACTCTGCATAGAAGGAGCATCTTTATAGATAAGACAAGACAAGTAGCCACGCTAACCCCCCTTCCCGCCTAAAGCCTCTTCCTGGGCCAGTCTCAAAATGTTTAAGAAAAACAAGTTAGAAGTAGAAGCTAATCTTCTTTTTTATTTTTAAGCTTTTTTTCAATTTTGACTATATAAATACAATGTTTTAATTTCAAAAATTATAAACAACTTTAAATTTCCAAGAGACATTTATTTATTAAAGAGGTGATTTGAGGTATTTTATATACCTATACCTTTTTACCGGATTCTGACTGCAGTGATCCCCTGTTGATGACGTGGGCAAGATTTCTTTATTTCTATTCAAATGTAGAACTTTCATGTACTTGAGTAAAAAAAAAAAATTATTATTTCTTTTCCCATCGTCAACAGTTTGAAAAAGAAATCTTCTTAATTTTAATTTTACCTTGTAAATGAAAATAAAATTTAGAGTAGTTAGGTAAGGTGGAAACCATTTTCTATTTAAGATTTGTTATTTAAATTAGAAAATAATGATGAACTAGATACTTAAAAGTTTTTAAAAAATATTTTCTTTACATTTAAAATAACTTTTTAAAAAATGTATTTTCAATTAAGATTTATAAGATTGTTTAATAATTAGACCATAAAGACGTCCTTGACAATTATTTCCTAATTTATTTTTTTAAGTATTTTTTTTTCCCAATTTACTCTTCAAATTTGTCCAGATGTCCGATGGTCTTGCATTAAATGTTGTTGAGTTTATGGAGGCGCCAGGAAGACACGGTTGGGCGATTGGACTACCTCATACAATCAGCGGTTCTGGAAATGATGAACACTGCAAAGGATATCAGTAAAGCTCTTATAAAGTACACAAGCACGCAATTAAATGACACTGAAATTCTATTTATATAAAAACAGCTAACCGCAGAGAAAATGTTTCCAGCTCAACATTGCATCGGCAGTTATCCCCGCCCCCAAAGTTTATTCGCTTTGTTATGATTTCTTCGTCATGCCGTTTATGTCTGTTCACCCCCACCTTTCTTTGCAATAGTTATGAGCAAATGTGCCGCGTAAGCTACGCCGCGGGCATCTAGTATTCATTAATTCTTTTAAAAATTGGTGCAAACGAATGCTTTTTTATCATAAAAAGGAATCAATTCTTACAACATTAACCAATCAATCAATCAATCTGTCGGTCTGTCTTTGTGTCTGTCTGTCAGCCTGTCTTTTGTCTGTCTTTTGTCTATCTATGTGTCTGCCTGTCTTTGTGTCTATCTGTCTGCCTGCCTGCATGTCTTTCTGACTGTCTGTCTGACTGCCTACCTGTCTGACTGTTTGTCTGTTCCTGTCTGTCTGTCTGCCTGCCTGCCGATCCGTTTGTCCATCCGTCCGTCTGATCCGTCGATCGGTCTGGTCCGTCAAGTCTGGTCTGGTCCGTCTGGTCTGGTCGGGTCTGGTCCGGTCGGGTCTGGTCCGTCTGGTCTGGTCCGTCTGGTCTGGTCGGTCTGGTCTGGTCACGTCTAGTCTGGTCATGTCTAGTCTGGTCATGTCTGGTCTGGTATTGTCTGGTTTTCTTTGGTCTAGTTTTTCCTGGTCTGTCCTGGTCTATCCTTGTCCACCTGGTCCGCCGGACTGCCCGTCCCCGTCCGTGGGTCTGACAGTACGTCTTCCTCTCCGTCTGTCTGTCCGTCTGTCTATCTCTCTGTCTTTCTTTCCGTCCGTCCAACTATCCATCCATCCATCTTCTCACACACCCATTCATCTAATTATGTGTATATATATATATATATATANTATATATATTATAAGAGGTGGTCTTTTTACTATTATCCGGACCCGGACAGTTTAGCCCCAATATTTGGTGGATATGGATTTCAGTTTAAGAGCTAAGGAGGTGTACTTTACTACTTTATATTCAGTATTTAATACTGTTAATTAAAATTGTATTATCCAAGACATCCAGAGGAGAGTATCTGCTATATTCAGTGACAGTCTCTGTTACTGACAACTTCAACTATGAACATTTTACAAGGAATTTAATAAACGAACTTGAACGAAGTTAAAGTAACTGTGTAGAGTGTACCAAGCAAACAGTGTTGTACTGAGTGTTTAGTGTGTACCAAGCAAACAGTGTTATACTAAGTGTTAGGCTAAGGGTGGTGTACAGTGTACAAGATGTCGTGATCTAAAGCCACAATTAAAACTGTTCTTTAATTCAGACGATTTAAGTTTAATTAGTTAATTTAGTTAATTACTTTATGTTGTGAAGTAATATCTATACTTTTTAATTTAATGTTTTATCGCGTATTAAAATTGATTTCATTACTATGTTTTACATGGATTAGAATGATTTCATGTTCAACGCTTGTTAATTTATGGGTTTTTAAAAAAAAAATGTATAATAATAATTTAATGTATAGCTACTTTTGATACCTTCATTATTTGTATAATTGTATATTTATGGACAATAGACATAGAGCTTAATAATTGACAGACTAAATAAGATATTACACGTGAGACAAGCAAACTTTTATATTTTAGTTTGCAAATCAAATCAGAATTGAAATCCGGATCCTACCCGGATCAGCAATAATTATTTGGCGAATCCGGTTGTGGCGGAAATCGCTACATCTTGTCCTAATATCAAGCATGCCGGATATATATATATATATATATATATATATGTGTGTGTGTGTGTGTGTGTGTGTGTGTGTTTATAAAAAAAATTACATAAATAAATTTGTTTATTGTTCGTCGTTAAATTTTCAAAATTTAAGAAACATCAAGACATTAATGTCACTTACATGCCAATATGTTGTTAATATCTCTTAATAAGTTATATTAATGTTAATTTTACTAAGCTAAATATTACGTAGACCAAAAAGTCAAAATGTCTCCAAAACTTGTAAGGATTCACCCATTTCTTTATATAACCTTGGCGCAAAAGAAATATTTGTTTATGGTGCCTTTTGGTGCATAAATCTTTTAATTTTTTTTTAAAATTTACAACCAAATTTGAGCAGGAATTTCTAGAAAGTTAAGATTTACGAGGACATATCTATTCATTCTAGCTTCGTCCTGATGTAGCTTAGAGTTCCATTCAGAAACTTGTGATGTCAATTTTGCCTAAAGGGTGCGTTCTTAGATCAGGCAAGAGATAGATAGTTGGTATGTCTTCAGGGGAGTGACCAGTACGACTTGTCTCGGCCAGTCAACTAGATTTTGCCTTGTTGTGCGTTTGCTTCGCTATAGCTGAAATCGTTCATTATAATAAGGCGCCAAGAGACTAGAGTCATTTCAGTAGTCGTACCCTGTGCCAATGGCCCTTGATGTGGTCGTTAGAGTAGCGCTTTCTTTGTTCGACCTCCGCGGGGCTTCTAACCATCTTTAAATTCAACATTTAACGCCGCCTTGGTAACCGATAGCTTTGCATGCGCACGAAATGCCTCTCCTAGCGATCAGGCTTGGGAGTGTGTCTGTAACACTAATGTTGGGCATATTTTTCAGTCTTCCTGTCTTGGCATTGATATACCGTCCATGTTTCGCGTGCATACAGATGAGCAAAGACCATAGTAGCTCTGTATATTTGGAAATTGATCTGAAGAATAGTTCTCGGCTTCTTCTTTGAATTTCGACCGCAGAAATACAGTCCCCGCCAGCCGCGGTAGTCTAGCAACGGAAGATTGAAAAGGCAATAATTATGGCATATTTTCTAGCCCCTTACTGATGCAATGGAAGTGAGCAGTGCTTTTCTAAAGTGGGTTGCTAAATCACTCAGGCGCCTGCCAGACACATCTGCTGCTCAGTGTCACTAGGGAACTGCCCTTTGGCCTGAGCCGCCTGCATGCAGGTCTTTGGTTACGGCTCAACTGCAGCTTAACTACTTGCCAGTCTGCAAAAGACCTTGAAATAAATGAATGATGATGAGAGAGGCTTGAGCTGGGAATTTTTTACAGTGAAGAAGATTTACGCAACACGCCGACCCACTCTCTGGCATAAAATGTCGAGATAGTTTAATGTGAATGATTTAAGTTCAGTTGCTGACCACAATGTTTTTCTGTGATTTTCTGGTTACCCGTAGGCTCACAGAAGATTCAGCGTGCAGGGAGCAGAAAACCTTTTTTTCTATATGAAGGTAGACAAATGCCAGGTATGTGTGACCGTTGTGCTACATGAAGCCACACGTGATAACTGGCTGCCAGGTAAAGACCAAAGGTGACGAACAACCTTAAGAGGAGTAAGACTGCTATGCATGCAGAGGAGCTACCACTCCAATATGTACAGCTTACACCCCCTTTTTCTGCGTTCGCAATCAAATAAGAAGCTGAGGACCATTCCTCTTATCATTGGAACATATAATATACATAAACAAATGGACAGAGATTACATCAAGAGACCCAACTGAGAACTAAACTAAACACATATTCTTGGGACCTTAGATCTAATCTCTTAAGGCCTTGGTTAATACTTGGGCAAATTTCTCATTCTGTTGGGCAGTGCCATACAACATTGTCTGCACGTAGGACTCCCTTACCCCCCTAACCTCTCCGGCTATGTCAAGCGTGGGACATGACGTCAACAAGTGTGTTATCGTCTCAGAGGCTTGGCTGCAATGGCGGCAGTTGAAGTCCCTGTTGTGATCTAGGCTGTTAAAGTAAGATTTGGTTGGGCAATACTCGGTGTGCATTTGGGTCACAAAACTTTGTTCCCTTCGTTTTAGACCCCACCACTGGTCTGATCTGCTCGGTCTGGGCATGCTAGCGAATACCCCTCTGGCTGTCGCTCCATCTTCCCACTCCTGGTACCATTTCTCCATGAAGTGGTTCATTAACCACGCCTTTGCCCCAAGAACTGCCCTATTGGACCACCCGTTTTATAATACGTTGTCTATATTACCACTCTTAGCGAGACTGGTCTAGCGTGAAAGGTTGAACTAAGTGAAAGTAGCTCAAGGTTTACCTTTTATCTAAAGTGACAGAGGAATGTCGTGAGGCCGATGTTTTTCTCTGCCACGAATAAATCATTAGTATGCAAATTGGGTCATCCTCCAAAGGGCATAAATTACAGACTCAATGCGATGCATCTACCTGTTTGCCGCGAAGAAATATTTTAATATTATCAGCTGCTATGCACCAATAATTACAAAAGCTGATGAAGTGAAATCCAGGTTTTACGAAGACCTTCAATTTATCTACGGCCATACTCCTTCTAATGATAAGCTAGTCACTCTTGGCGACTTAATAGCAATGGTGGGCTACGATAATACTCTTTTAGACGGTGTGATTTTAAAACATATACTTGGCCGCTATAATGTCCATGGTCTCCTATTGCTGCAGACGTGTGCTGAAAATGATTTGTTGACTCAAAAGGAGTTAGATAAACCCTAGCTCAAAGCACTCGTATCAATAGACTATGTCATTACAAAGAAGAAAGATAGGCCATACCTTCGTGTGGCCAATCTAAATGCGGTGCGATATGCTGGACAGACAGACCATCGCCTCATCATCTCCAAACTTAATATTCGCATTCATTCCATAATGCAACCACAAGGGAGAAAAGACTTAAAACGATTTAACATCACAAATATTAACTTTGCCAGCACTAAACAATTCCTTGAGCATTACGTTTAGAACAAATCAAAGAAAGTGTAAAGACCCACAACCTCTACTTAATCTTCGCTTCGCAATGCTGATGAGACATATCTATTAACTGACAGAGAGAATATGCTAGAGCAGTGGTGGCCAAACTAGGGCCCGCGGGGCGCAAGCAGCCCACCAGTCTATATTATGCGGCCTTTTGGCATGTACACGTACGATCTTATGTCACTACTAATTATTTAATTGTTAAAAATTTTCGCTATATTTTAAAAATTTTATATTCTGAGTAATTGATTCGAAATCAAAAGATATTAAATCGGTATTATGACTGTAGAAATACTTGGTGATCATTGTCAACATCCCTATTGGAAACCACCAAACAAAACTTTTAAATTTCGTGTCCAATTTAACGACCGGGGAGTGAAAAAAAACAACAATCCGTAAAGACTAGGTGTTTGACCATATTTGATGAAATTGTGATTCTATGAATTGTTATGTGAATTTAGTCTATGTGCGAAATTTCAGCTCGATAGCCTCACAGGACGTGCGTAATTTTCGACTTTTTGTTTTTTCGCCGGCCCGACGGACCAAGAGACGACGGTGAAGTTAATCAAGTGATTAATCATGTGCAGACACATTTTCTACTATAAATCCCTTAAACGTGGAACACAAATTATCTAAACACACATTCTTGTGACCTGAGGTATAATATTTTAAGGCCTTGGCTAATACTTGGGGCAACATGATCCATCTGCTTAGCAGGGCCATACAACATTGTCTTGACGTTGGACTCTTTAGCCTCCAGTACTTCCCCGACTATATCTAGCGGCGGAACACGACGTCAGCAGGTGTGAGACCGTCTCACTGGTTTATGATTTTCTATAGCGAGGACAATGCTATCGTGCCAAGTTTTTTATCACCTCATTTTTTACTTTATCCTGTCCTGGTACCTTACTAGTCACTGTTTGCAATTCGATCCTAGTGAAAGGTGCGGTAAAGTCTCTAGCATGCGGCCCCGACTTCCTGGCATTCTCTCCATGTTTCCTGAGATGGTTCAGGGTACGGCTTTAACTGGTCTCTTTCTGCTTCAAGCTCACCTTTGCAAAATTCTTGTTCAAAGCCTCGGCACATTTTGTATCTGTGGTTGCAGTGCCTGTGATCGTTTGCAAAGGGCTCGGATTTTTCGTTTTTCCCATGCCAGAAAGAAATTCAATCAATTGCCACACCTTTCTGCCATCTACCAGGTTGAGTTTTCCGCATGAACTAACCCATTCTTCCTTCTTAGCCTTGAGATTCTCTTCCCGGATTTTGGCTGTTAGTCTGTTATAAGTGGCACGAGCAGCCACTGTCTTAAGTCTTGATGCCTTTTCCCGGCCTTCTTTCGTTGGCGGACGAGTTCTGCCATCTTTTTGTTCCAGAAAGGTCGGAACTTTCGGTTTTTACACGTTTTTGGAATGGCTTTACTTGAAATCGACAAAATTATTCCCACAAAGTCATTGTAAGCAGTCTGGATTGAGTTAACTACACTACTTTTTGGGTATTGATGATAATGTTGGATTTTCTTGTTTAAAGTTAACACGAGCTAACTAAATACTAACTCATGTCTAATTCTAAAAATGTTGTAAGTTTTCGAGTAAATTTCCACGATGTTTACAGGCGAAGTAGTATTTTTAACTATCACTCACTGTTAGCCGGGGGCTTAAATGTATTTTTGCAATACTTGCTATAAAAATTAAAAAGTTTTGATGGGTCTTGACCATAATTGGTATATAACGACTTGATGGCCCACAATAAAATATTATAGGACACTTAACTCATATAATCCATTCTTTTTTAAGCTGTGTGCTCCTTACTTAGGTATGTTATTCATCCTATTGCCATCAAACTTTTGGAAGTTGTAGATTACACTGATGCAAACATTTGTGGCGTAAAAAAATTGTTTAAACACCACTTTTTAGGGGCCCGGAGCCCAGTATGTCATTTATTAATTATGAGTTATATATTATGGTTTCTGCATACGGGTATGGATTATTGACCAGAAATTCAAATATTCTTATATAACCTGAATATATTAGGGGAGGCCGAATATGTTTTATAACTATTGCCGGATCCATATAGCTTGGCATAATATTCGCCGAATCTGGATTCCAAATCCGGGTTTTCCTAATTTAAGTGCAACGTGATGTACTTTACTTCTTTCAATAGACTAATTTTTACTTTTTCTTAAAATATTTATTATCCAACATATGGATATCATCTGCTATCTAAACTACGACACTGTCAAAGAAAATAATGAACATTTTACAATTAAACGCATGTACGAAATTGAACTACGTACAACTAACTGTGTAGTGTGCACCAAGCGAACATTGTTGTATTGTGTAGTGGGGTGTACAAGAGCCATGATCTAGAGAAGTGTTTCTCAGTCTCAGTCTTTCTGTAGTGACACATTAGTGTGTCGTGAGAGATATTAAGGTGTATTGAGAGATTAAGTAAAAATTTTAAATATTTAAAAGTGCTAGTTTTCACAGATGACCAATTTGCCCTTGTAACTTTTTGTTGTGAGTTGCGCACGGTGGTGTGTTTGATGTTTGCTTTTGTGGTATTTAAAGTTATTGGTTAGTGGTGCGAAAGCGTGCAAAGGATTGTGTTGTTGACGTCATTAGTATATGTATAAAAGTTTAGAGAGTTTGGTGTAGACGGTAGTTGTGGCAAGAAAAAAACCATTATTATCCTTAAAGATAAAATCAGGATGATATACTGGAATACTTTACAACATGATGAAACATTTTTGATGACTATCCTGTTTTCAGTGCAAGATTGCAAGTCTTACCGAGAGGAAAAAAGTGCAATATATTTAAAAACTTTTAAACCATAATAAAATGTCATATAAAAATTAAAGCTAGGGTAAAATCAAACAGGAGTATTTACAGGAAGAATCTACCCCCATCTTCTAAACAGAAAATGAATCCAACGATTCCATTTGTGATAAGCTAAACAATTTCACACGTATGCCGACAAACTGTCAACTTCTTGGAAAATTCACTTATCTGTTAAAAGAAAGGAATGCGACTGGATCAAATAAAAATTATAATTAGGAATATAGAATTGCTCTGGAGGCAAATTTTAGACTTTTGACTATTATCCAACGCACTCATCAGAAGGAAACTCAATGGGCTGACTGATCTATATGACAAAAACAAAAAGAAACTGTCTCATAAATTCACTGCAAAATTTCTCATTTATTTAATGTCACCATCGTTAATGGAGAATAGAAAAGCACAGAGGATAAATAACTCTACCAGAGGCAGGTTACGAGTAGAGGAAAGGTTGTTTATTCAATAGTCAAACAAGCCCCTTTGGCATCCATCTACCCAAAGAAAATGAATCCAACTATCAAAAACTCAAGCTCAAGCCAGCTCTTCTCAATCACAACCCACACAAACACATACAACTGTCTCAGAATCTTCGGATTAGTAAACATCTGCTTCCTTAGCCGAGTGGCCAACCTCTTCTTCTACGTCATCGTATCCTGAACGTTAACCGAAATACCAAAGAGCAAGCATAACAAACTGCGAGTTAACTAGTACAGAAAAACAACATTTCTACACAGAAGCACATGACGTTCTTGCACCCATTGCTGAACAGGGTCATGATGTGCTGGTTCCAGGTCAGGGGGGTGTATGGAAACGAGTAATCTCTGAAGGACAGAAAATGAAAATAAAAATTTCTCAAAAACATCTAAGCAAAGATCCCCATTGTCTCCAGTTTAAAGGTAAAAGATTGCAATGAACTGCATCAGCTAATTGATGAAAATGATGTTTGTGAAAATATTTGCAGTATAATCTGCGACATGACCGCAGTAAATACTTGTCGTCGATTGCATGGGATTGTAAAGCTTAAGCAGGATGATGTCATCACCATGTGCTAAACCTCCTTCTGAAGTATATTATGAATTTTCTTATTTAAGAGCCAACAAGCAAACCAGGACTTAACAATTCATTCATTTACAAATTAACATAAACGTATGTCTCTCTTCATATGCCTCGTTGCGACAGATGATGTTAACACAGGCGAGAACCCTGTATGACAAGATGTTTTTAAGTTCTTATATAAACTATGTCAGGCTTATCGTCATTACAAAACAACTTCAAGTTGGCCTGGAATCAGCTGGAAGAAACTCCCTAATTTACACCAGGGAAGATAGAACTCACGTGCAATATATGCTGTTATAGCATTTTTTCTTATACCAGAGTGGCGCTGCGTCCTTGCTCTAGCATGCGACTTCATCTGCTACGAATGGACAAATGCTTGGTTCCATTCGCAACACTACAATAACGCGTGCTTAAGTGTTTTAAACACACATTGGTCAGTCAAAGTAACATTTATTGACATTCCCAGATCAAACCAAATTGCTGAACGTTCTGTAAAACTGACGGAGGAACTTCATGTGAACTCGCGAAAAGCTGAATAAGTTCATAGGAAAAAATATGTTTTAAGCCTTTTTTATACATTTTGTACTACTCTATATCTCATTGGTTAATAAATATTGATTAGTTATTAGTTTTAATCGTTCTACTTTTGCTTTTAAAAAATTCCTTTTTTGAAAAAAAAAATGTCTTTTTTTAATTATTTTTTTTTCACTTTTATTTTCTAAAAGTTGGGGGAACTTTTTGAAAAATAATAAAAAATGCGATTGATATTCTTAAATTACACATAAAGTTTCCTCGATTGCAAGTGGTTTCATAATTTTTTTTTAAATTTATTTATTTATTTATTTATTATTTTTTTAAATAATTTTTTTAAAAAATCTTTTTGTTATTTCCCTAATTGACAGGGTGGCGATAGTGACAACGCGAGCTCAAAGAAAAAGAGAATGTCCCACTGCCCAAAGTAGTATCGCCAGGGATTGTTACAGGGAAGGAGTTGGGCCCATTCGCTCGGCTGGAGATAGACTTGTTCGAAGCAGTGGGCCACATCAATGGTCCGCCGACAGAGAGCGTGGTGAGGGGAAGGTGAATTGTGGTTGTGAAAATCAGAGGAGTAGAAACGTCAGCATGACTGGAGGAGTTTGTTATAAGTGTGGTAGGCCCGGTCATTGGGCCAGAGACTGTCGCAGCGCCCAAGGCGGTGGTGCGGGGAGCTTTAGCGGGCGAGATCGTGGCGGTGCTCGCATGGACTTTAGAAATAGGAGAGGAGCCGGTGATAATAAATGCTACAAATGTAACAGACCTGGTCATTTTGCCATATACTGTGAAAGGGGCATTGATTCAAGTGCTCGTTGTAACTGCAACAGCCCTGTGCATATTTAGCGTGACCATCCTGAAGTACTTTAACACGACTCGTTTTGCGCGGGCAAGGATTCTGAGAATAGTGCCTGTTCCTGTTGAGAGTCACGTTCTTACAAGTGCACAGTTCTATATATTGAGACACTGCCTCTAAAGAATATTACGTTCATGTTGATTTTTGTGGGATTATCCTGTTAATATAATAATATTTTGAGTTGTTATAAGTCATAATTTATTGGGTTTGAAATTTATACTGATTTGTAAGTAAATGCTTTGTCGATATATTGGAGAGCAATATTAATAGTTACTGTATTTAAGAGGAAATGGTAGTAGTGTTAAGGGATATTTGAAAGTTTATATCCTTAGAATATATTTAGAAGTAATCATGGTAATGAGTAAAGTTGAAAATTGGTCATTTGAGATTATGGAAATTTGTCGACCTCAAAAAAATTCTGGAAAGAGGGGCATATGTCACGGATGACCAATTTGCCCTTGTAACTTGTTGTTGTGAGTTGCGCACGGTGGTGTGTTTGATGTTTGCTTTTGTGGTATTTAAAGTTATTGGTTAGTGGTGCGAAAGCATGCAAAGTGATTGTGTTGTTGACGTCATTTGTATATGTATAAAAGTTTAGAGAGTTTGGTGTAGACGGTAGTTGTGGCAAGGAGAAACGCCATTAAAGTTGTTGTTTTTCTAGCAGTGCCTTTATTTCTCGTGTAACGGTAATTGTATGAATCTTAGAGCAAGCAGTCAAGATATAAGTATTAGGACGCATGTGACACTAGTGTTCTGAGCTCTGAAGTTATTATACAATTTTAAAATAAGCAAAAAACAAAATGTATGTTAAATAAATCAACAACGAAATCAGTAATAAGGATAGTTTCCCGTTGGCAAGGACGTTAGATCCGTTTGGCGTCTGTGTGGGCCATTTTCTATTTCATTATTTCTAGCGGTGTAGTTTGCTTGAAATGGTAGTCAGTGAAGAAGTCTATTTGACGATTGAAGTGAAGCAGCTGATCCAATTACGACATAACAAACTCCATCAAACAATGCTCACAAACACGACTTTAGAAGAATTATGGCTTGCAATCATGAAAGTCTATCCTTTAATATGTCAGTTTGAAAGCAGTTAAAACTCTGTTGCACTGTCATCTTCCTTATTCTGTGAATTATAATTTTCGGCAATAACTGAAATCAAGTCGCAGGAAAGAAAGACGCCTTACAGTTGATGATGAGTTGCGGGAGTGGCTTGTGAACTTTGGAGCCCCGATGGAATATGTTGTGTTCTCTTAATCACACACATCCATCACACTTATATATCACAAGACAATATACCACAGTAATATGTGTATAAAAAGTTATATTTTTAATTTTAAAAAGTCAGAATTATTTTTATGTGTCGCAAAACTTAACGAATATAATTAGTGTATCATTACTCAAAAAGTTTGAGAAAAATTGAACTAGACCCATACAAAAACTTTTCTTTTATTTCTATTCAGAAGACTTAAGTTTAATATGCTGTTAGCTAACTTGGTTTGCTATCTTATGGGAAGTAATATCTGTACTTTATACTTCTAAACATAATATTTTTTCTCGTATTGAAATTGTTCGTTTTACTCTATTTCGCATGGTCGGAAACGATCGACATGCTAAACATTCAATTTTATGACCATATTATAATGAACTATTTAGTAGGCACATTTCCTGTTCTAACGAAACCGATAGACGTAATTATTTTGTTTCCGGGGTCAGTAGCCACAGTGGACTTATTTAGTTACTTTGTTACTTACAACAACATCTTCAAGCAATTTGTTACTTACAAACACATCTTCCATGAATTTAAGCTTGTTTCAATGATAACTAAATCCTAATTTTCCAGTTCAGCGCTTGTGTTTTGCAAGTATTAATACACTAAATATGCAATGTATGTTCCGTCCATCCCGGCTTTTTTTTTTTTAGAAACAAACGTCATTTCAAAAATCGATCCTGTTATCTCTCAGAATTTCTTCATAAGTGAATTGCACTAGTACCACAAACACAACTTTTATTCTCCGTTATACTCCCAGAATGGGTCATACTCTCGAAATAAATACCAGTTACTGGTCTTGTTCCTTTTAAAAATAAAGGATGGACATTTATTTCATCCCCGCACCACCACCCACCCCCTGTGAATCTAGTCAGGTTTATTTCAACTTGTTCACGTTCCTCTGGAGTTACCTGGGAGTACCAAATCGCCCTAGGACGCCTTATGTGTCATTTTTATAATCCTTGTTTTATTATTAACATTCCTTCCAGAGCGGAAGTTAACTTGCCGTGGTAGCAATAAACGTAATCAAAACCAATCCTGTGAGATATTGATATTATTACGATGAAAAGGTGGCTACAAATCTAATCCTTTTAACCACCCCTGAACCCTTCTTGACCACTTCGTGACCAAAGCAACAGAAATAATTTCAGGATAGCCGTATCAGATATAAGGTTTTCCGATTTATAACTTTGCAGGCCCTAAACATAAATCTATGAAACCTCCAACCTCTCTTGCGGAACGCCACACCATCTTATTTTTTTTAAAGCCACAATCCTCACGTAAATTATTTTAAAAATACTGAATCACTCACGGTTTTGTTTTAATTTATTTAAATTTCTTTTTTTTTTATTTTAACAGAAAAGAAAAATTGTAACAAGATTTGGTGGGCTATTTTAGACATGTCCACGGGTCGCCGGTCGGACAGCACTACACTAGTAGGAGATGCAAATAAATGAATGTATAATTTCCTACTGAGCGCTGATTTTAATAATTTAATTGTATCGTTCTTTATTAATACGCATAGAAACAAAAACTATCACAGTGAGTCCGTAACTAGATTTTATATGAGCGTTGCATTGTGTGTTAATATACTGGTTAAATATACAGTTTAACAGAAACATGGCGAATAAAAATCTATTTACCCGCCACAAGAATATTCTTTATTTCATAATTTAAAAAACTATTTAGAAGTCACATTTGAAGATGATAAAAACGTAGAATTCCTGTAAAAGAATTGTAAAATTTTGTTTTATAATCCTAGAAAAGTGGTTCTATAAATTTTAATTTATATGTTAAATTAGCCTATCTCACAAACGTAAATATTAGTTATGACAATATAATGGTCGTTTAAAAAAAAAGGCTTTGCAAGAAATAGTTTTTAAAGATGTGAGACAAAAGCAATGTTTATTTCTGCATTGTTTATTGTTCACTTTTCAATGATGTAGTTTTAGCACTAAATGAAATTACTTTTAATAATTATATTTGTATTCAAATTGATAATACATAGTAAAATGCCTTAAACATACTAGAACTGTAAGGACTCTTAGGAAATTCAATATCCTTTCCTTCATGAAACATATTTATTTATTTTTTTTTGTATTTTTTCCCTCTCCTTTTCCTTTGTATTTCCTCCTCAACTTCTAACACCTGTTTTAGACGCTCTACGGACTTTGTACATGAAAGTTAATTCCCAAGTGTCGAAAGTGATCAGATTTTCATGAGCTCAAAGCAGTGGTTGGTTCAGTGATGATACCAGGCGAACGACAACAGTGCCTATAAGTAGCGGAGCTTTGAAAAAAAAAAAGATAAAAACATTTTTTACGTACAATATGTTAAATCAATATAATACGAAAAGCTTGTTGTGATAGTTTCAAAAAGACAATGACAGAACACAACATTTAACTTCATATTTAAAAAAGCTCGTGTTAAGCCTGGTCCCTTTTTGGACTCAGGACGTGTTAGCGCATTTTCGTATTATGTATCAGTACTTATGTTAGATATCAGCATTATGTAGTTATCAGTAATTGTATTTAGATTTTAGACATAATTTTATGAATTTTCTTGTGTAATGAATATACCTGAATTTTTTTTTATTTAAAAGTCATTTCTTTACATTTAAAATTTTTTTATTTTCTCTTTAATCTAACTACAATTGGTTTGTGGTCACTGAAATAGGACTCATAAATGAAACATTCTAAATTGTAATCAGCTAATCGCCCAAATACTCCGTCAATTGTTGTTTGATAGATCGTGGTTGCCAATCTTGTTGAAAGTAGTTGAATGTTGAAGGTTGTTTCGAACAAGTTTTCAATTTCTGCCCCTGGGCCGCTAAGATCTTGATTTAAGTCACCACAAATGATGACGTAAAACTCTCTAAACTTTTACACATATTCTAATGACGTCAACAACAAAAAAAAAAACTAATAATTTTGCACGCTTTCGCACAACTAACCAATAACTTTAACACCAAACACACCACCGTGCGCAACTCACAAGTTCCATTAAGTTACAATGACTTAAAGTCCTACGGAACTTCCCGGAGCTCTACTGCCACTACAAGAGGTCGGATCGAGTAACTGAGTGTTGATGCACAAATGGCAGGTCAGGACATACAAAAAACATATATACATCATGGGTCTAGGACTTATGGATGCTGAGATCTAGGGTGATGACAGACGGACGGACGGACGGACAGACGGACAAAACGGATACAATAGCGCATTCGACTTCTCGAAAATGCGCTAAAAAATGCTTACTACTGTATTAAATACACCGATGAATTATACAAAGCGTTACCCAAATGAACTGATGAGCTCACAGCGCCTCACAAAAATCTAGCAACACATATAAGCAAGAAACATTCAAATCCAAACTGAAACATATAGTACAACAGTACGGTGGAAACAATAAAACACATATAATAATCAATACATGCAATGTTAAACATTCATATTTTAACTACAACATATATCAAAGTTATATACACATAAGCTACGTTTGATTGTTGCTTATTTAATTTTGAAAGTAAAGATTGAAAAGATGTGTTTTTATGCAGTTTTCATATATTTAAAAAGTAATTAAATTATGCTAAAATTTATCTTTTTTTAAAATTTATTTTTTAAATCATTTTTTTTATTTTGTGTGTGTGTGTGTGTGTTTGTGCGTGCGTACATGCGTGCGTGTGTGCGTGTGTGCGTGTAAGTGTAAGTGTGTTTGTGTGTGTTTTTTCAAAATTCCTTATAAATTATTATTGAACTTTGGCAGGGTTAAGACCTTTTCTCTTAAAATTAAAAAAAAAATTAATTTATGTTTTGTTGCATTTTACAACCAATTTCAATTGTTTAAGTTACAAACGTAATTTAGTATAAGATTCAGATAAATGCATGAAATTTAAAAAAATATATTTTAAAAATAAATTTATTTAAAATAACTGATGCCAACACGGAAAATAAATTTTCTATTGAATTAGAACACAGACTAAATTGCAACAGGGCTCACAACCCTGTTTATTTTGTAACACTTTTTCCATTATATACTGATGAGCCTGGAATGTTTTTTTCTGAATAACAGAGATTTTATGTCTCCTTTTGACACAACAAGTTAAATGAAGACTTGAACAAAATAAAATATTTTAATTAAAATAGAAGAATTGTGAATTTGTACACATTAAAGTACCACGTGATTTGCAAAGACCAAGTAGAGAGATGCTTCATGATCTTACATCCAGCGCCTCACCACGAAGGGGATAGTGGAAAATGAACCACATAACGAGGTCACATGGCAACAAATATTTTCAAAATGCACATCAAAATATATTTTTCAAAGCTCACTACTTCTATAACAGTGTTTGCAGTCTACAATGCAGACATTTAAAATTTAAATGCCACTAAATGGATTTAAATCAGGAGAAATAGTTATGAATCTTGAGGATGTCAAAAACAAGCTTAAAATGAAAATATACCCGTGCCTCCTACAGTAAGAAATGTTAGTGACAAGTAGAATTGCCAGACATTGTATAGAAAAGTGGTCCCTAACCTTTATAACCCTGCCGTGGACCATTAAAAGTTTGATAATTTTACTGCTGCCCACTAACCTAGGGGGTGGGATTGAGTTATCGGTGGGTGGGAGTTGAAAGGAGTTATGGCTGGGCGGGGGCTGACAGGAGTTATGGCTGGGTGGGGGTTGAAAGGAGTAATGGCTGGGCGGGGGTTGAAAGGAGTTATTGCTGGTCGGGGGTTGAAAGGAGTTATGGCTGGTCGGGGGGTTGAAAGGAGTTATGGCTGGGTGGGGGTTGGAATGAGTTATGGCTAAGTGGGGTTTGTGGGTTATTGATGTTGCGTTGATTGTTCTTACAGGTATTTTAGATTAATTTGATTTTATAGTTTATTTAATTGTAATTAAACAGGCCTTCAAAATAACATACAGCTACACACAGAAAGAATTATAAATTATTTAATATTTTAATTTACTAAAATGTGAAATCAATTAGAACTCTGATAGATCTATTCTTTTTATGCAACAAGACAATTCCATCAGATTGTGATGCGAGACAATTCCATCTGGTGGTGATGCGAGACAATTCCATCTGGTGGTGATGCGAGACAATTCCATCTGGTGGTGATGCGAGACAATTCCATCTGGTGGTGATTCGAGAAAATGACACCTGAATCATGCTGCTCATGTCAACTTTATTTCGTTGTTTTATCTTAGATGCTGTCACTGCAGAAAACCCCGCGTCACACAGATAGGATGTGGGAAATAACAATACGCA
This sequence comes from Radix auricularia, assembly GCA_002072015.1. Lineage (NCBI taxonomy): Eukaryota > Metazoa > Mollusca > Gastropoda > Lymnaeidae > Radix > Radix auricularia. The sequence goes on from MUZC01004455.1 coordinate 30,630, forward strand.
TTTAATTGCTCTGCTGGCAATCTCGGGGTATTCTGCCATGACTTTAATCCAAAAGACAGGAATAGTTGTTTTCTCGAACGTAGTTTCAAGGCCTCTGTCTTTTGCAATCTCGAGCATTTGACCTTCTCCTTGCTCAGTCATGCTAGATTCGACTTGTGTGTTAACAAATTGGTCATGGATCTATTCCGTAACCGGTTCTTGGGTCTTCTGTGGTTGGGAAGTAACGCTCAAAAGCTTTTGAAAGCAATGACAGGTGATCGTGCACAAACTGGTACAAAGAGTGCTCAGGCTCCGTCTTGCCTACAATCTCTGCTAATATTTGAAAAAAAATCCAACAAGCCTTTGTTATTACGCCGTTCCCACAACTTCAGTTTTGCTTTAAATGCAGCTACTTTGTCAGCCAATTTGAAAACAGTTGTCCATTGGCCCTGTAGGAACAGACTGTTTTCATTGAGCAGGCTGAATATTTCACACAGGTAAGCAAATTTTGCGACCTTTGTCTTGTCACTGAAATGTGCTGCCAGCGGTGACTTCTATTCTAAGAGAAATCTTTACAATGGCTCTTGCAATTCAAATACTCTGTTTAGCGATCTTCCCTAGCAGTTCATAGCAGTTGGCAGGGACTCTACATCAGCAGTAGAAACACAAAGAAGAAAATGAGGATAGTTCATCTCACACTGGGTGCATGGAATCTGCGGAGCCTCCTCGACAGAGACGACGCAAACAGACCTCAGTGGAGGACAGCCCTGATTGGTAAAGAACTCGCCAGATATAATATCGAAGTCGCCGCCCAGAGCGAGAAAAAGCTCACAGTCGGAGAAGAGCTCTGTGAAAGAGGCTCCGACCTAAACATGCCCCTGGAGTGGCCGACCCAGCCAGGAGCGTCTTTGCAGGGAGGACAACCCTTGTCGGAAAGTTGGCGTACCACCCAAGGGAGTGAATGACAGGCTCATGATCATGAAACTCCAACAGATGGCTTATAAGGAGCATCTTACCATCATCAAATCCTACGCCCTAACCATGACCAACCCAGACGAAGTCAAGGCAAACTACACACTCTCATTGCTGACGTTCCAAAGGAGGACAAATTCATCATGCTAAGTAACTTTGACGCAAAAGTCGGCAAGGACAACTGTGCCTGGGAAGAAGTACTTGGACACCATGAAGTAGGCCAATGTAACAGCAATGGTCTTCTTTTAGTCCAGAATTATGCTGAACATGAACTAGTAATCACCAAAACGATCTTCAGCCTGCCTAGACGTAATCGAGCGTCATGGATGAACAAATTCAAGGCACTGGCATGTTATTGACTATGTAATCGTTAGGAAGAGAGACAGAAAGGATGTAAGAGGGACAAAGTTCATGTGCCTTGCTAAATGCTGGACAGACCACCGCCTCATTATCTCCAAGCTCAACATTCGTATTCAACTGAAACGGTGCCCGCAAGGTAAGAAAGCCCACAAGCGGCTAAATGTTGCCAAGCTGAAGACCACTAGCAGCTAACAGTCATTTGTATATGCTCTGCACGAGCACTTGAAATCCACCTCTCCGGAAGACAAGAACGTGAAGGCAGGTTGGGCATCGCTTAGAGAGCTGATTTACACCACAGCTACAGATACACTGGGGCCCCAGACCAGAAAAAATAAGGACTGGTTTGATGAGAATTGCGAAGTCATCAAGCAGTTACTGGATGGAAAACACCACCTCCACCAAGCTAACCTTAATGACCCCACGTCAACTTCAAGAAAAAAGCCCTCAACAACATACGTAGAACTGTACAGCAGAAACTCCGTCAGATGAAGGACGATCGGCTCAACAAAAAGCAGATGAGACCCAAGGCTTTGCAGAAAGGCGCGACTTTAAGAACTTCTACGCAGCCTTAAAAGAAGTTTATGGCCCTACATCCTAAGTCTCAAACCCACTTCTCAGCGAAGACGGCAACACTCTCATACCGGACAAAGAAGTTCTTGGAGAGGTGGGATGGACACTTCAACAACATCCTTAATCGTCCCTCGGCAATCAAAGATAAATCCATCAATCGTCTCCCCCAAGTGCCAACCAAAAAAGCACTGGATGACCACCCAAACTTGCTCGAGACCAAAAAAGCAATCTGTCTTCTTTCCAGTGGCAACGCACCTGGTTCAGGTGCCATACCAGCTGAGGTATACAAGGAGGGAGGTCCAGCCCTGACTGAAAGGCTCCACCAGCTATTTCTCTTGATATGTGGGCAATAGAGGATCCCGCAGGACTTCAAAGATGCGTCCATCATACATTTTTATAAGGGAAAATGTAAATAGAAAGGCTTCTGACAACCACAGATAAATATCTCTGCCTTCTATCGCCAGAAACATCCTTGCCAGAATCCTGCTCAACCACCTCACAGCCCATCTTGACCAAGGATCCTGCCTGAAGGCCAGTGTGTTTTCCGAAGAGGATTAGGAACTATCGACATGGTGTTTGCTGCCAGGCAGCTTCAAGAGAAATGTCAGGAGCATAACTCTGAGATATTCACCACCTATGTTGGCCTAACCAAGGCTTTCGACACAGTTGACAGAGAGGGTTTGTGGAATATCTTGACCAAGTACGGTTGCCCATGGAAATGCATTGCCTTGGTGCAAGAATTCCACGAAAGCATGCAGGCGAAAGTCCAGGACAGAGGAGAGTCATATGACCCTTTCCCAGTCACTAACGGTGTCAAGCAGGAATGCGTTTTGGCTTCAAAACGGTTTAGAATCATTATTTCTGCCATGCTGACAGTGGTATTCAGCAACGAGGATGTTGGTGTCAAACTGATATACCTAACAGACGGCAAATTTTTCAACCTTCGGAGGCTCAAGGCAAAAACCAAGTTCAGGACATTACACAATCAGGGTCCTGCTGTTTTCTGACGATTGTTCCCTCGATGCTTCCTCAGAGGTTGAAATGAAACGCCTGGTAACCTATTCTCCTTCGCAAGCACAAACTTTGGTCTGACAATTAACACAAAGAAAACTGAAGTCCTTTATCAACACGCATCTGGAAAGCATTACGTTGAGCCCAACAACACTGTCAACACAGCCAGAAACTCAACACAGAGAAACGCTTCGTATACCTAGGAAGCACACTGTCTCAAAATGTCAACATCGATGACGACATGAATGCAAGTATTGCCAGAGCTAGCTCCAATTTTGGAAGGTTTTGTCCGAATGGCTGGAACAGAAGAGGAATTATCATATAGACCAAGGTGAAATTATATAGGGCAGTTGTGCCCCATACACTGCTTTATGCATGCGAAACAGTGAGCGTGTATCAACGCCATGCTAAAAAACTGAACCACTTTCACACAATAAGCATCAGGAACATCCTTGGCATAATGTGGCAGGACAAAATTCCTGACTCAGGGGTACTGACCAAAAACGGCCTCCCCAGCATCTTCACCCTCATGATGCAGTCACAGCTTCTAGGTCATAGCAACTATACCAAATGCCGGACGAAAGAGTGCGAAAGAAAATCCTTCTGTGGTGAGCTCCTGCATGGCCAGCGGTCCCATGGATGAAAAAAGAAACGCTTCAAAGACGCATTGAAAGCCTCACCGAAAGCGTTTGCCTTCAACCCAGTGACGTGGGATGCCGCAATGGACCAGGACATGCAAAGCTAACAGGAACAACGCTGCATATAAGAAGAAGCGAGCCCGAAAGGCCCATGCTGCCAACCCTCCAGTAGACAACCCACTCATCCTTTCTGTTCCAGAAAATTCCGTTGCAGGTTCGGTCTCGTCAGCCATCTGCAGACACATTGCAAAACCAGCCCCAGCAATCCTCAGATGACTAGAGTGGTCCTCGTTGACTCGACGGACGAACATGTGTCATTTTTGTTCTTTAGACGGGGTGCTGCCGAAACGGGTAACAAGCTTTTCAATTTTGTGAATGGAAAGACGCACAATCCATAGAGAAATACACTACAGTAAAAAAAAGTACATAATTAATGTTCTTTTGCTCGCGCACCACCGGGTCCTAGTGGTCCACGGACACCAGGTTGGGGACCACTTCTATAGAGCATAGGATAATACACTTTGTAGCATAAGCACCAACTAATATGATATAGTTAGGTGATATCGTTACAATTGCTACCGGCATATTGTGTTCTGTGAGATCTCATACCCTTTCATTTAAAATGTTTTATTAATGACGTACCACAAAGATCGGTGACGCTTTTAGTGTGGACCGTGGCCGCTGTAAAAGAAACAAATAAGGATTATACCATAACAAGGTCTAAAGAATAAGTTTGTTTTTTCAAAAAAAGTCTGCATCCCATTCTCCACATATTCTAGTTTACATTTTATAATCAAAATTATGATTTAGAGTAAATAAAATTTCCTTTTCTCACTAACAAAATAGTTTATTTTTAAGTTGTTTTAAAATTAATTTTTATATCTTTAACTTAAACAGAACAATTATAATAACAAAAGAGGAAAATCCTTACCTTTATCGCTAGAACGACCTACACAATATTTGGGATTCGCTGAAAGATAACAATTAAGATTTGACAAGACCATAAGTCTTTGTATGTATGATGTTGTATTTACTTTTTTTCTAAAACATAACCCCTTATTACAAATTTTGCCGCAGACCGAATTTAGTCAGTTAGCGAGTGGATCCAAAGTTTTCTCATATACCGGACGGGGGCAACAAGATATGGCAGTGAAACCTCTAATAGGAGGGCATTGTTATAAGGACTACCCCAAGAGTCAGCCCTCAGCAGGCACACTCATCCTGGCTTACATAAACGACCTCCCTGGTAAATAAGGTAACATTGTGGCTATTTATGCTGACGATTTTGTCATCTGGAGCACCGGTAAGGATGCCAACCTACTGCAAAAGCTCCTACAGTGAGAACTTTCAACTATCAGTAGGTACATGGTGAGGTGGCCAATGGAAATTAACAAAGAGAAGAAGGTCTACTCCGTCTTTATTAATGGTCTGACCATTCTCAAGCAGAAGACGATGCTAAGAAATAAACGATCTTGCGCACAAATGGGAGAGGCAACCGGTCTAACTGAGAGCCAAGCTGGATCGAAAGGTAACAATACTCAATTCCTTACCAGACCTGCACTCCCAGGCAACGGCCTTGCTCATCCTGGTGAAAAAATTTACATGCACGATGTGGGGCGCTGTAGCAAGCACGCTCAGAACTCTTTTTTTGGTGGGGGGGGGCAAGGGGAACTGAACGGTTGGTAATGGATTACTGTAAACCCGTCGAAGCCTTTGCAAGCAAATAAAAAAAAACATGTTCACATCCAGAACCAGGCTCTAAAACTTATCTGTGTCGCATACAGAGATAGACACATATCTTCCGGGGAAGTCATCGCAATAGTAGAACCACTAGAAATATGTACAGACAGGACTATTATAACCACTGCAGAGAGCTATCGCAGGCTGAACACCAGAGAAGCCTGCTACGAAATGCTTAATAGTTGTAGCGGAATCGGGAGGTTTAACCGGACAGTGTGGAACTATGGTATCGAGATATGATGCAGAGCTTGAACTTATTCACAAAGCCCTGAAAAGTGTGCTCCAAACACTGCAGGAGTCGGACCTTGTAGGTTTTGGCACGGTTGTGTTTTGTGCCTCGAGATAAGCTCTCGACTTTCTGAAAAGTGAGAAGTGTAGCATTCACTTGGTTGACGTCATATTGGATGACGGGGGAAATCGAACGACTCCGGAGAAGGTAACAGTGCAGTGGATCCCAAACCTCATGCATGTTGAGTGAAAAAAAAAAGAAACAGACTTTGACAAAAATCTAGGCGGCCCAGCCCCAACCAGATGTCCCAATCACTTATGTCGTGGTAAAGACCTGGCTAATGGACCACTTCAGGAACAGAAATACCAAGCGTGAGCTGACAATAAGACCGCCCGGGGGTACATAAAACAAGGAACTTGTGCCGCACCTTTTGGGTCCTAGATTTTAAAAAGAATACCCGGTGCTTCATGTGATAAATTACCTGTAAAGAAAACGATAAATCACTGTAAGGCGTTGTTGCAACCGTTTTTACATACCACTCAGTTTCTTTATCGTTTATATAACGCATCAAAGAAGAATTTTAAAAATTCTCATTGGAGCGGAAAGATACAATATAACAATGGCCAGAACACCTACATGCTTTCTAGACAATATCAACCTTATCACACTATTAAGCCCTGCATACCTTTATGGCATGTCTATTATTTTTTAAAGTATAAAATTATCAGAACTGTGGGTTACCAGCATTTTAGCCCAGCCCCCCCCACCTTTTTTTGAAATGTAAAGAATCTAGAAGCTTTAATCGCACCAACCCCCCCCCCCCACAATGATAAATTTTGAAGTAAGTATATTCTGGATCATCTTCTGTATATATAATTCACCAGAACAAGAACAAGCAAAGTTCAAATAAGAATGACGCATGATCATCGTTTGGGTCGGCCTCCAAAAAAGTTTATAGTTAGCAAGTAGGGTGAGGGGCATGTATCTAACCGCAATGCGCTTGTCTTGAAACAAACAAAACGTCGGTGGTACCCCTACCATCAACAATTCTTTTCCGTTGTACTGATTTCTTCCTGCTGAGGTTATTGCCCATTCTTTCCTCCCCCTTTTTTTTCTTAGCACTACTCCTGCGTAGGCTTCACCACGATTCGTATCTAGTATTATATTAACCCAACAAATCAAAAGATTTGCTTGAAGATGAATATATTTCTAAAGATTTTTAAAGGGTATTGTTTACAACATTGCAATTAGCACAATACACAATAACCCAACAGTCTTTTTTTATAACTCAACAGGAAATTTTAGATTCATTTTATGACTTTCAAAAGTGGATGTTTGATTTAAGAAAATTAAACAAACAGACACGTTTAGGGGTGAAAAAAGAAATAGAGACACATCACGGACACTTCAAATGAATTATAATTATTTTACAAAGCATCGCATAATGGTTTTTTTTTTTTTAGCAAATCGTCTATAAAATTTTGAAATTGAAATCATTATTTAAACTTAATAATTAAACATATTTGGTTTTTAAAACTTTTTAAGACATTACAAAAATTCAACAAAAAAAATATAACTCACTATTTACTTGAATACATTGTCTGGAATTACTAAAGTGCCGTTGAAAAGCAAAAAAAAATTTCGAATGGCTGAATCTCCTTTGAGCCGTCAGGTTGCACATGATGCGGATATATTTTGCGTCCTTCCATGTGCAGTCACAAGTATTGTTTAGTATGATACCTCCATTATCACAGGTTCTCTCGATAAAGTATGGAACATACTTAACTTGCTAAAAAAGAATGTTCGTGAATACTTTATTATTCATACTCAAAGCTTATTGATATTCTTTTAGTGAAAATTTAAAAGTTAATTCCAATTTTATAATTTTATTTTCCAATCCATTCAATCTGGAAGTGCAAGCCTTGGGGGTGGGGGGTGGAGGACCGTGTGTATTTTAAATTGAATGATCAATTTAAATGCTAAGATTTAGCTAAAATTAATCAGTGTCCTGATTTAAACTAACCAATAGGGGATATGTGTAAATTCCTGGAAAGATCACAACATCAAGCCTGAAGACGTGTATATGGTGCGCTCCTTACTACACCCAAAGCCGCAATAGAAATACCGGCATGAATGGGACCACTAACCTAAAATCAAAGCGAAGATTGTAAAAATATCAAAGTAGAGGAGCCACAGCTGTGCTACCGATTGTGCAATGAGCGCTTGTAACGCTAACAGATTTATATTCCACATTTTTCCAACAGAGTTAGGACACAAACAGCTTGTCAATTAGTTCTCAGAGGCTCGCATTGATTTCGGTTTCATGATTAGCCTAAAAAATACCAACTTATAAGTCAGGCAAAGACTGTCTACCAGCAATGTATTTCCCTGACAAGGGGATTTCAAGGGGTTTTACACGTTCGTGCAAGACAATTTTTTTAGATTTATAATTTTTTAAGGGTCATCCTAACTATCGTTTAATTTTTAATAAATGTCTGAAGCAACATTGATGTATCTTATATCAAAAGAAAAAAAATTGAATAGAGAATAAAATAATGTAGAAACAAATAAAATATTATCAAAAAACATATAAGTTTCATTACAATTTGTTGTGATTAATTTGTGTGTGTTAAATTTGCTTTGATAAAAATCTGATCTTACCAATATAAAAGAAAGTCTGCATAGCTGTAATACTTTTCTCCTTTAATTACCTCACTATAAATTCCATTAATGAAATAAATACTTTTTAAATTTTAAAAAATATTCCATGTAGTTTTAAAGTTATGCCAATTTTTATATTAATGTCCATTGCAGAAAACTTTTTTTTCTATTATTTCACTATATAGAAGCACAACTGTCGCCACTGCTTTTCTCCATATAATGCCGTATCATAAGAGTGAAAAGCTTAAATAAATCCCAAAACTAATATTTTATTATTGTTTTCAAATGTTTTTGCATTAATAATTCACAGTTAAATTTAATAAGATAGCAATAAATGCTATAATAAATCCTTATGTTCGTTCAGTAGGCGTGGCCATATCTTTGTTTACAAAATAAATCGAAACAAGTTGCTAATTTTAACACTACTGAATGTTAACACATGCTATTTCTAAACAGAAAGGAAGTAGAAAAGAGTTACCTCTCATTTATAAACTTTAAAAGTCAAATGGGCCACTCTAAGCAACAGAATAAACTCAAAAACTCAATTCGTCGATATATCAGGCGAGATAGTAGATATATCAGTGATTGGCAGGGAAAGAGGTTCAATGGTTCTCGAGAATTTTTCCTACCTTTGCAGCAACATCACAATCACACTATCCAAGGAAAAGGAAATAGAAACCAGAATCGGCAAGGTCGCCTCGTTAATTGTTAGTCTCAATCAAAGAGTGTGGGACAGTGCGCAGCTCACTTACAGGATGCAAATCACTGTGTATCACCCTGCGTGCTCAGCACACTCCACTATGGCAACGAATGATATACGACAAAGGCCAAGCAGTTAAACAGCTTCCACTTACAAAGCTAGCTAATGATTTTTAGCATCAAGGGGCAGGATAAAATCACCAATTTCGAGGTACTCAGAAATAGCAACTTGCCGAGTATGCACTCAATTCTGGGTGAGAAGCACCTATGGTGGTTAGGCCATGTCCGCATGATGAGCTCGGAGCGTATTCCAAGAGCCCTGCTCTGCGGTGAGCTGGTCAACGACGTCTGCGAGAAAAACTTGTTAGTAGTGTAGATAGACTATAAGACATTGGTGACCACTGCCGCGTAGCGCAAACTATGTGTGTCGGTCAAAAATGCCTGAGGGCATTCAAATCGCAAAAGCATTCCTAACACCTTTGAGTGTAGAGAGAAATTATTTAAGTTCTTAAAGTGTCGTTGTATTCCAAACTCCTACAATTGAGTTGTTTATAGTATATTGAAATTTAAGTATTTAAGATAATCATGAATTTTAATCAATGTCTAACAAGCAAAAGATTCAATCTTTCTAAGGACTAGAGTATAAAGACGAGTTGAGACGATATAGAATAGGTCAAAGGCACATGTAATAATTTATTCCACATTTTTTTGTAAAACAAGAAAAAATGTTTTGAGTAGGATTCATGATGGCTGTTGGTAATATATTACGTGTCAGTGTCATAGAGGTGGATGGGGAATAGTTCTAAACAGGTAAAGGCCATGCATGAATATTTTTAGAAACACTTTCTGGAACCGCTCCAGGTTTATGCCTGATAAAGATTCCAAGAACATATCAATAAATATTTTATCTATCGTCGTATTCGGTGGGCGACAAGTAAAAAGAATTTCACATTTTTAAACTTGTGTTGCCTATTACATTGCAACTAATTGATCATGTAAGACTTCACAGTTTCTCATTAATACATACCCAGTAGTCGCTATCAGGCCGCACCGTTGTTCTATAGTACAAGGTTAATCCACTATATTCTTCGACTTTCATTTTGCTAATGTTGATCAGACCTTTAAGGATAAAGTAGTCTTGATAGGCGATCATACTATTGGGACAGCTTTTCTTGAATGTGTTTTGATCAAACGGTTCCATATAGATTAGGTCTAATCTTTCAAAACGACTGCAGAAAACTAAGTAAGGAAAGATAAAAAACGCAGCATTGTTTGAATGTGTATCAGTTGCAGCTTTCAAACTGCATTTTGCTTTCTATGTTTATATATGACTCAAAATATTATCCAAAACATAATGACTCTTATTATGTTATTTCTTTTAAACCTTTTTAAGAAAACAAGTGAAGTTTTTATATACATGTTATCGGAAATGTGTGAAATTCAGGCAATCTATATAGTTTTTGCGAATGCTTGATGGCTTTAGGCAAATTATGAAATATAAGGGTTTTTGTTTCTTTTTTCATTCTCTTCCTAGGCATTATATAAAATGTCAAGCTGTTACATAGAATGACAAATGTAGTTTAGGTAAGGTGTCAGAAGAACACACAAAAAGCCTTTATAATGATTATGTATTTTAAAATAGAAGATGTACGCAATAAAGCATATGATTTTTATAACGGAAAAACAAAAACAGCAAAGATACGATTGAAGTAGTCGCTAGAGAAGGAGAGGCTGAAAGACATTTAGAATAGTACCGTAATTATTTTTTATTCTTGCACATCAAAGCTCTTCGTATTTTGGCAATTTGGTCTCGCATAGTATTTCATATTTAGCGCATTAGTGGATAATTGATAAATAATAAGGAGATGATGATGTTGCCGGTGAAACGCGCAGGTACTTGTTTTATAAAGGAAATCAAGAATGACATTTTGAATTGCACCTAATTTTCTTTCTCACTCAAAAAGAAACCTCTTCACTTGGCATTTAATCTTAGAAATACACCTGACGAATCCTTGTCCGATTCCTGTGGACTGAGAAGTAGCAGCATATCAGAGAGTTAGTTCATGGTCAGGAACGTCTGTCGCTTTCATTAAATCTTGTGGACTTGCTGTGAATTTTGACTTGGCATACAGTTGCTTTAAGTTTCCTTGTGTAGTTCCAAGCAGATAATGCCTTCTTCTATTACGCTCAAAACACAACAGGAGCATGAGAAAAAATTTTGTGACACCCCCTTTCATTCTTTTGGCCATTTAAAAAAAATTGTAGGCTTGATTTCATTCCATTTTTATTGTTTTCTCATTATTGAAGCAAAAAAAAAGTAAAAATTCCATAACCTTCTACTTTATTGTCGTCATTAAGTTTAGCCGTATGTCCACAGATGGCATGAACATTTCGGCTACAATTTCGGCATGTATGAGCACCACTGGTTTCCCTTTAAGCAGATGCATCAGGGAATGAAAGACACATATTCGGTAAAAATAGAAATGGTAGGCTCTTCGATAACCATGATTTTACAACTGCTTTAGTTTCCATTATAGCGGATTGCATTCTCATGAATGTCTTCTGTTGTAGGTGCTGTCTCTTGCACTACTTCATTTCTGTCTTCTTACGTTTGTATTGCTGTGTACTATTATTTCGAGGTCTTCCTTAGTTTTCAAATCTTTTAAAACATTTTCTCGTAGGGACGACGTGCTGAGGCCTATTTAAATTTTTAAGTAAAAGGGAGCTTCGTATGGTAATGTTTTATTACAAAAAAAAATTTTGTAAATGTCTTTCATGACTTGTGCGAATTTTAACCCTCTTTTCACTGGCTAGTTTTTCCCTTGGCTTTGTGAGTGGCCCTGCTTTGTAAGAAAAATCTTGAAAGTGGAATAATATAAGTTTGGTCTGCTTACCACATTATTTTCAAATTACCTGACGTTTTTTGACTGTAGAATCGATACAGCACCAATCATCCTTAATGTGTCTTTGTATTTTTTTTTTGGAAGTCCTATACATGATGGTCGTATGGGGGAATTATGTTTCCATTAAAACTTTATAAAGGCTTATCAGACCTTGGTAGGCTCTCCGACTTCCTTCAAGGTCAGCGGATAAATTTCTTAGCAATTTTTTTATTTATCATTTGTATCGTGGCTTTGCGTTGGCTGGTATTCTACTTCTTCTACCCTCTTTGACTTCAAGGCCATAAGAACCACAACGAGGTGAGATGATCTTGATACACTTTTATAAATTTGTATTCCCGATAAGGATGGGATTGAAAGTCGATAAGCCGACCAGACGACAGGATATGATTTCAGAATAAACCAGTGACTTGACACGATGTCTTTTTTGTCACTTTTTTGTTTCTTCCTGGCAAGGTTCACGAGGATTCAATATTAATATACAGTTGAATATCATGATTGGTAACATTTGTAAACACAATTTTGATTTAAGAAACATTGCCTTACCATTATAAATGTTTATGTTATTGTCATTTAACGCGTGTGTAAGGTTTTTGTGGAAAGCCTTTTTAATTGATATATTGTAGAGAACCTGGGTGTTCTTGTGTTTACTATCTCGGGTTCTTTCACTCTATTTCTTCATACAGCACACACTCTTGCTTACTTATTGTTCAAACATCAACTCAAAATGCATGTGCAACTAAATTCTGTTTTAATTACTTGCTTCGTTAATTATGGTCACTCTATCACTTGTCCCTAACTCGGTGCATATTCCTATCTCTGTCTCTCCATGTGCATGTCTGTGTGTCCGTCAGTGCGTCCCCCCGAATACCCGTCAGTCTACGCCCCCTACTTACCATTGTCCAAAATTCAACTGTCAATCATCTTGTACCACACCTATGTAAGATGGGGGTGGGGTTGGTTTGACGTAACTGACCTCTGGTCACTAATCCCCATTCCCTCGTCCTCTGCCTCGACCTGTTCCCAATAGTCGGCGTCCTTTCATCAAAAAGTTAAGGCTGAGTTGCTTAGACTGTCGTATCTAACACCAGAGCTAGATTTAAGGCCAGTTTTAATCTTCAAAGAATCGTTCGCGGTTTCCATGCCCCTTGATTCCCAATTCAAGAGAGATAGCATCTAAACATCATATTTAGCACATCTGGCCCTCTGGACTCACCCGTTAGTCCCGCCGCACCTCAAAGGACCAAACCTCCTCTAGAGCTCTAAAATCACGACAATATACACGTACACTTTTCTTCAATTTTTATTTAAAAATTGTTGGGAGTGAATAAATAATTTATTTCACTTTCAACTCATCATATTTGTACAAATGAAATGCTTACATGGTTGATAACTGACTGCAAAAAGAAGTAGAAGACCAAAAAGAGCTCCACTTTTTTCTCCCATTTTCACTTTGTATTTTGAAGGCAAAAATAGTATTGAATTCAACTTCTGGAGAGAAAATATATAAAATTTAAACAGCAATTTAAATTATTATTTTTTTGGCATATAAGAACATAAATATATTTAATATTGAATTCAATGGCATCAGGATCTTTAAAAAAAATTGCCCTCCCATTTAAAAGAAAAATTATAACACAATCTCAAGCTTTTTCAATCAAAATAACAGTAATAACCAGTTTCTAAAAGATTAAAATACTCTATATAAGTTTCGCTTTAAACAACTTTGAGATATATTAACTTTTATGTGAGTTTTCATAAGTAAAGATTTGACTTTTTAATGGACGATATGTCTTCATGCTCGGCTGGCGTACCGATGGTCATTAGTTCGAATCGATGTGAAGTCAAGCACTTGTTCCCTGGGCCAAGGGTTTCACTGAGTCCAACCAGCTTTAAATTGGTACCTAACAAAATTTTGGGGAACAAAGACGGCTTGGTAATGCGTGGAACACGCACAGCTGTGGCCTGTGATGCTTGGACACTTGCAAAAAAACCGTCGTGGTCTTTGGACACAATAATTGTCTTGATAGAAGGAGCATCTGTATAGATAAGACAAGTAGCCACGCTATTTCACCCCTCCCCCCTACAAAGTCTCTTCGTTGGCCGGTTTCAAAATTTTTAAGCAAAACAAGTTAGAAGCTAATCTTCACTTGTTTATTTTTCACCTTCATTTCAATTTAATTTATATTTATAACAATACTATATTTTAATTTCAAAAATTATAAACAACTTTTTATTTCCAAGGGACATTTATTTATTTAAGAGGTGAATTGGGGTATTTGTGTTAAATACGTATACCCTTTGTTATCTTTCCCTTATTCCGGACTGCAATGATCCCCTGTTGATGGCGTGGGCGTGATTTCTTTATTTCTTTGCAAATGTAGTCACACACACACAATATGAAATAAAATGTAAGTAAAATTACTGAGTAAAGTAAAGTACTGAGATAATTTAGAAAAAGTTTTCTATCTCAGATTTTTTTTCTAAAATTACAAAATAATGATGAACTAGTTACTTAAACTTAAAGGTTTTTAAAATATTTTCATTAGTTTTAAAAATGATTTTTTGGCTAAAAAGTATTTTAAGACAAAATGTAAAAGTTTGTTTAATAATTAAACCATAAAGACGTCCTTGACAATTATTTCCTAATTTATTTTTTTAAGTAATTTTTTTCCCAACCTGCTCTTCAAATTTGTCCAGATGTCCGATGGTCTTGCATTTAATGTTGTTGAGTTAAAGGGGGCGCCAGGAAGACACGGTTGGGCGATTGGACTACCTCATACAATCAGTGGTTCTGGAAATGATGAACAAGGCAAGGGACATCAGTAAAGTTCCCATGGAGAACACATAAAAGGACATCGATTATATGAAATAATTATTTTCAAAATGGGTTAAAAGAAATGATTTTGTATTATACACAAATTAAATTATTAATTATTTCGTACAACATGTAGATCTATATATTTATGTGTGTGCGTGTGTATTTAACACCTTCTGTACACAAGTTAACTTGTTGTTCCTGATTAGATTTTTTAAAATACTAGTATTAATATATAATTTAAGAAATTTCAGGACATTGATAGCACAATATTTAAGAAATTTCAGGACATTGATAGCCAATATGTTTAGTAAATAGCTTTTAATAAGTTATATTAATTATAATTATACCCAACTAAATAGATGCGTAGAGCGAAAAAGAAAAAATTCTCCAAAACATGTAATGATTCACTTATTTCTTTTTAAACTTAAGTACAAGAGAAAACAATTGTTTAAGAAATGTTATTGTAAGTCATAGTTTGGTGCCTTTTGGTGCATAAAATCTTATTTTAAAAATTGTTTAGAAACCAAATGAGGGCTTGGATGTGAATACAGTTAAGATTTACGATGCTATGCATCCTAGCTAAGTGCGGATACAGCTTAGTGTTTCATTCAGGAACCTGTGATATCAATCTTTTTCTAAAGGGTGCGTCGACAGGTTGAACAAGCTTGTTGTTTGTTTGCTTCGCCTGTAGCTGAAACCGATTACTACAATAAGGAGCCTGGAGCCTAGAGTCCGCTCAGTAGTCATACCCAGTGGCGTTTGGCTTTTATGTGGTTATTAGCGTTTTGTTTGACTTTCTTGGGCTTCCTGTCCATCTTTGAACTCACCATTGAACGCTGCTTTGGAAGCCACTGATTTGGCATGCGCACGAAATGCCTCGCCAAGCGAAGATAGGACTGTGTAAGGCTTGGTTGTATGTACAGACTTCGATGTCTAGATTTTTTATGCTGAGCATATTCTTAAGTCTACCTTGCTTAGCATTGATATACCACCCATGTCTCACGTGCATACAGATAAGCAAAGAGCACAAAAGCTGTTTATTTGAGTTTTATTTGAGGAATAGTCCTCGGCTTCTTCATCGAATTTTGACAGCAGAAATAGGGTTCTCGCTGTCCGCAGGGAAGATTTAGCAGGCAATAATTAGGGCACATTTTCTAGCCCCACCCCCCTCATGCCATGGAGGTGAGCAGTGTATTACTAAAGAATGCTGCTCAGTTACTTAGGGGGCTGCCAGACACATCTGCTTCTCAGTGTCATTTGTGAACGGCCCTTTGGCCTGAGCCCCCTGCATGCAGGTTTTTGGCCACGGCTCACTTGCAGCTTCACCACTTATGAGAGAGACCTGAGCTGTGATTTAGTTTAAATTGAGGAAATTCACTCAGCACTTCGACGAAAACTCTCCAACACAAAGCCATTTGATCGAGCAGCAATACGCTGTCAAGACCCCCCTATTTCTGCGATAGCTACTCAAATAAGAAGGTGAGGACTATTCCTCTAGCACATGTATTGTGCATACACAAATGGACAAATTTGACATCAATATAAGCACACTATGAACTGCCCTGTTGGGCCACAAGCTTTTAAGATTGCCACTCTTAGCGAGACTGGTCTAGCGAGAATGGGTGAACAAGTAAATGAGGCTCAGGCTATACCTTCTTCTGGAGTGGCAGAGTGAGTGAGGAACGTATTGAGGCCGATGTTTTCTTTGCCATAAAGAAATCGTTGGAATTTAAAATGGGTGGTCCTTAAAATGGCATAAATATTTTAATATCCTCAGCTGCTGTAATCCAGGTTTTACGAAGACCTTTATTGTGTCAACGCCAACATTCCTTCTAAATATAAGCTAGTCATTCTTAGCGACTTAAATGCAAGAGTGGGCTCCGATAACACTCTTTTGGATGGTGTAATATGAAAACATGGAGTGGGCCGCTACAATGTCCATGGTCTCCTGTTGCTTCGGACGTGTGCCGAAAATGATTTGTTAACTCAAAAGGACATCATAGATAAATCCTCGCTCCATGCACTCGCATCTAATAGACTACGTCTTTACAAATAAGAAATATAGCCAACACATGAACAATCTTTCTGTGGCGCTTAATGCTGGACAGACCATGTCTCATCATCTATAAACTTAAATTTAGCATTCAACCCAATAGTCCGCCAAATTGAAAGAAAACTTTAAAACATGTTTACGTTACAAAGCTTAAAAGTGTCACTACTAAACATCACAAAGCTTAACTGTGCCAATAATAAACATCAAAAAGCATAACTGGGCCAGTACTAAACACTGTCCAGGGCATTCTCTTGAGGACAAACTGAAATCCACCACACTGAACAATACGAACATTTAGACTCTTTGGACGGATTTTAGAGATCTAATCTACAGCTCAATCTCTCAAATCCTCGGACCCGCGACGAAAAAGCACCAAGACTTGTTCGATGTTGCCAGAGAAACATCAATTCCACAAAACACACCTTAGCAATCCTAGGTCCTCATCCATAACGGACTCGTTTAACAACATACGCCGCACCATACAACAGAAACTTCACCGGTTGAGAGATTAGGGCTCACCATTAGCTCTGAAGAGGTCTAAGAATTTGCAGACAGGCATGCCTTGAAGATATTTTAATATGCCTTTAAGGAAGTATACGGACCCACAAACTCTTTAATCCCCGCTTCTCAGTGCTGATAGGATATATCATATATCTAATTACTGACACAGAATATTCTAGAGCGCTGGGGCGAGAACTTTCATGCTTTCCTAAACAGCACCTCAAGTCCAATATGCTATTAGTCGCCTCCCTCAAGTACCAATTAACTTGGCAATGGAAGATCCGCCTACAACTTTTGAGACGCAAAGGGGTATAAATCTTATTCCTTGTGGAAAGGCTCCTGGATCTGACTCAATTACGGCTGAAATATACAAAGAAATATTATTGAACAGCTCGTGTAATCGTCATAATAATGTGGCACCAAGATGCTATCCCCAAGGATTTCAAAGATGTTTCTATAGTGCTTTGTACAAGTAAAAAGTAAACCACCATGTCTGTGTTAATCATTGTGGAATTTCACCGTTATTAATCGCAAGAATCCTTTTAAATAATGGAAATACAAATTTGGATAAGGTTCTATTACCAGAAAGTCAGAAGGCCGATATGGTATTTGCGAAAGAACGTGGGACCATCGACATGATCTTTGCAGCAAGGCAGTTGCTGGAAAACTGTTAAGAGCAGAAATGGACATAATCTCTATATGCATAGATCTGACAAAAGCCTTAGACACAGTCTGCAGAGAGGAACTTTAGAGAATTATGGTAAAGTATGGCTTCCACAAAATGTATATAGTCCATGTAAGGTTATTTCTTGATGATATACAGGCTCGAGACCAAAACAACTTATAAAACATTCCCTGTCACAATTGGTGTACAGCAAGGCTGTGCTCTTACCCCAACATTGTTTAGCCTTATGTCCTCAGCCATGCTTACAGAGCCTTTCAGGAATAGCAATAAAGGACTGGGCAGTAGGCATGACACTGATGGTTGCTTGTTAAAACTCAGGATGCTTAAAGCAAAAACAAAGGTCAAGTCAGACACAAACCTGGACCTTCTATTTCCTGACGATGGTGCCCTTAACGATGGAACTAAGCCTTGATACAATTTCCAGTCCTTGCTCAAGTTATGGACTCACCATCTGCATAAAGAAGACAGAAGTTCTGTACCAGCCGGCCCCAGTCATATCTAGATGCAAGTACCCGGCTTGCCGGGTTTCAAATAAAGTTTTCTGTAGAAGCCTACAAAATTGTTTATTTACATGCACTAAAAGGGTACTTAAAGGGTAGATTGCTCTTAAAACTATGTGATAGACAACATTTTGGCAGTTCAATTTGGAGTGTGTAAAAAAAGATTTTCCTTTGTGCCCACTCTGGAGCAGGCCACATAAAACTGACCATGTGAAAAGCTTGGTGTTTTCAAGTCTATACCAGCTATGCCAAGAGACTTCAGCACCATTTATGACTACACCATCGCTTTAGTGTGCTTAACAACTTTCCAAATATTCATTCTTCTACCTACACGGGAAATGGTATAATTAGTGAACTACATTTTAGCCAGCGGCTCCAAATAAGTAATAATTTAAATATTTTTCACCTGTTATCATCGCAGAAGTTTACTCAACAACTCTCAAAAATGTCATGCTTCTGCCTACTCGTAAATAGGCGAATTAGTGATTTTTTATTTTTATGAAGCCCATATAAGGGAAAGAATGTTCATGGGCCCCTGGCACAACATGAGCAAGAGTTAAACAATTCTTCTTCATTAATTATCGTCGTGAGAGCCCCCTCAACAACTTCCCAAAGTTTCATGCTTCTACCTATACGGAAAAATGAAGAATACGTGTTGAGCCTGTTTTTATATATAAGTAATAAAAAATACATTGGAACCACGGCCCATTAGGGGCGTGATAATTTAATTTTTTTACACCTTTAACCATTGCGGATGTGTTTTCCTCAACTTACCAAATTTTCATGCTTCTACCTACACGGGAAATAGGAGAATTAGTGATGTTCAGTTTTTATATTGCTCATATAAGTAAAAAAAATTACTACATTTGGGCCCTCCACCCCAAAAAAGAAATAATTTAAATATATTTTTGCCTGTTACCATTGTGGAAGTTAAAGCCACTATAAAAATGCTTGAGGAATGATTAATGATAAGAAGCCCCCCGCTGACCTAAAGAGGTGTTCGTGCCGCAAGGGTCCACCAATCCCGTGAATGATGTACGACCATAAACAAGAAAGGTTATGGGATAATAAATTATACATACATACACATTTTCTCGATAATTATGCAGAGTGCTAGATAATTATCGTGAAAGCCAAATGGCTTTAAACATTTATTTAACATTTCACAAACGACAGGACCTATTGTACGTTGGGTAACCGACATATTAACATCTTCTACTATACGAAAAAAGAGATAAAAAATAATAACATAAAATTGAAAAACTGTACTTCAATGAATGTTTCAAGTAATGTTTCAAGTAACTTTAGTTCTTTGCAGTTTCATTTGTAGTCATCGGTATTTATATGGTGGTTTATTTGCAGTCATACCTCTCTATTCAGCTGTCAGTAGAACAGAACTAAAATAGGTTTTGAAAATTTAAAATGTCATTAAAGCAGATAATTATTTCGTTTCGTATGGCTTCAATTATACTTCGAGGTTGTTTTTTTTTAGGTATTTGTCAAATCTACTTTTTAATTGTAAAGTCTTATACATTTAATATAGTTTGTAATTAAGCTCACTGTATACGCGATGCTATTGCCTAAACTGGCTCTGGGACAAATCACCCGCCGCCGAAAAGGAGAAACCTCCGATTGGCTGTAATCAAGTTATGTCGTTAGTATACAGTTGATGTACACGTAATTTGCTGCAACAGGCTTCCGCTCACTAGAGTTGATCGCAACTATATCACGACCAGTGCATGGCTCTTTATACATGGAAATTCTTTTTTTTAATAATGTTATTTTGGGGCTGAGTGTTTATTAGCTATTTTTATTAAAGAAGCCATAATTGATTTTTAATAGCGGATATTCTTGTTTTTCAACGTGTCTTTAAAACAGCAATCAATTACTACATTTGTTAGGTTTAAAAAACAAAACATCGAAATAAGTAAATAACTATTATGTCCTATTTTATTGCTTACATGGTGTCAGGTATCGTTGTCTAGGGGTGCAGGTCCGAGGGCTCACACACCAACTGGCGTACAGTAATGAACTCAAGTCCTTTTACTAAAATAATCTTTATTGTCATGAGTGTCCACTTGTCACATTATATATATAACTGTATCAAGCGCTACCATATCTCATGCCTTCAGTCCAACGCACTGACCAAGAGCATTTCACGTCCGCTCCGTTCCCTTGCCTTTCTCTAACCTTCTTTTTTTTTTGCAACACACCTCAAATTTCTGTGTCAAGTCTAATTCTGTGCTCCATGCACATTAACTTCGACATGTCTTCTCCCCACCGAGACACACCCGAGTTATCCCCCGTGGGCCTGGACTGACCTTGCACGGGCCCTGATCCACGGCCCCATATGATTCTCGCTCACAAAACATCAACAACGTGAACTTGTGACCAGGCAGAATATAACTTTAACAAACAGTGATTCTCATAACCCTGACACATGGTGTAAAACATTCGTGTTTGGAGGTTGCATGTTGGTTGACCAATCAATTCTATCCGAATAGTAATGAAGAAATCCAAAGGTAATAGAATGAATGAAATGATAAAGGGTTAGTAACTTTAGGAGATAGATTTGAAATTTGGGGATCAAAGTGATTGCAGTGATTTGTGTGAAAATGTGGCAAAAATACATAGTTCAAGTTGGGTTGGTGTATTTTAATTTCGAAAACAGCGGCCAGTGTGTGCATGTGTAAAAGTGTCCGCACAACAGATTGTCGTCGGATCAGATTGTAAACTTTATTTTAATCGTGCTTTAAGCTAACTAATTTTAGAAACCTTTTTGACAAGATGGTTTAAAGAAAGAAAGACGATGACTATCGTACTTTTCAGCAGGAATTGACAGAGGGATTTGCCTTTATGGTGAGAAGGGAGTTTGTAGTGTATTTACTATGCAGTGATAAAATTATGTCCAAAGAACGGTAAAATATAAAGCGACACTTCGGAAAACGCCATTTTCTACATTTGCATTAAAATATCCTGATGGAGATTGCAGGAAGAAAGCTTGTCAAGAGTTGCTATCAAGAGTGAAAGATAGTCAGCGGTCAATCCTTGCTTGGACCAAACAAGGCGACTTGAATTCGGTTAGCTTTGTTGAAGCTTTGCCTATTGTAAGAAACGGTAAGGTACTTACAGATAGGCAGTATGCCAAAGCGTTCATGCTTAATGTTGCCATGAACTTTTTGATGACTTTTCCAATAAGGACAAAATCATTAAAAGGATAAAAGAAATGACTCTGTCCGAAAGAGCTTTTCCCGATCAGAGCATTATCGTGTCAAATCAAATTGAGGAAATGCAAGTCAAGGACATAAATGCAGCACTGTTTTTCTGTCTTGCTTTGATGAGTCAACAGACGTCAGTAACTTATCCAAGTTCAGCGTGGTTGCAAGGTATGTTGTCGTTGAAAGATTGCATTAGGAAAGTCTTACTATTTTGTCTATGAAGGGAACAACAAGAGGGCGGAATTTATTCGAGTCCTTCAAGAGTTCCCTAAAGAAAAAAATGACTATTGCATAAACTTGTACTAATAGCGCTCCGTGCATGGTTGGGAAAACGGAGGATTTGTCGCTATTCTTTGTGATCATGAAAACAGACGCATCCAAAGCTTTCATTGCATGATACATCAGGAGGCAAATAGCTCTCACGTGTGTGGTGAGGTGATGTCGCTGGTGGTTCGGTAGGACAACTTTATTGTTACCCGAGCATTAAATAATCGCCAGTTTAAAACACTGCTTGATGATGTTGGGAATAGTTATCCAGGTCAGGTCTGCTTCTGCACAGTAGCATTCCTTGGTTGTCAAGGGGGAAACTGCTCAGACACTTTAAAAAATTCTGAGAGTTCAAAGATACGTACACACCAAGTGACCCTGCTCAACGTCTTAGTATTCAGCGGCTAGCATGCTTAATCTCCAATTTTCTTCAGTATTTGAAAGCGCGGTTTGTGGAATTTACGTTGATCACCCATCCACACGAGTGTGGAGTGGACAGCATTGACCTGAGTTGCATCACCGGAGTCTCCATCAGAGATTTTAAGCTGAGGCTGCTGAATTGAAGACCTCTGATATGTGGATGAATTAATGCAAGTCACTGTGTGATGATTTGGAAAGACTTTTACGAGAGTAAGCAGAGTTTGCGAGCCAACAAAAATGGGCAGAAATGAAAAAAAACTTCAACATGCTGACCAGCTGATTGTCAAAACTTTGAACGCGCTATCCGTCACATACCACAAACTGCAGTATGTGATTATTGCTGATATGACGATGTTTGGCTCTACGTATGCATGCGAGCAATCTTAATTTAAAGAACATCACGTCAGATGGAAGTCTCTAATCCTGCATGAAGCTTGAACTCACTACGTATCAACCAAACTGAAAAGTCATTAGCAAATCCATGCATCAACATAAGTCGCATTAATGGTAATCAATTATCATTATGAGTTAGTTAAGCAACAACAAGACAGAGTTATTTAAAAGGTTTCAGAGCCTCAATTATTATGTTTTTAGTGTTTAAATTACACAAAATACACATATTTACTTGAATTTTAGTTTTAAATATGTATGGCTCTCACAGAATAACTTTTCAAAATATGTGGTGTGTATGATTTTCTTTGATAAAAAAATTCCCCGACACTTGTTTTATAGGTTCTATTTAATGTTCCTCTTAAGATGAGCGGCTACGCAAAACGTGCAATTATCTGACCGAATATTAAACAAAAAAACTTATATTTCTGGACACGAGTTTCCTTCTTTTTTATATACTCTATATTAAATTGTGGTGTCTGACCCACCGACCAACCGTGCGACCTTGCCGAAGAAAATTTGTATCGATTTTTAACCCACTTTCTCGTAAGCTAGCGATCTGAAATTTTGTAGACAGACTCATGCCAATGATAAATATGACGTATCGAAATTCAAAATCGATCGAATGAGAAGTATTGAATTATTGAATTTTTAAAGTTATTTTATTAATCTCTTTATATCATGTTAATTTTTTGACATAGAGTGTCGTGGCGCGTATTATGTTCAACAACTTTTCATGTCGCGCAATAAGGAGCGCATTACATTGATAGTACTTTTTAAAAAATATGTCAAAATCGGTTTTAAACACGTTTTACGAGACATCTAGATCTAGATCAATATCTAACTAGAATTTTGAATTTTTGGACTTTTTCCCCCCGAGTATTATAATGAACATCCTTAAAGGTATGTCTCGAATATAAAGGATTTATAGGGAAAAACTTGTTTTTTTACGGGTTTTTTAATATATTTTTCTATTCAGCACGAAAGAAAATTAGATGAAAATCACATTTATTTTCATTATATCATTAGTATTATTTTGTCTAGATATTTTCTAGCTTCATATACATCTACCTTAATAAACTTTAAGAAATCAAGTGAGCTTGAATTCATTAATACATTTTAACCGGTGCGAAAAGCATCGCTTGCTTGACAATGTCATGTGAGCCAAATACTTTAATTTGAAGGCACAGTTTCATAGTCGAGAAGATTAAATGAAGTAAAAAAAAAGGTGTATCTGTTTTCCGAATTCTTTAACTGCTAAAACCTTACAGGACAATTACAGTAACCTCACCTTATAAAGAGTAGAACTTTCTTCTAAAATTCATTTATATAGTAACGCTAAGTATTTGCATTGATTGCCTATAATTTTTTTATTTTTTTAAATATTTTTTTTACTATAAACCTGTTAGGTACGCATACAAATTCACTCTATTCTTCGACTTAAGTTAAAATCATTTAATGCGTACCTGTCTTATGTCTTTTGTGGTGTAAGGTCTGTGTGTAGTGTTAGGAGACACTTGAACATTCTATCAATCTTGCTGACTTTATTTTGATAGCAAATTTTCATCTGCGGTTACTAGTGATTTGTTCATAATTATAAATTATTATTAAATTTTATAATTATTAATGACATCTTTATAGTTTTAGAACGTTTTATTGGTTGTGGCTAGTTTAACTAATACGGATTTTCGTTATTATAGCCTACAAGATGAGCTGCTGACAAACTTAAATAACTTATTTGTACCAGCACGTCAGTGTCACTCTACTTCTTGTCCTTATTTAATGAGTTAATTAGCATTAATATCACAAAAGTCAACAGTTAAACCCACCGTGTCATAAAGACGAAAAAAAGGAAAAGTTTTGTATGCATGAAATATCTCTTCTAAAGGCCATGGTTTCGTCATGTAATTTATGTATTCTTATGATGTGCTACTTACCTAAACACTAATGGCAGAACTTCGATATTAATCGCGATAAATGTTGCTTATGTTACTTCGACCTTTAACAGTTCTCTGCCACCATACCATACCTGCTGCTTTGTTTGAACGATGAGTAATAGAATGGCTCCACATAGGTTCTGGCTGGATTAGTCCATGAGAAAGTGCAAACTATATGCTTGGACAAAGAGATAAAACACATAAGATGTCTTGACATTTTTAGAGAATCCTTAAATAACAAAATAACCTTTTTTTTTAAACTTAATTTTAAAATATCTCTTATAATGATTTATTTAACTCATTAAAAGCTTTAGAATGTAACTATTGCGTTATATGACTGCCAGTTATAATTTTGTTACCGTTACTTGCTTTACTAATGAAGAAGAATTTTTGCGTTATTAAATTCCTACCCGCTTGATAGCTGATTGTTAGGACCAATGAAATTCCACGTATGGTTGGTTCAGCTAAGTCTGCTCATTTTTTGTGTAAAAATTCAAATGTATACTTCTAGGACTTACACCTTACGGGCGCTCTGAAAAAATGCGTTTTGAAAGAGCATAACCAGACAAAACTATTATTTAACACAAAATTGTGTCGTTTTATAAATTGTTTGAATCCACTACCGAGAAGGGGTTAATTTAAAACCATCGTCATGTTTGTTCTGACAATTCTGGCTCCTGTTTATGTTGAAAGAGATAGAAATCTTTACAATATGCGGATGTTGGATTTGTGAAGTGTCAGGGGTATGAGAATCACTGTGTGTAAACCGTTTTGACTGCAGGTGAATGTCTAGCTCACGAAGATGATTGTGTTGTGAGCGATGTTCACGTGGGCGTGGATCAGCTGACTGAGTCCATGCAAGGGCAGTGCAGACCGGTACATAACTGGGGTGTGTGTGACAGTACGGGAACACAGAGGCGAACAGGGGACTCAGAGGTACACAGAGACCGGGCGGTGATAACCGGGCCTGGCTGTGAGATAGAGGTACATAGAGACCGGGCGGTGATAACCGGGCCCGGCTGTGAGATAGAGGTACATAGACTGCAGAGAGAGAAAGTCTGAACATGCACTTATTTGTATATGTACGGTCATCCACGACAATAAAGATTTTAGTGCATGACAAGGACTTGTGGCGTTTCATTTGGTACGAGTGGACGAAAGGAGAGTGGGGCTAGAACCCCTAGAAAACGAGCACTGACATGAAGACTTGTCTTAAACTACCATTCGGAATCAGTGGCGTAGCCCGAGGACATGACAAAAAGTATGCGCCCCTTCTCGGACTGACAGATTCTGTGGGCTCACTGAGTAGCCAAATTTTTGTTGTTGTTGAAATTGTAAGGTTTATGTGTTTCAATTTCAAAGCATCTGTTATTGAAATGAAATAGTTTAGAGGCCAATAGATCTAATTATCTCTAGTTCTACCATTTTAAACAATTTATTTGATAAACAAGTAGATCTAATAAAAACTCGAATAGGTATTTAAATGGTATCTCTAACGAAGAATTTCCGATTTCTTTTATTTAAAGAAAATCATTCTAGAGAACTAGATTGTGCCGGGGTGCCGTGGCGCCTGCGGCGCCCACTTTTTTAGGGCGCCGAAGGCGCCAACCTTTTTCAAAAGCCCAACTAACTTGTCCTTTTTTGAAAAATACGAAATATTAAACTTTCTGAAATGTACGCAAAGTATAATAGGGGTTGTATTTTGCGCACCGATGCACACCAAACAATGACGTCATCATATTAAATATTTTTACAGCGCTAATCACCACACGACTTTTCAACTAACTGCTGTAGACTGTCGTACATCTTTCCTCAGCGTTCCACATCCAGTGGGTGAGTGAGCGACCTGGGCTTTTATATTATTTATGTGTAAATAAAATGCGCACCATGCAAAAATTTAACATTAGCATTCACATATCGGGAAAACCCAATTAACTATCATTCTAGATTGCAATAAAGGTAATTTCAAATCAGTACTTCTGAAATTTTCTTTTTAAAAATTGTTATCAACAAACTGCTGCTAAAATTACGGCAGTCGAACAAAAAGAGATTTTTCAAAACTTTCTTCTGCAACATTATTCTAAATATTATAAGCGTTTGTTTCAACGAGATAGATGTTTATGTTATGGTTGGCAAAAAACAACAAAATACTGATATTTTTGTTGTTGTTATTTTCCTGGAAATCCAGTAAACCTTTCAGGTAATTTATTTTTAGACCGTATTTATCCTAGGGATCTCTTTAACGACTGGTGTATTGATGGTCAAGGGTTCGAATCCATGTGACGGCAACGATTTTTCCCGGTGCCTAGGACGTTCCTGAGTCCACCCAGCTCCGAATGGGTAACTAACATTTGTTAGGAAAATAAAGGAGGCTGAGTAATGCGTGGAACCCACATAGTCGTGGCCTGTGTACGCTGCATCACTTTCCAACAGACCGGCATGGTCTGTGGACGCAATAATAAATGTAGCGAAGTTTTTTCTCTAGCGTTTCAAGATCAGATGCTGCTTCCTTAAAATGCATACCAGGATCCTGCTTGAATAGTGACATTAAGATAGTAGCTGACCGTTGAAGACCTGGAGGTTTTAAATGGCCCGGTAACTGCTTGGTAGATGAAATTACCACACGTGCCAGGGGGCCTAACATGGGATTAGGTGAGTTGTGTGGCGGGTGTCTCGGCAGAGACGATTGTGTCAAACCAGGCCCACCCTCACATAAGTCTTAATCTAGGAAGAATGGACTGGTGGACAAAGGTGTGGTCTTTAGAATATGTAGTCGGGTATAGGACTTGACCAACAAGGGAGGGATGGATTGGAGATTGGAGATGGTAGAAAGCAGATTGTAGAATGTAGATGGTAGACGTGAAAGTGTAGATAGTAGATTGGACTTAAGACAGTTTAAAGTATCAGAAGTGAATAAAAAAAGTGAAATAATTAGTGTTCATGCAGTGTCTCGATGCACTCCTTTCTTACTGTCTAGTCACACTTATCTTCTGCTCTTGTACTCAAAAACCAAACTCCAAAACTGCATGTACACTAGTTCTTTCACTTTATTTGTTCTATGGTCTCCCTTCTACATAACACTCATCACTACAGTCCACGTGTCTTCAAGTAATCACTGTCCCCATTGATACGTCCCCCGGAGTCTGATCTCCAGTTATCCCGAGTGCGTCCACTCTAATACCCCTCAAGTCTCCGCCCCCAATCCATCAGTCATAAAGTTCCGACCCCTAGATTAAGTCCTGTGCGTAGGTGGTGGCAATTTGACAAAATCGTATCTGTTTAAACCCCCAACATACTTTATGCAAATCTTTATCTGACAGGGGCTCCCCTTGTTTACCAAATCCAAACAACCATGAATTCACCCTCCGTCAGCTCCTCTGGCAGCTATTCCCTCATCTAAAGACCCATGCTTCTGGTTGGCCATTTGCAAACGTTTCCTTGTCAGCGGCTAAGCGCGGCTGACCATTAAATTTCACCCCAGAACCACTGCCACAAATCGTTTTCATTTTTGCTTCGTTGTCTAGGGGTTTTGTGATGAATACGTAGTCACTCACTCAAGAATAAAATGTACTATAAATTATGTTTATGAAATGGTTTATTAACATGAAAACTCTAAATATAAGCCAATCAGATCAAGAGTTCTGCTAACAAACTTAGCCAAAAAAACCGGACCGAAAGGCCCAAGCTAACTGACCACCGCTTTCACCTTATCCCATATCTAACCCACCTTACCTCCCCCCTCTTTCTCGCACGTCAGTTCCACACATTCAGGGATTCTCAACTTCACAACCACATATTGCGCCGGAACTCAATATCTCGCTTCACACCTCTGCTCCGGCCAATCGGTCTTTGCTCTCACACCAGGAGATCCACCGTGTCCACTACTCGGCTCCACGGTCAGTTTTTGATCTAAAAATACTCTAACCGCCTTAGGTTTCCACTTAAGTAAATGATTTATTATTATTTTTTTTTTTGTTATTATTATTTATTTTTTTTAGTTTTAAATAATTAATTAAAGACGCAAATTTGAAAATTAGGAAATCTATACAGAAAAATAACAATATCAAACTACTTATCTGTCCGGCTCTTTGTATATTGATTTCATTCCCATTTATTACATTCTGTAAACATTTTTTGAAATGATGAAAGAACTGTCACTCGTATCGCTTGTATAATAGAGTGTATTGAAAGTTGTAAACTTAGAAATGGTATTTTCCCGATTGATTTAATTTTATTTTCAACCTGTTTACAAACATGCCTCTGTGACCGAAAGAATGTACTCTGCTAAACCACTGCTTCTAAAACTTTTTAGTTCAGCTGACAGCTTCAGGAATTTTTCCACGGCACCAGGGACCGTTGCACTATTTTCCATGTTCTGACGTGTTAGCAAAATTTTGTTTATTTTATTTGATTTCTTTCATTTTTATAATTGCTTCTTGCCAAGCAGTGGAACAATTTTATGAGGTAAATATTAATGGTTAAAAGTGGAGGATTATAATTATTTTTTCAGTCCTGTCTTGATAAGTTAAGCTAACCGGCCGTGGATGGTCCATGGACCGACACCGGTTCGTGGACAACCACTTTGAGAAGCACTGTGCTAGACCACTGGAAACTTCTTTCTTGCGATGTGCAGTTCAAGATTAAATAAAATATATCTAACTTTAATATTAAAAGATATTAAAAACAATCCTTCTATTATATTGCAGAGCTTAGTTAATGAATGTAAAGAATGTCACTGGTAAAAATGTACATCATTTCTGACAGAAAATCTCAATTTAATGAATGTATATTTCTGGTCCCAATTAAAAATGAATTTGTCACTATAAACTTGTTTTATATACATGTGTCTGTTTTTGTTTGTACCTATGTATAGAATCGACCTGGGTCGGAACATCGTGCTTTCGGAACTTCCTGTTGTCGATTCGTCAGGGGTCACAACGTTATGAGACCTTCAAAGAATTTTAAAATATCTGTCACTCTCAATTTTAGTTCAAGACGTTGTTTGAATTAAAATGTTTATAGCACGTTAATATCACTACTACTTGTATTCATATCAGCATAATATTATTATTTTAAATAAAAACTTAAATGTTTTATAGTTTCCGATGAAAGTCAACTTGCTTAAATAGTTTCATCACCATCATCGTCGCCTGTCGTCCCATCTTTGGCACAGGCCACAAACAAAGGCTCTCCAGGCATCCCGGTCCTGCGCTAATCTCTCTAATTGTCCCCAGCTGTTCGCACTCTTTCTGGAGTCTGCTTCAATTCCCTTTTCCAGGTCATTTTGGGTCGACCTCTTTTCCTCTAGCCCTTGGATTTCCAAGTGAGGGCTTGCCTCACAATGCTGGATGTAGGCTTTTTGAGGGTGTAACCAATCCTTCTCCATTTGCGCTGGTGTATTTGCTCTTCCATTGGCTCTTGTGTGCGTTGCCAGAGGTCCTCGTTGGTGATGAATGTTGGGCCAGTGAATTCGGAGAATTGTTCGGAGACATGTGTTTATAACTATAATTTTAAAATATTATTTTAAATGATTGCAATTTAACTTAAATTTCGTTAAAAACATTATACTTCAAGCTTCGATTTTTAAAATATCAATTTTTCACTTTGATTGTATATCAGGTTATTTTAAGATGTTGAATTTTTAAATCTTAAATTAAATTTGAAAGATTTTAAGAGAAATATATAACAATAATTAAATTAATTGATGACAGAATAAAAGATAATGATGTTTTATTTTTTATTGCGTCTTCTATGATGGAGCTAAAATTATAGGTACTTTAGAAATATTTTTGTGAATAACGTATTATATATATAATACACTAATATGGGATCTACATGCACTAGCTTAAATATGTTATATTTCAGAGTTTTTCCTTCTTGAATTTTTTCACAGCTGCCAACATCAGTTGAACCCAGTGGACGTCATCCTTGTTAAAGAGTGCAGAGGGATTTCATTCCATAATGAGTTTAATTGCCGGAGTTGTTGAAGGAAATCGTTTTACTGAAGTACCAGAGCCGCTGGAAAATATTGATAATACCAAGTAAATGTACAAAGGAAAAATGGAACTAATAAGTAGAAAAAACATCTGTTATTTTGAGGTAAAAGTAAAAGGAAAATGTAATTTCAAGGGGACTACTGGAGATTTATTACTTTATTTTCAACTATATACTATATATAAATAAGTTGTTGCAAGACGTAAATTCTGTTCTTAGATGTGTGGAAAATTTTAAAAACCTGCCAAAACAGCACTTAAATTTTTTTTTAAAATCACATACCAAGTAGAGGAGCAATGATGCTTTCATGGCTGATTGTGGCAGCTGTGGAAGTAAACAAATCACAAATAAAAAAAATAAATAAATCATCATAGTTTTAAACGCCTATCGCAATTTTATATGTTAATTTTTTTCTCATCGTCATAAAGCACTGACTTTTTTTTTCATTGAAAATATACTATCAAGGATATTCTCTAAAAACAAACTTTTTTTAGAATTCTGCAAAATATTATTAAACTCTCAACGCCTTAATAATGATATTAACACTAATTTAAATTAATCAGCCATCGTTTGAATATAACATAATAATTGTAAGCATTATGAATTTATTATAAAGTAAATAATGTGAAACTAAAGTTAAGTTCAAGTGAAATATTGTTTTACTACCTCGATTAACAGAATGACGAGGACCAATACACGTTGGAGTACCTAAAAGATTTAATGTGTTTATTTTATATCACGTCAATAATAAAATATCAATATTATTTATAAAAATATAACGACTATTTAAAAAAATTCAAATCCCTAGGTTCAACGCTGGACTCTTTACACAATTATGACGGTTGCGTGTTTTCAGGAGAGTAACTGTGTTATCTCTCAGCATTTCCGTCGTTTCTGCCAAGACCGCGGTGAGCTCAAAAATATTTGTAGTTTTTGTTGCTTCAAAATTACCCTTCTCTTTATTTATGTTAGTTGGAATATTTTCTCTAGGAAAATTATTTCTATGAAGTTTGAGAAAAATGAAGGAGACAAATAAATGATACC
Source organism: Radix auricularia (assembly GCA_002072015.1). Classification (NCBI taxonomy): domain Eukaryota; kingdom Metazoa; phylum Mollusca; class Gastropoda; family Lymnaeidae; genus Radix; species Radix auricularia. The sequence continues at coordinate 62,219 of MUZC01004455.1, forward strand.
AAACATTTTCAGAGAAAGTTCAACTCTTTTTATTTTTAAAGTATTAATTATTATAAGTTTTAACATACATCTGGGGTTCTTTGTCAACCTAGAGAAGAATCGTATGAATTTCTTAATTTTAATTTTAAGCCCATAAAGTTGTATACTTATACATTTAAAACTAGTACATAATATAGTTAAAATTAAAATGGGAAAAAAACTCACTGTATACAAATGGCAATCCTATACCCTTGCTTTGGTACATTTTATCCCCCTCATAGTAAATAGAAACTTCAGATTTACTGTAATCAAGTTTTGCTGTGAGATTACACGTGACGAAAATGTATTTTCTTGGAACAAGCTTGCACTCACAAGAGTCGATCGCAACTATATCACGACCAGTGCAGGGTTTGTCACGCATGCGATATAAGGTTTCGTCAATCTGTTAACATAAAGGAAATTAAAATTTTATTTCTTATTTCATTTTGTGTCTGAGTTTTTGGTATTTTTTTATTTAAGGGGCCATTATTGATTTTTCTCGTGGGAAGGGAATGATCTTTCATGGAGCACCTCCCCATGCGGCGGATAGGTGAAAGCCCACCAGACATGGAGGGTACCAGGGAAATGACAACCCTGAGCGGACCAAAACCAGCCCTACTACCTTGTAGGAAGTGGAGGGATCCACAAAGGACCCAACCCGAGCAAATGAAGCTACCCATTGAGCTTTCAGGAGCAAAGCCCCCCGCCCCCAAGTGGTTGCGCGTAAGGCATGTGTAAAAAAACATAGTTGCAAAAACATCGATAAGAGCGACAGAAGAAATTTCAGTCCTCGGATAGGTTGGATTCCTTGATGAGGAAAATATGACGCCTAAAAGTGAAAGCTAAAATCTAATAGCTATTAGGCCGACAACCATCATCTCTACAAGGAACACCGCCGTTATCGGAGCTTGGAATGTCCGCACGATGTATGAGGTTGGTAAAGCTGCTCAAAAAGCTGCAGAAATGAGGAACTATCAACTTACCATTCTCGGAATCAGCGAAGCAAGATGGACTGGATGGGACCAGAAGAGATTAGTCTCATGGGAAATTAAGTTATTTTCGAGACATGAAGAAGATGGTGTCCCACATACCCTGGTTGTTTCCATGATGCTATCAAGGGCAGCACAAGGAGCACTCATTGGATGTGAGGAGCATGGACATAGAATTCTCTTAGCAACCTTCCGGACAAAGAAACATAGCATCAACTTAGATATCCTCTAATGCCTCACACCCACCAATTAAAGCGATGAAGGAGACAAAGAATAATTCTATAAATAGTATGACCATAGTCAAGGGTCACCCATGGGTGAATATCGTCATCCACATGGTAGACTTTAATTCGAAGATTGGCATCAACAACTCAGGGTATAAAGAGTTTATGGGACAACAATAGATAGGCGAGATGGACGACGATGGTGAGAGATTTGCGGATCTATGTGCAACAGAAGACCTGGTCATAAGGGGGAGTATTTTCCAGCACAAGATAATATATAAAGCTACATGGGTCTCACCGGACATGAGAACGATGAACCAAATAGATCATGTATGTATTTGTAAAAGATTGAGGCTATCACTCCAGGACGTACGGGTAAAGAGGGGAGTTGATGTTTTCTCAGATCACCATATTTTTTGTGGCCTGGCTGAAATTAAATCTAAAAAGACATTATAGCGAGCAGCCAGCATTAAAGTCTCGGTATAATACCTCGCTCATTACGGATCAAGCCAAGAAGGAAGAATTCAAGATCTCAGCATCCAATAAGTTTCAAGTCCTACGCAAAATCCTGGAAGAAGAGACCACTAAAGGAAAGGAGCAAGGCATGAAAGAGACATTTTGTCAACCTGAAAAATAAGTATTCCTGAATAATTAGCAAGAGATGTAGGAATTTCTGCAGAGGAAGAATTTTTAAGTGTTAAGAACAGCGTAATTGATAGACTCCAACTGGAGAAATAATACGTTTTTTACATCTTAAAAATGTAAACACAAATTTGGATTTTTACTAGACATCCAAACTCTTCTCGCTGAGACAAATTTTTATACATTTTATCTAAATTGCTTAGTTTTTGGAAATTTCTACGACACTGACTTTAATGGTCACGAATTGTGAATAGAAATCGAAAACTCCAAAATACGGCTCAGTACCCGGGCTGAAGTTCTACCGGAAACTTTTTTGGATCTTTTGATTTTGTTATTTATACTGGAGATGACGTATTTCCGAATCTGCGCTTTTCACTGCAAATACTGCTTACAGATACTGTCTCAATTGTTAGTCTTGAGCAGTCCCTCAGCTAACTGAAGCTTATTTTGTCTTGGCTATATGCTTCAATGAATCAAGGTTGTCTGAGTGATCTTGAACTCCTTAACACCGAAAGAGGAACACTTGAGAATATTTATTTTGACAACGTGATTGACGATTTTACGATAGGCAAATCAAGAAGAATCAATTTATGGAAGACATGCCTATACCTGTCATGTATAATTTGTAGAATATATATTTTAACGAAATTTCCCTTGGGACAAAATGCGTTTATATATTGGAAATTTCCGGCCTGCCTTTTCATGCTTTGAACAGTAACTCCTGATAGGGGGTTCGGGTCTTGTTTTCTAGTCTTATCTATACTGACGCTCCTTCTAGTATTGCGTCTGTTGGCAAGTGATTCAGCGTTCACAGGCCACGGCTATGTGGGTTCCACACATTACCAAGCCACCTTTCTTTTCCTTACAAATATTAGGCACCCATTTGAGTGGAGCTGGGTGGACTCAGGGATGTCCTAGGCTCCGAGAACAAATCCTTCACATGGATTCGAATCCATTTCCATCGGTAAGCCAGCCGTTAAAGGGGTCCTAGGATGTGCACGGGCTTAAACAAAAATACCTAAAATGTGTACTGCATTTCCTGAATTTTTTCTTTTTGAAAACGAAAAAAATAACAGTATTCTGACGATTTCTCGCCAACCATAACATATTATTTATGGGGTTGAAATAAGCACCAAACTATAGCTTATAATATTTAGAACAATTGTTGGGGAAGGAATTTTTGAAAAATCTATTTTTGTTTGAATGCCTAATTTTAGCAGCAATTTGTAGATAACATTTTTTTTTTGGTTTAGTTTAAGAAGTATTGAATTAAAATGATTTTAATGGGATCCAGATGATAGTTAATTGGATTTTCCCGCTATGTGAATGCTAATGTAAGACTGTTGCGCGGTGTGCATTATATTGACACATTCTAGGTGTGACACTAGAATGATTTCCCATAAATAAAAAAATCGGAAGATCTTTGTTGGAAAAAGCATTTAAATACTCATTCGAGTTTTTATTACTTGTTATTCAAATAAATTGTTTAAAATGGTATAGATAATTATTAACCTGTAATCTATTTCATTACAAAAACAGATGATTCGAAATGAAACGCATAAACCGTAAATTTTTAAAATTTTTCTTGAGGGTTCATTGAGCCCCCAGAATATATCAGTCCGAGAATCGGCACAGACTTTGTGTCATGTCCCTGGGCGCAGATGACCCTAGCTACGCCACTGGATGAGGGTGTGAACGAAATGTGACCTCACATCAAAATGCATAAGTTTAAATAAAATATCCACTAAAATATTTGATTAATTGCAGTGTACTTAATGGCGCTTTCAATTGCTTCACACGTCTTACATTAGAGTGCAGCCTGACATTACTGACACTAAATACATACTTATTGATTATTGTTAAAAAAAACTGTAATATGCAACATGCTAAATTTTAATTAGAAAATACGACTTTGAGGGGGACGTTTAAAGCTAAGTTTATGGACGGCCCCTGGAAATATAGTCTGTTATATTCAAATATTTTGCCTACAATTCATAATTCCAAATTTTTAAAAATATTTCTTCTGCTGTTGGGACCTTGATACGTGTAGCATACAAAACCCACAATTTTTAATAAGATTCCATTGCAGACAACCTTGCAGACCACGGATTGGCTTTGTGTGTGTCTTGACTATTTGACATTTTAGCATCTCCGATTTGTTTTTTACTGAACATTTAAATAATGTTTTGCCTACAGCCGGCAATTTTTCGGCACTGTATGCCATCAGTCTCGTTTATTTCTGAATGCGTCCCATTCTAAGTTGACATATTAATCTGTACGGCAGATTGTTTACTTGTGCACCTGTTTCCAGTGTGAACTCTTATCTGTCTCTGCTTAAAGCATGATCACTGCTCTTCATTCATTGCTCATCCCGTGTTGTGAGTTAACACTACCTAGTCGTGATTTTTAAAAAGTATACTTCTCCTAAATGAAGTTGATCACTTTTACTCGTTTTCTGACGAGGGTGAGGGCGTAAAAATTGGCACAAAAAAAGCTTGACATAATTTTTGGACGGTCCCTGAAGATATAATCTGTTATATTCAAGTAATTTTTCTACAATTCATAATTCCACATGTTCAGCAGTAAAAGTAAGCAATTGAATTCTTTATTTAATTTTGTTAAAAGAAGGAAAGGTACTGAGAATTTACTCTAGTTATTATTTAAGTAAAAATGCCACGGTATACCCTGTCCGGCTTAATTTTTTTTTTTTTAAATAATGATTAATTTTAATTTTGAAATTTAATAAAGTAAGCAAAATTGCACTTAGATTTAGGTAACAATCAAGATCTAGATAATTTTTTTAAAATTAATAAATGTACTCAAAGTATGAGAGACAAGACTTAAACTTTCAAAAATGTCATTTAATTAATTAATAAAATATTTTCCTTAGTTCAAGGCTTGTGTCACAAATGATGGGAACATTTTCCTGGTTTAAATTGTTGTCATATATCATTAAAAAGCGCACGATAAAGATTGACAACTAATGGGCGCAAACATAAAAGCGCTATACCACATTTGCAGTCCATCTGGAAACATTTTCATATATTAGAACTACCGCCTCCAGTTATCATTTGTGCTCTTTTGTTATATTCTATTTTAATCATTGACCGTCACGAAATAAATTATTAAGCTACACTAAGCAGTTGATCCTTTTAGGGGTACGAGATGTGCGAATCACAAGGTTACACTAAATGTAAAATTCTGTAGGTTCACGTTATTTGGCACTGAAACACTCGGTGGGGGGTGCCATGTGTTAAGTCGTGAGGCGTCACACCACGAGCTACCGCCTCGGTGATACCAACCCTAATCTCGCCTCTGTTTTACTTACCCAAACATCCCAACCTTTCCAGTCTATATAATTAATGGAAAATAATCCTTCATGACCGCGATTAATGTTGGTGAAGTTAATTACTCCTTTAAAAATGAAGTAGTCCATCTCCGCCACCACACCATCTCTGCAGCTTTTTTTGAACGATTTCGAATCGAATGGCACCACAAAAGCTCTGGTTTTATCAGTCCACGAGAAATTCAAAACTATAACCATGGACAGAGAGAGGGAAAATGTTAGATTTTTTACTTATTTAAAGAACACCTATATAGCATTGAACTGTTGTTGTTTTTTAATTAATAAAAATTATTCATAATAAAGATTTTAAACTCATTAAAACGCTTTAGAATGTTATTTTTTAGTTATATGACTAACATTTAATATTTATTGTTACCGTTACTTGTTTTACTAATAAAATGTTTAGCACTTTATTCAATTCTTACCCGGTTGATAGCTGTTTGCTAGGACCAATAGAATTCCACAAATGGTTCCGCTAAGTTTACTCATTTTTTATGTAGAAATTCAAAGTTATACTTCTTTGACCTACAGCTCACCGGTGGTTCTAAAAAAATTCTTTTTGAAGAAGCATAGCCAGAAAAAAATAGTATTAAACACAAAATTATTACTTTTATAAAACGTTTGAATCCACTACCAATAAGTGGTTAATATAAAACCATGGTTATCTTTCTTCTAATAATTCTGGTTCCCGTGTGTATGTTGAGCGAGATAAGAATATTAAAATGTTACGGAGTTTTGATTTGTGAAATCTTGAATTCACAAAGAATGCGAATTCCTGATTATTCATTTAAATGTGAGGAAAAATCAGTATTTTCATGGCCCTGGATTAAATTTAATATAAAAAAGGCAATTGTACATTTACGAATTTCAGGTCCTTATTCGACAATTTATAAGCAGTCCAGCAGTATTTTCCTTTGAAGGATAGAGTTAATTTTTTAAAAAAATAATAATATTTTTTTATTATTTTTGTTGTTGTATATTTGATTTTATGTACAATTTAATGCGCCCGTTATAAACTGCATTAAAAAGGACTGGCAAAGAAATACAATTTTATTTGATTTTAAAAATAAACCTTTTATCGCCAACAAATTTAAGAGACATATAATTTGAGGAAGAACTTAACAATTATCCACAAAAATGTAGAGGTTATTCGCTTTGTATTAAAATTAATTATTATTAATATAAGTATTAATACGAGAACCTGTCTATCATATTTGCGTGTTTGTTTCCAAACAGCAGCGGGAGTCTTGTATCAGCTTCGAATATTTAGGTTTATGTTTAGGATTTTATTTAGGGTTAGGTTAAGGACTAGGTTAGGTTTAGTTTTAGGGTTAGGCTTAAGTGCTCCGGTTAGGTTTAGGTTTAGGTTTAGGTTTAGGGTTAGGTTGGGCTATTTATTTAATATCCTTAATTATAATTAATAGCTTCTAAAAAATGGTGTTTTTACAATTTTTTGTTCTATAAAAATGTTTCCTGCTAATTGTTTTGAATTCATTTATTTTTAGGAGAAATTACTTGATAAAAAAAGAAAAACAATACTTCCACCCTTCTTCCCCTAACGGCCATGGCACTAATTTCTTTAACTTAGCAACGACAGTCTCAAAGGGTTAGTCAGTTCTAAAACCGGATAACGTCAAAGCTCAATGAGTAATATTTTATTTTTAGACTTTATTTTAGCGGAACAATATTTTAAAGCATGATACAGTCGAATCACTATGTTCTCGAGATTATTAGCATAGTAAAATTACGAAACTGTTTTTCCTTTTTTTAAGTCCCATGAGCTGTCTTATATCAAATCAGCTGCAGACATGGGGAATGCTAATGCAAAGTACGGAAATATCAAAAAGGCAACTGGCCCATTGATGACCAAATTTGCCCCCCTTAATGTCCAAAATTGAGACATTATCCAAGACAAGCGCAGGGCAGCTAAAACGGTGGGTTGAGTATTATCTGGAACTGTATGCAACAGTTACCACAGTCTCCAGCACCGCTCTAGATGACATCCTCGCTTCGTACCCATGAAAGAACTTGATGCCATGCCCAAACAGGAAGAGCTTAGCAAAGTCATTGAATTCCTAGCTTGTGGAAAAGTCCATGGGAATGATGGCATACCACCAAAAGCTCTTAAGAGTGGCAAGAAAGATTAACTACACACTTTGCGAGAGCTTCTGACCCTCTGCTGGGAACAGAGCTACATTCCCCATGACTTAAAGGATGCAAATATAGTGACAATATATAAGAACAAGGGCGATAGCTGTGACTGCAATAACTATGTTGGCATCTCACTCCTTAATTTTGTAGGAAAGGCCTTTGCCCGTGTCATACTAACGCGATAAAAGTGCTTATCCAGAATCTCAGTGCGGTTTCCGCGCTGGTCGGTCCACCATAGAGAAGATGTTCTCCAGACGGCTGTTCCAGGAAAAATGCAGAGAACAGCAGAAGCCACTATACAGACATTGCCTTTGTGGATATTCCCAAAGTATTTGATTTAGTTAGTTGCAACGGGCTATTCCAAATTCTTGAACAAATCGACTGTCCCCCTCACCTATTTGTCATCATCAGGCAGTTCCATGCATGAAAATATGCAGGGAACAGTGCTGTTCGATGGACCAACCTCAGACGCCTTTACAGTCTGCATCGGAGTTCAACAAGGTTTAACACAAACTGCTCGTAATATTCTTCTTTGTACTGCTTCGATACGCATTCAATGTTAGCTGTGGTGGAATGTGGTTACACACCATAGTTGATGGAGGACTTTTCACTGCCCGCCTCCGAGCCAAAACCAAAACGACAGATGTCCTAATTCATGAGCTACTCTTTGCGGATGATGCAAAACTGATACCACACACAGAAACTGGTTTGCAACAACTCATGACAAGCTTCTCCAACGCCTGCAAATAATTTGGCCTGCAAAATCAGATTGAAAAAGATAAACATCCTGGCCCAAGACACAAGTTCTCCTCCTACCATCAATATAGACAATGAAAACTAAAAGGTTGTGGGCAGCTTCACCTACTTGGGGTCGAAAGTCTCCAACACATTGTCCATTGAGGACGAAATAAACAGTAGAATTTGCAATGCAGCTGCCATAATGGCTATGCAAAATAAACGGGTCTGGCAAAACACTAAGCTAATGGAGAAAACAAAACTGTTTGTCTATCGAGTACTGCAATCATCAGTACACTGAAATACGGAAGCGAGACATGGACCACTTATCAAACTTATACATCCCATAGTCTATACCTTTTTTAATTGCTTAATATGTTTTAACGATATTAATGGAATTGCCTTTTGGTACTCAATTTAGTAAAGATGAAAAACCATTCCTGAAAATTTCTGAATATTAACAGAGCGAATACCCATGCTGAAATAACAACACATTCCTTTTTCGATTTTATAAGAGAGCGTATGCAAACGTCATTTCCGTGTGCCTTATTGTGCACACATTTGTATTCCTTGTAGGATGTGCAATTTTATTTTTCTAAAAGTGTTTGTAACTTTCTAAATACATATGACTTTTGAGAGTTTTTAAGGATATTAATTTGAATAGTTTACTCAAAAAACTTAGCTACTTTGGAATCTCAGGTCCCATATATCATTGGATCAAAGACTTACTTTTGGGTAATAATTATGGATCTAAATCAGCACCAATAACTGTTAACTCAGGAGTTCCTTAGAAACTACACTAGGTCCCTTTAATATTAAGACACAATGTACCCAACAACATCTCAAAATGAACAAAAGTTAGGTTATTTGCTGATCGTTTTAAAATCTATAGAAAAATTAAATCAGAACAAGATAGCACAACTGTACAAAAAGATTAAGATGAATTGATAAATGGGAAACAAACTGGAGTATGTGTTTCACCCAGAAAAGTGTCAACTATTAAGATTAACAGATTAACTTTTACAAGTGTAATAGAGATATCAAACTAAAATGTTACCTCAATTCGGTAAGTCCTGTACTAGAATATACATCTTCTGTATGTATATCAAAGAAAACATTGATCAAATAGAACTCACATTTAAAAAAGAGCTTCACATTCATTACTGGGGAATATTAAAAACTGACAAGAATAACGCCATTAATTAAATCATTAAAACTTGAATCCCTAGAGGATAGAATATCATCATCATCCGTGGCTCTACAGTCCATGTAGGGCCCTGGCCTGCTCCACCACATCCTTTCATTCGGATCGATCAACTTTCCCTCTCTATGTTGGAACCCCCAGCTGGTGCAGGTCCATTTCCTCGTCATCGATCCACCTCAGTGCTTGGGCGACCAGTGAGTCGTCTGCCCATTGTTTCTGCTTGTAAATAATTTTTACTACTCTATTTTCTGGCATCCTTTCAACATACCCTGCCCAGCGTAGTCTTCCTTTTTTGTTACATGTGACTATGGGTAGGACTTTGTACAGATGGTTTTGTTCTTGGCTTGTACGAAATCTCCAGATATCATTTTGTATCACATGGGCATATATATTCCTGAGTATTTTTCTCTCCCAAGTATTGAGCAGGTTATCTGCATTTTTAGTCAGGGTCCAAGTCTCACTAGGTAGGCAAATAATGGTTGCGTATATTATTTTCTTTGTTCCCTTTGAGAGGTTTTTGCTTCTTAGAAGTTTTGGTCGGCTGAAGTAGAAACGGTTGCCAGATGTTAACCTTTCTTTCACCTCCGAAATTATCTCCCTGTTTTCCTTTATAGTTGCCTCTAGATATTTGATAGGAGTAACTCTCTCAAATTTGTGTTTGTTTATCATGATATTATCATCAGTATGGGTGTTTCATGACATAATCATGTATTTCGTCCTTGGTTCGTTTATAATAAGACCAGCTTCGGCAGTCGCATTTTCAAGTTCCCTGAAAGCTTTATCTATGTCATTCCTGTTTCTCCCCATTAGCGCTATATCGTCTGTATATGTCGTGTACTGAAATGATTGACTATACAAGGTTCCTGATGGTATTTGATCTGGAATGCCTCTCTTGAAATAGTTAGTCATGGTTCCTCTGGAACTAACATATATGTGTCTAATGATTTTGCATACATGATAGTGAATTTTCTTGTCTGAGACCGCGGTCAACTGTGAACTCCCTTGAGTAATCTCCCTGTAACTTGACTCTACTTTCGGGGTTGGACATTGTCATATATATGAGCCGAGTTAGTTTGTTTGGGACTCCAAGTTCCTGTAATGCGTTGTATATGTAATTCCTATTTACGCTATCATGTGCAGTTTTATTGTCGACATATAGTTGATATATATGTCGATGCTGTATTCATAGCATTTCTCCAGGAGACATCTTATAGTAAAAATATGATCTGTAGTTGATCTATTTTTTCGGAATCCGCATTGATAGTCGCCTAGTATCGATTCACTATACTATTTAAGTTTTCTTGACATGAGTTTTCTGAGGATTTTATACATTACATTAAGGAGTGATGTTCCTCTATTGTCGTGTATCGTTTTCTAGGGTTTATGGTTCCCGGAGTTCACACCAACACTGTTGTACAATCAATGTAACACAAGTCCTTTTTTAACAGCAATCTTCTTTATTTACATTCCAAGACGCTTGTCAACTATGTACACTTCTGGTCGTCTCACGAACACCTATCTCCGAGTCTCTCAGTTACCATCTAGCCCCGCTGTCCAGTCCTACAGACTAACACGGCAGCTCTAACAGTTGCGGTAATCTCGTGTTCTGACACCGGTGACTTGTCTACACCCCACCGCTCTCTACAACATAACATCATGTCCGTCTCTGCCTTACACACCGAGACCCACGAGTTATATACCCGGGGTCTCTGGACATACCTTGCGTGCCCTGAGCAAACGCTCCCTTCGTGACATGAACTCGAGTGAACTCGTTCAGAGTTCAAAACATGAGCCCGTGACCAGGCAATATTCCAAATGACAACCGGAGTGGTTGTGGTTCTCATACCCCTGACATATCCCCCCTCTTCCCTTAGATTCTACTCCCAGTAGAATCTTTTATTTACAACATCAACAAAAAATAGTCAGGGTATGGAATCACTGCACATCATAATACATTATTATATACTTCGTTAAAAAAAAAATTCTCATAGCGAATGCATAGCCAGAGTTCAAAAATCATAATCATAACTCCAATCATATATGTATCATAATCCCATGGCAAACTCTTCATGAGAACTATCCTTATTTATACATTAATATAATTCATACAATATACTTATATATATACACAATCTCAGGGAAACCAATACAAATAATTTTACAACTTAAGTACACTAAGCAATCAGGGAAAACGTATAGTGCTTGTCCACCTAGTGGGACCCTCCTACTGGAGCACTTCATGCTCTTATATAATCCTCCTGAGTATCTTTAAATTCCCCATAGAGGGACCTGCATGGAGCAGTCATTGCTCCCCTACGAATCTTTAGAGTCCCCATAGAGGGACTTGCATGGAGCAGTCATTGCTCCCCTACGAATCTTTAGAGTCCCCATAGAGGGACTT
>MUZC01004455.1:82071-97822 GCA_002072015.1 Radix auricularia
GAGAGAGAGAGAGAGAGAGAGAGAGAGAGAGAGAGAGAGAGAGAGAGAGGGAGGGTATAGGAAAGGAAAGATACATGTACAACTACTTTTAATTTTGAAATGACTTCCTCTTTGAAAAAATGCATTTTATTATTGCCTAATTGTTAAATGTGTTTAACTTCTAGCCAGATTCAGAGACAAACAGATAACAAGTAGAATTAAATTTAAAAATTAGTTGAGTAAAATTAAAAACTTCAATGAACATAATGACTTGTAGTCAATACCAGTGTTCTATTTAAAGTTTTCTTATTTTCTAGAGTTGAACTCGTTTTAAATCGGTGTGATGTTATAAGCCTGATTTGGGAGTTATGAACTGTAGAGCCAATGCATGAATAAGTGCTAAGAAGTTGTTGGGTTATGAAGAACAAATGCATTTTTAAAAATTGAAAACAAAAGCTATTTTTAAAAGAGATTAAGGGATAAATGTGTTTACCATGAGAATAGCTTTGGATTCTTTGGGACGATTCCATAGAGATACCGCTTGGAATTCTAAAATGATAAAGAAGTTTTGCAGTTATTTTTTCTTCAAATTATTGATATTGATAATGCAATTAGGAATTAACGCCCCTTCAGCCTCGAACGGACATATCATAATTGAAATAAAATAAGGAAACATTAATTTTATAGAAAGGGTCGTGATGTTAATCTATCCTCAAAAGTCACACTTCCTATAAGTATAGTTATACTTTTTATTGGTATAACATTTAATAGGCTTTATTTATTTTTTAAATTGTCAGAAATATAAGCAAATTTTGTAAAGATATAAAATGTGCGTGAGAATGCAATAAGGCTTATCGATTTGTAGATGGATAACATGTAAACAAGGTTTGCAATCATGCTCATAGATTAGTAGAAGGATAACATGTAAACAGGGTCTGCAATCATGCTCATAGATTAGTTGAAGGATAACATGTAAACAGGGTCTGCAATCATGCTCATGGATTAGTTGAAGGATAACATGTAAACAGGGTCTGCAATCATGCTCATAGATTAGTTGAAGGATAACATGTAAACAGGGTCTGCAATCACAGGGTCTGCAATCATGCTCATAGATTAGTTGAAGGATAACATGTAAACAGGGTCTGCAATCATGCTCATAGATTAGTTGAAAGATAACATGTAAACAGGGTCTGCAATCATGCTCATAGATTAGTTGAAGGATAACATGTAAACAGGGTCTGCAAACATGCTCATAGATTAGTTGAAGGATAACATGTAAACAGGGTCTGCAATCATGCTCATAGATTAGTTGAAGGATAACATGTAAACAGGGTCTGCAATCATGCTCATAGATTAGTTGAAGGATAACATGTAAACAGAGTCTGCAATCATGCTCATAGATTAGTTGAAGGATAACATGTAAACAGGGTCTGCAATCATGCTCATAGATTAGTTGAAGGATAACATGTAAACAGGGTAAACAGGCTTTTTGTTCACTGAAGAAAGCTCTTTGCCGAAACGTTCACTGTTTTGTTACGTCATATCAGGCTCATTTATACACTGTTTACAAGTTATCCATCTACCAGTAAAGAAATATGGAATACAATCTTATGACGAACTTTAATATCATACCTGATATTTTATATACATTGAATAAAGAAAGTCAGAGGGACAGAGTGTATGTTGTGACACATTTTAAATTAATAAATATTGTAATATATGCAACTTCCAACAAACTTACGTGGAGTCATCTGTTAGCGTCTCGGTTTTTCTCCTCATGCAGCAGAACTTTGCTTCCATTTGAAGAATGCGAGGTATAAAAATTGGAAACATTTTCAAAATTAAATTTATAAATGTTAAATTCCAAGAAAATAGAATTAGTTACAGCTAAGCCAAAATAAAAAAGAACTTTGAAAACTATTACTAATGCGTAATGTGTTGTTTGTTTACAAAGATATAGATCTAGATATTGATGCAGTTAATATAAATTATAAAACTATTAATATAATTAAAGGACCGGGAAAAGTAAGGGGAGGGTCTGACTAAATGATGATTTTAAATAGATTTATTTCATTTAATAAGTGCTGTAAAATGTCCCATTTAAATCCATCAACCGAATTTCACAAATAAAATTCACTTTTAAACCGGTCTTATTGTTTATATTTTATTTTTATGTAATTTAAATAGAAAATCATACATTGCAGGTACTTTCATTTTTGTAGAAAGGACGAGGTGATGCTGGGTGTTTGTATATGGTATGAGGTTGTAAATAATTAACTCTATTTATAACAGAATACTATTTTGAACAATTTGTCTGAACGGTTTAAATATCATATGTTAAAGGCAATGATAAAATTAATAACACCAATGAATTTATATGAATTTATCGAAATTAAATTGCATGACGTAATTGAAAATGCAGGCTGTTTTGAAATGGATAATTAAAATAATAAAAGTATACAAATTTACTTTTGAGAAAAATCCCCATTAGGAGTCCGATGACAGCCAAGAGGACACCACCGAGTAAGCATGACAGTCCAATTATGATGTTCTTGTAGAAATTGTTCAAAACCTCGTGTTCTTGCGAATATAATTAAAAAAGGAAAAACATCTTCTTTCAAACATAGATCGGTGAAAAAAACTCTACAGATAAATTGAAATAATTTGAATTCGTTTTCGAAGGCGGATACCTCACATTTTATAAGAATGTAAATCTTAAGAGAGCTGAGAAGGTAAATAACTTTTGCCTAAGTAATGTATAAACGTTTTGAAAACGAACTACAAATTAGATGTCATCACTAAGTCAAAAGTTTAAAGTCATGATTTTAAATAAAAGTAGAATTAGCAAGCGTACCCACGATTAAATATATTTTTGCTCTTTTTGTTTGATGATTAAAACACACAAAGGCTTGCACGTGATACTTTCTCGAGATGGCCGTGAAAAACTGCCCTGTCTTTTGATTGTACCCGCATTTGTTGCAACGTTCTTCAATTACTAAGTCCCCACATTTTCCTTTGACATGACATTGCTTAGTTGGACGAAACAATGAAATTATTTTAATGTGAGGTTCGACGAAGATTCAGAGATTCCCATATCAATTTCATCATATGTAGTCCCAGGACAGGTCACAATGAGATGATCACCTTTTTTGTCGTCTTCCAATATGAAAACACCTGAGGGAAATGTTAATGGTTTTTTTTTAGGTTGTTGTTTTCTATTAAAATTTTTGAAAATAATGTAGACTGATGAATTTGAAAGTGTACATCAGCTATGTCTTTACTTACTCAGTTTGAAAGTGTACATATGCTATGTCTTTACTTACTCCGTTTGAAAGTGTACATCAGCTATGTCTTTACTTACTCAGTTTGAAAGTGTACATCAGCTATGTCTAAACTTACTCAGTTTGAAAGTGTACATCAGCTATGTCTTTACTTACTCAGTTTGAGAGTGTACATCAGCTGTGTCTTTACTTACTCAGTTTGAGAGTGTACATCAGCTATGTCTTTACTTACTCAGTTTGAAAGTGTACATCAGCTATGTCTTTACTTACTCAGTTTGAAAGTGTACATCAGCTATGTCTTAACTTACTCTGTTTGAAAGTGTACATCAGCTATGTCTATACTTACCCAGTTTGAAAGTGTACATCAGCTATGTCTTTACTTACTCAGTTTGAAAGTGTACATCAGCTATGTCTTAACTTACTCTGTTTGAAAGTGTACATCAGCTATATCTATACTTACCCAGTTTGAAAGTGTACATCAACTGTGTCTTTACTTACTCAAAAACATCCTGCTTTTTCTGCTATAAAAATTATTATTTTAAACACGATTCAATATTTTTTGCTATTTGTAACTGATTAAAATTTTTTTTAAACGTAATTATTTGTGAGAATTAACGTGATGACAAGATATTAGATATTCTTATTAAATATGTATCACATTAATGATATCAATGAAATAAAATGTCACGCTTGATTAGATGGAGTATTTCTATCCGCTGTTTATTGATATTTCATCTTAGTCTTATTAAGTTGAGTAGGTTCAACATCAGTAACAGTTGTTGATAAAATAATTTGGGCAATAAAAAAAAGAAAGAACAACAAAGAAAGAAGGATAAAATATTTTTAAATGATTGTAATGTTTCGTGGGCTGATCCGCATGTGCAATTTTTGTATGAACTTATTTTTTTTAACTTAAAAACTCAAGAATTTGACTATATCTGAATCTTTTACATACGAGACATAACTAAAAGTATGTTAAGTGTAATATGCATCACACGACAATCCAGAAATTCAAATATTTAGTTATTTCTCAATTCATAATTTTTAAGTGTAAAATACAGCTAAATTTCAGTGCTATTTGATCACAGAAATGGGTAATAAAGCATATTTAATATAATGCGCCTCGCGCGACAGATTATCATTTAAATTTACAAATCGGGTATACATTTTTTTTAAATATGGTCAATATAATAAGCATCACACCACGTGACAGGAAAATATAAAAACGGTTGTTTAATATAATACGCACTGAAACAGTCTAACACAAAAATTACATGATACATAGAGATGCATAATCTCAAAATTCATTAATTTATAATACATGACAGGCGATCGTTTTAAATTTTGATACATCATTTTTATTGTCTCCACGAGCCTCCCTGCAAAATATCAGCTCGATATGATACTGGGAAGTGGGTTAAAAAATCGATCAAAAGTTTGTATGACAAACAACCAATCAAGCAGTTTATATAAAGGATTTTAAAAATACACTACAAATGTACGTGCACTGACCTTCAAAATTTTTAATTGAATCCCACGTTGCTTGCACAGCTAACAGCATCAGAACAAATGAAACTAGCACACTTTCCATCTTCAAGGGGCTAAACCTATGTAAAGAATATTTACATATAAAATAATGAATTAAAACTACAAAACTCACACAAACGATGCTACTGCTATTAGCAATAATTTTCAAGTAAATAATCATCCAAATGCCTAGCCCGAAACATCAGTTTCTTTTTAAAAGAACTTAAGATATTCAAGATTGAAATGAAGCAATTATTCAACGACAACAGAGACTTAGAGACTTCTATAACGCACAATATAATGATAAGGCTAGTAGCAGAAAAGTGGCCTGGAGATTTATAAAATTGAAATGTTACCATAATGCTAAAAATATTATAACGGAAGTTTGAACTCAATTTTTTTTTAAAAAGAAAAAGAATAAACCTTATTCAATCAATACCACTGCAAAATTTTTAAACAGTTTCATTACATTATATGTGCTGAAGCGTCAAGCTGAATATAAAAAGGGAAAACAAACGAACTGATTTGGTACAACAAGTGTAAATGAAGGAAAATACTTTCACCAGGTATGTCACACTATGCCATAATTGCAGTAACATAATGTATGCCTCAGGAAAAGTTAATTTTAATATCTGTTAATATCCTAAATACAAGAGTTGTGATAAAGTATGTTAACTCATTAATGAAACATTTGCAAATATTGAAATGTCATTAAGTTACAATGAAATAAATTAATTTTAAATTTGGATACAATTTTCCTCGGTCTTAAATTTATTCGAGATTCTTAAGACCATTAAAACTAAATGGATAAAGCCTCTTTCAATTTAAATATAGATCTATATAATTTTAAAACAAATTTAGCCGTAAATGTATGCATTTTGGAGCCTATATTCACAACCTAAACGAGAAGATAATAATCCGTCACTGGCAATTCTTGAACCCTCTTGTTTTTTTGCAGCCCCCGCCAGGTAGCAATTCTCGTTCCTGCGTCAGTGATCGGGCGCACGTCTGTTGTAAAGACAAGGGACACCACCAGCAGCTTAGTAAAATCTCAATTTATGGCAGTGGGTGGGTGGGTGNGGGGGGAGGTGACAACCTAAGCGTCTTGTGGCAACGTAAGGTGGCGGCCCCAACAGGACGAATTCTCAATCAAAAGGAGTCTTAACTTAAGCAAAGCATAAATTAAAACAGAACAAACTTTTGATTCTGAGATATATAATTATCAAACTATTTTAACTCCCATGCCTTTTTTATCAGAGCGTTGTTTTTTGGCTGCAAGTAATGTCATTATGATGAACTGCAACCAATGATGCGTGACCCCGACTCGTACGTGATGTTTTGATAATCATTGTCTTAGAAAACAGCTCCTTATAACGATGGGGGCTTCAAAACATTCTCAAAGTTAACTTAATAATTAAACCACCAGATAGAAATAGGGATAAAAACACATGTCTTATTCCGCATGCAAGAACAAACACGTACGACGTACAAATTCTCGTTCTTCCCGTACGGAATTAGAGCATGGCATGGGTTACCTTAAGAAACCAGGAAAACCAAGAGTACATCAACTTTAAATCTCTAATAAGAATGCAGGACTAGACACAAACCATATATAAGCGTAGGACGCTATAATTTTCTATATAAAAGGAGCGTATGTAACAGATAGGATTGGTTGAAGCCGCATGATGTACGATTTTTGTAAATCCTATGAGGAATGAACAAGTGATCTTTGCTGGCCACACTTCGTCATTAATCTATCATTGCAGTCAGTCCTACTAGCTTCAACTTAAAATTTACAGGCACATTTTTTTCGTCTATGGCTGAGTTATACATTTTTTTCTTTTTTATATTGAAATTAATCTTCTGTGCTTAAAAGGCTCTATAGGAATGTGTGAACTCGTCGCTAAGTAAACTACTTTTCTCATCAATGTATACATTGGGAACAAGTTCAGCGTTCATGTGGTTCCACTTACAAGTACCTGATCTTGCTCTAAACACAAGAGCGCACAAATTTTATCATGCAGAATTTCAAACTCTTTTTTTTTCTTTTTCGGTTTAATATTGCAAAATATTCTGCCATAATAAACCTTACTTTCTAAGCAGTTTCAGTTTCTGGTTCACTGGTTCACTGGTTATGGTTTATCGGAAAAGATATCATTTCAAAGGTACTGAAAATGATGAATATGAGTTTCCATAAATTAATGTTAATCAGTGTGCCTAATCCGTTGGTGGAAATGATATTGTTGATGCAACCAAGTAATTTATTTTGTAATATTGCGCACTATCGTGAATCTCAAGAGATGCTCCATAGTGCAGCCTGACTATGAAAATCAAGTCAAAAAGCCTGAATGCAGAGCAGAAGCATCTTAAAATAGAACGTAAGAAAAATCATCTTGCACAATCAACTTTTCACATGCCATTTAAAGACTAGCCTTACATGAAGGAGACAAAGACGTTGAACATGTGCTAACATCTGCTTGGTAAGGATAGCGGGGAAAAGATTATATAATTTCCTGGGGCTATACAACTTTCATTTCCCATACGCCAATACTAAACGAGCAAATGAACTTTGTCAATTTACAATGATGAAGAACATCTATTCACAAAATAATTGTTACTCTGATTGAAGTGAGACCATCTCATTAACCTATCATTCAGCAAGGCTGAAATTTAGAGTATATGGTTTGCATTTATATATAAATATCACTTTATATCAGAAATAATGACTCGAATTGCGTTGGCGTCAAGTGCTTTTAATAAACTTACAAATATTTGGAGATCAAGGATAATTAGCAAGCATACAAAACTTAGGCTATTCAACTCCTGTGTAATCCCTGTATTAACATATGGGTGCGAAAGCTGGAAATCCACTAAATATATAGAAAAAAATTAGTTGCATTCGAAAACAAATGCCTCCGAAAAATTTTTAATATAAAATGGATTGATTTCAAATCAAATGAAACATTAAGAAAAAAAAACAACCAAGAATATGTGTCA
The DNA here is from genome assembly GCA_002072015.1 of Radix auricularia. Classification (NCBI taxonomy): domain Eukaryota; kingdom Metazoa; phylum Mollusca; class Gastropoda; family Lymnaeidae; genus Radix; species Radix auricularia. The sequence goes on from MUZC01004455.1 coordinate 89,856, forward strand.
AATTTTATAAGGAGAAGACGATGGAATTACATCGGTCATGTTCTTCGAATGGACGAGAGAAGACTCCCACGTCAGGCCCTCATGTGGACACCAACAGGCAAAAGAAAACAAGGAAGACCAAAAGAAACCCTGCGTAGAACAAACATAAGAGAAAGCTCAACCATGGGTCTAAGAAATAACCAGGACTTATTACTATTAGCAACGAATCGTCGCAAATGGAAATCCATGACCTCTACCCTATGTGCCGTCTTCGGCCCGAGAGGAAATAACTAACTAACTAAATAACTTTATATCTAAAGGCCATGAATTAATATATTTTTGCCTAGATAATAATTTTTCGGATAAAGCAGTACCTTTTTCAAGACAACTCGAGCCAGATATAAGTGTGCACCTACCTGGCCGATTGTGTCCCGCCGGCCTTGCTACTAACACGTGTTATTTATTGGAGAGACATTGGCACACGAAGTAGGAATGAAACAAAGGGAAGTCGGCATTGTTCGAATTTTTATTGCTTGTATTTTCTATCTTACATGGTTAGGGTCAGAGGTGTCACTAGGGTTGGTGTCACCCGGTAAGGTAGCTCATGGTGTCACCCTCTCTCGAATTCATCCATAGAACGCCTCCGAGTCTTCAAGTACCAAATAATGGGAACATACAGAATTGTACATTTTGGTGTCACTCCTTGTGATGGTGTCACCCGGGGAGGCCCGCCCCCACCGCAACCCTCTAGTGACGCCACTGTTCAGGTATAACAAAATGGAAAAAGGAAGAGGCTAAATGTTAAACAGTTGTTTAAGTGTATGCAGTGTAGTACAAATTATACAAATTATTAAAATGCATGTACGGTAATAAAGCAGTGATTCTACAGATTCATAACCCGCTCTTATTCTAATTCATATTTACAATCTACCATGCACATATACATGACTATTCGGTATCTAACGTACATATATATATATGACTTCATGTTATCTACTGCACACATATACAGGCCTTTATGTTATCTACTGCACACACATACATGACCTTATGTTATCTACTGCACACATACACATGATTTAACGCTATCTACCGCACAGAAATCCATCACTTTATGCTTGTACTCAACACACGCTACTTGTCATTGTGACAGGCTACATTTAATATAATTATTTTTGGCATTTATTTTATAAACATCGTCTTTTGTGTAAAGAAAATTCATTTCTTATATCCAAACTTTGAACATACATACCGGCACGGTTTACTGGAGGACTACATGCCTTAATAGCATTTTTTTTTTGTTTTCTGACAGGATCGGTATACATTTAATTTCAAACTGTTTGGTGCTTATGTTACTCCCAAATCTCAAAAAATTATCAGAGGATACAGAATTTTAACTACTTTCCGTGAATATAAAACCCGATCGACATTTCCCCCCCCCCCAAATCAACCATTTCGTCACCAGATACATCCTTTAAAAATAAAAAAAAAACGTCTTAAGATTAGGATAATAAAGAACGGGGAGGGAATACTCAGGTTTGATTGCCCTGCAGCCCACACTGACAAGTTATAGCCTCATACAAAAACATGACATGACTTCAAGCTTAGGGGCCGTCAATATATGACGTCACGAACCTGGGGTGGGTGACAGTGGGTCGACCATTTGTGGCAAAGCGTGACTAGGGGATGGGATGTTTAAGAAATGTGACGTCATATTAAAACGCGCAACTGTAAATAAAAGTCCCGCTTAAATAGTTGACTTTTTAAAATTTACTTATGTCGCATTACATGGCGTCATACTTGCTACGATATTAGAGTATTAACACTAAATACGTATTTAAATGACCGAAAGGTGATTTGAAACATGCTCATTTTTAAATAGAAAAATATGTTTTATGTCAGGGAATGGGGATGGGGAGTTTAAGCTTTGTGACGTCATATTTTATGGGGGTCAAACTTTTTTGTGAAAAGTGAGATGACGGGGGGGGGGGGGAGATATTGGACAAAATCGCCTGATGTCATTTATGGACGGCCCCTTACAAAAGAAAAATAATCAGGTGCAGCGGTACAAAAAATTAAAATAAATATATAATATTCCGAAATTTCTTTAACTTGCGTAACCAAACAAAAGCAATGGGAGCTAAGAAGAAGTTGAAATTTATAAAATATGCCTTCATTAGTCCAAATAAATGAAAATACTTGTATATTTTGGCTACTATGAATACATTTAAATTCAGCACATATATCACAGTTACATAACAATACGACAACTACATGATGAAAGTTGTCCAAAGTCAAAAAACTAGCAACACATATAATTATAAATGGATTAAATATAAAATATTCATATCCAAACTGAAAAATATAGTACAAGAAATACCGTGTAAATAATAACACACATAATAATCAGTACATCCAATATGAAACAATCATATTTTAACAACAGCATATATTTAAGGTATATACACATTAGTTACGTTTAGCGTTTAAAGAAATGTTTGATTGTTGCTAATTTCATTTTAAAATTAAAGATGGGAGAGATGTGTTTTTTTTATGCAGTTTTCATATCATTAAAAGGTAAATATAATATCCTAAAACTAATATTTTTATTTGTTAAATTCCTTATGAATTAATATTGCAACTTTGGAGAGGTTGAGACCTTTTCTCTTATAATCAAAAAAGTTTAATTTATTTTGCATTTTACAACCAAATTTCAATTGTGTAAGTTACTTTCGTAATTTAATATCCATGCTTTTATCTTAATCTGATAAAAGCATGAAGTTAAAAGATGTATATCTTTAAAATAAACTTATTTGAAATAACCGATGCCAACACGGCAAATACATTTTCTTTTGAATTTTTAGGGCACTGACTAAACTGCAACAGGGCTCACAACCCCGTTTATTTTGTAACACTTTCTCCATTAGCCTACATTCTTATAGCTTGGAATGTTTTTTTTTTTTTTTTTAATTAACAGAGATTTTATGTCTCCGTTTGATACAATATGTTAAATGAAGACTTAAAAATAAATTATTTTATTTAAGATAGATGAATTTTGATTTTGTACACATTAGAGTACCACGTGACTTGCAAAGATCAAGTAGAGAGATGCTTCATGTTGACATACTGATCTTACATCCACCGCATCGTCAGGAAGTGGATAGTGGAAAATGAACCACATAACGAGGTCACGTGGCAAAAAATATTCAAAATGCAGACCAAAATAAGTTTTTTTCACAGCTCAATACTTCTATAACAGTGTTTGCTGTCAACAAGCAGACATTTAAATTTTAAATGCCACTAAACGGATTTAAACCAGGAGAAATAGTTATGCATCCTGAGGATGTGAAAAACAAGCTTAGCATTAGAAATATGCCCGAGCCTCCTACTATAAAAATGTTAAAAATTAAAAAAACAAGTAGCTTTGTCAGGCATTCTATGGAGCAGTGGTCCCAACGTTTTTAACGTCGCCGCGGACTAGTAAAAGTTTGAGAATTTTACTGCGGCCCACTAACTTTGGGGGTGGGATTGAGTTATCGGTGATGTGGGGTTGAAAGGAGTTATGGCTGGGCGGGGGTTGAAAAGAACTTGGCTGGGCGGGGGTTGAAAGTAGTTATGGCTGAGTGGCGGTTGAAATGAGTTATGGCTGGGTGGGGCTGTAATGAAATTTATCGGAATAATAACCCCAAGAAACACCCACCCGCTAAGACGACACCGGAAAGATAAGGGAATGTAACTCCCATCTGGGAATCAAGCATGTGGGCAGAATAATTGGTAATTAATCTCATCAACGGGGGTAAAACAAGGAGGCCAGCAACCTATTGGTCCTCACTGAACATGCAGCCAATCAAGAGTTCTTAAGTCACGTGACCAGGGAAGATATAATCAGAGAGAACGGAAATCTCAATCTTTTCACTGCCAAACTGTACAAGGAGAAACATCGCACAGTTAGCGCTCCACAGGATCATATCTCTGATGTGGAGGAGAAAAGCCGGCAATCTAACAAGTCTAGTAAGAGTGAACTCAAATCTTATTTTAATGATGTACATTTATAATTATATGCATTTTTCATATCAGATTGACATTTCGTTTCGTTCGATTGACATGGATTTAATACCCCACGGGATAAATTCACCGTGTTGGGACACGTGGGATATTCTAAAATATACCACGTTTGCTTAAATAATAATATGTGCTTACACACGCGATCTTCACCAAATAGATGGAGCAGCGTTGTGTGGATATTAGATTATGTATTAAATAAATTAAAGTGTTATATTGATTGCTGAACCCCCGTGTAAGGTGTTCGCCAAATAGGCCTACACCAGTGGTAGTAAGACTAAACCATTAATTCATGTTATTATGTCAAATGACAATTGTTTTCCTTTCTGGCGTCTTGCTCTGAACGGCTCATCGTTGGAAAGAGGACCATGTAAAGGTCTATACGATAGAAAACTCCCCGAGTTTTATTTCTATTTTATAACCTGGTTCCTTCTACGCCTGAATTCCAGGGAGCTGCACCAGTAGACAGTACAACACGGTGAGGAATCCGGACAGCCGTCCAACCCACCAATACTACATTGCCGATACAGGATTGCTACCCTTGCCACGAGACATCCAAGTACACCCTTGTGCCCGTATCAGCTAAGGTCGTTAGCAAAATCCACAAGTGCTACCATCCTCCCTAACTGTAGGATCGTACAGTAGGCAGGAGACGCACGCCATTCGCAGCCAGAGCCCAGTGCTCATCATCACGTATCATCGTGTTAGCTGAAGCCAGCCATACCACATGTTGAGGACTTGGTCTATAGGGGTATAGACACCAGCACCTATATGGCTCTAGTTGTCTAGGGTTAGATTGTACTAAGAGTATTGCTCTATTATAGTCTATAATTTACAGAAGCAACTATTAACTATACGACTATAAGAATAATAACTCAAAGCTTCTGCGTATATAACATAGAATAATGACATTTAATACCATAAGAGTTAACAACAAATAAAACACATAATCAATAAACAGTTGGACAAACTAATTACTTATATAAATCACTACACATTAGACAACTACAATGGACGTTCTATGAATGTTCCCCGACTTCCCTGGTGGGGTGTGTCCAGTATATGATTGACGGGTCGCCGCTTCTATCGCTCCCAGTGGCGTAGCTAGGGTCATGTGCGCCCGGGGGCAAGACACAAATTCTGCGCCCCTTGACGGACCGAAAAATTCTGGGGGCTCACTGAGCCCCCAAGAAAAATTTGAAATTTTACGGTTTATATGGTTCATTTTTTGAAGCAAATGATATTTTAATGAAATACAATACAGACTAATAATTCTCTATACGATTATAAACAATTTATTTGAAAAAAAAATACTCTACTAATTATACATGACTCGAATAGACATAATCTAAAAGAAATTGATCTTCCTTGATTTGAATGTCGTCAATCTCGCTGTTACAATTGATATTCTCAAGTGTTGTCTTTCGATGCTAAGGAGTTCAAGATCATCCAGACGATCTTGATCCATTGAAGCACGTAATTAAGACAAAATAAGGTTTACTTTGCTGAAGGACCGCTCACAGCTTTTAGTTGAAACAGCAATTTTTAGAAGTATTTGAAGTGAAATGCGCAGATTCGGAAATACGTCATCTCCATATGAAACAATAAAATCGAGAAGATCCAAAGTAGTTTCCGGTAGAACTTCAGTCCGGGTACTGAGCATCATTTTTTAGTCTTTGATTTCTGTACACAATTCGTAGAAATTAGCAAAATCTAAGCAATTATAACGAAGCGTATCGACTTTTGTTTCAGCAAGAAGTGATTTTACGTCTAGTAAAAATCCAAATTTGATGTTTAGGTTGTTTAAGACGTAAAATCCGTATTGATATCTCCTGTTGGGGTTTATCAATTTCGCTGTTCATAGCAGGTGCAATTTTTCTTATGGAGAAAGTTCTGCATCTCTTTTTAATTCTCGAAGGCATCCTCCGATGTCGTCTAATCTTCTGTCAAACTCGATTCTCCAAGTCGTGCATCTTCTTTCCCATTGTCTACCGCAACATGGCTCAAACTAACATGAATGTTGACAATTTCTTGCTCAAGCGATTCAAGATCAGATTAAGCTTCCTTGAAACTCACAGTAGGATTCTGGAACCGTTTCTGGACACTATCAATTTTATCAAGTATGATGTTCCAGAAATGTTTAAAATCTAGGAAGTTAAAGTTTTATATACCTACCAGCAAAGCTTCTGCATCACTTCTGGTGTCAGGCGTCATATTTGTATGTTCTGATAATTTTTCCAACAGCCCTGCCATGTCATCTAGTCCTTCATAAATTGCTATAACAGCTTCTGATCGTGCAATCCTACGTGTTTCAGACTCCCTCTTCATTGTGATTGGCACAAATCTTTTTTTAATTTTTTCCCAACGAGTTGTTGAAAGGGAGAAAACATAAATCTATACTTTTAACTGTTCCAAAAACGTGATAACAACTGGATCATGTTTAGTTAAGTGTACTCTTGCTAAATTTTAAGCTGTGGTTGCCACAGTTGATGAACAATGCTTTGTAATTTCTAGCACATTTTCGCTGTTGAAGGCCGGAAACATTCCCGGTCATTACAGAAGCATTGTCATAACATCGTGACCGACCGTCGGATAGTAGTATGCTATTAGATTCCAGTTTCTCTACGATAACTATTTCAAGGCTTTTTGCGTCTTTGGAATGTATCTTTGCAAAATCTGAAAATGATTCTTTGATAGTTACTTTTTAGTTTGTAAATCCACATCCACAAATATGATGACTTGAGAAAGCTTTTCCGGTGTCCTAGATCGATTGGAGTAAAGTAAGATACCGTAGTACTTGTGTTTTCTGATTTCACTCAACAGCTGATTCCTTACAGTCGATGTAAGTAGGTGGATACATTCATTTTGGATTTCCGGTGATAAATAAGATACTAAACCTAGATCCTACTGAGCAACAAGTTTTATCGACGATGGACAGGAAAGAAAGGCGGTGCCTGATGTTTCATATGAAAGGAATCCAACTTGCTTTGACACTCCGATACAAGCCCGTGAGAGGAGAGATCTTCCCTCCCCTCTCCCACTTTACTCCCTCCACATGAGAATTGGGGAAGTAAGATTTATCTTTTTAAAGAGTCACAACATGCAGCAAAGGGACGCGTATTAACCATTCTGTTAGCCAGTGGTTTTCAACCTTTTGAGATTCCAGGACCACTTGAAAAATATGTGCCTTAACTACGGGCCACTACTAAAAATTATTTCTGCATTTTCTGGTTTTTCGGTGATTTCGTACAATTTATCAAACATCTCAAAGTTACCTTGAAATAATTTTTTTTTTCAAAGATCAAGCTTTTTCGAAAAAACGCGGACATTCTGTCACTGAGAGTCATATAATGTATCTGCTTTCCTTGCCGAGTGGAATTAAGTTTATTGAGCTTTTCAAAAATTTCAGCCAAGTAAGCCAGAACAGCAACCCATTAACCATGGTTCAAACTATCAACAAGCTTTGAGTTATTTCTACATGAAAATCTCTTACGTCATCGCGTAATTAAAACAGTCAGATAACCAGCGAACTTCAGTATACATTAGTAACTGTTAACGTTCAAGATTCATATTCGAGCATAAGAAATCAAAGAGACGAGAATTTAATTGACGAGCTTGATAAAATTAAAAACCATTATGGCCAGATCAGAAATATATTTAATTCTGCGTTAATTCTTTTACTTGCTAGTCTATCTCGATTAATCCTACAGTGCGTAAATTTCATGCTTCTCTCACGGACCACCTGGCAAATCTTCGCGGACCACTAGTGGTCCATGGACCACAGGGTGAGAACCACTGCTTTAAGCCACTCCTTTTTCTTGTCTTGGTAATTTTGGTTGCTTTTAGTGTCGTCTCTGGTAGCTCTATTAAAAGAATCGTATTGGTCTCTTACTGCTCACTACCATCAACTAACAGTTGTTTAAATT
>MUZC01004455.1:105352-135582 GCA_002072015.1 Radix auricularia
TATATATATATGTATAGAGAGAGAGAGAGAGATGGATTTATAAATTTTTGAGTGTGCATTAATTATATTTGACCTACAATCAATCTACATTCACTAGCTTAAATATCTTATATTTCAGAGTTTTTCCTTCTTGAATTTTTTCACGGCTGCCAACATCAGTTGAACCCAGTGGACGTCATCCTTGTTAAAGAGTGCAGAGGGATTTCATTCCATAATGAGTTTAATTGCCGGAGTTGTTGAAGGAAATCGTTTTACTGAAGTACCAGAGCCGCTGGAAAATATTGATAATACCAAGTAAATGTACAAAGGAAAAATGGAACTAATAAGTAGAAAAAACATCTGTTATTTTGAGGTAAAAGTAAAAGGAAAATGTAATTTCAAGGGGACTACTGGAGATTTATTACTTTATTTTCACCTATATACTATGTATAAATAAGTTGTTGCAAGACGTAAATTCCGGTATAAGATGTGTGGAAAATTTTAAAAACCTGCCAAAAAAAGCACTTAAACTATTTTTTTTCAATCACATACCAAGTAGAGGAGCAACGATGCTTTCATGGCTGATTGTGGCAGCTATGGAAAAGAAAACAAACCAAAAAACAATCATCATAGTTTTAAACGCCTATCGCGACTTTATATGTTAATTTTTATCTCATCGTCCTAGAGAACGGACTATTTTGTCATTGAAAATATACCCCCAAGGATATTCTCTAAAAACAAACATTTTTTTTAGAAATCTGCAAAATATTTTTAAACTCTCAACGCCTTAACAATGATATTAGATCTATCACTAATTTAAATTAATCAGCCCTCATTTGAATATAACAAAATAGTTGTAAGCATTATGAATTTAAAATAAGTCAATAATCTGCGACTAAAGTTAATTTCAAGTGAAATATTGTTTTACTACCTCGACTAGTAGAAGGCCAGGGGTCAATACATGTTGGAGTACCTAAAAGATGTAACATGTTTATGTTACATCACGTAAATAAAATATCATTATTATTCATACAAAATATAACGACTATAAAAAAATTAAAATCCCCAGGTTCAACGCTGGACTCTTTACACAATTTTGACGGTTGCGTGTCTTCAGGAGAGTAACTTTATTATCTCTCAACATTTCCGTGGCTTCTGTCAAGACAGCGGTGTGCTCAAAACGATTTGTAGTTTTTGTTGCTTCCAAATCACCCCTCTCTTGATTTATGTTAGTTGGAATATTTTCTTTAGGAATACCCTTTGAGAAAGATCTAGGAAACAGATAAATACTACCAACCATTTTCATTTGTAAAAAAACAGTGTTAATTGTTATAAGTTTAAACATACATCTGGGGTTCATTGTCAACCTTCAGAAGAATCGTATGAATTACCGAATGATTTCTGCATTCAATATTTCTAAGCAATCGCGTTGCGTTTTGATATTTGAGTTCACTAAGTAAATTTTTTAGTATTTCTTTCTTGTTTTTTTTTTTTCAATACTTTCAAAAGTTTCTTCCACAAATTAGGCACCAAAGATTCAAAAGCATACAAATAATTGCAAATTGAATTATAGTTCAATGATTCTTGAACCTTAATAACTATCTACTTGGTAATAGATTCAGATCATTATTTTTCCTTCTAACTTCTTGTCAGGTGTCCTAGATAACTATTGTGAAATATAGACATATGGCTTTAAACATTTATTTAACATTTCACAAACGACAGGAACTCTAGTACATTGCATAACTGCCATATTAATACCGAATACGATACAAAAATGGAGGTAAGAAAAGGGGAGTATATCAATCTGAATTCTTTAGATTAAATTGAAGAACTGTGCTTCAATCAAAGTTTCAAGTAACTTAATTTCATTTGTAGTCATTTGTGGTTTATTGGCAGTCATCTATCTCAATTTAAATCTGAGTAAGTCAAAAGAAAAAAATCGATTGCGGAATTTAAATATCCCATTAAAGGAAGGTAAGTTGAGTTTCATCTGGCTTCTTTTATAATTAGTTAGTTTTGGTATTTCTTAATTCTAATGTTAGGCCGAATTACTTTTTTAATAATAATAAATTAATAATTTATATAGCAATGTATCCCAGCAAGGAGCCGGGCTCACAGCGGCATGGAGATAATAACATACTCATATTATAAATTAAATAAACATTCATATAATAATAAGCACATAAATGACAATACGTTATACATCAGCTAAGTTAATTTTTGCGAAGAAATGTTGTTTCATAGATTTTGAAGATCAATTTTGAAAAGATGCGTCTTAAGTGCAGTCTTTATACATTAACAAAATAGTTCGTAATATAGTTGCAATTAAAATTAAAATAAATAAATAAACTCACTGAATACGGTTGGCAATTTTCTCCAACGGCTTTGGTACCAATCGCCCGACTTGGAATAGAAAATAGAAACCTCCGATCGGCTATAATCAAGTTTTGCCGTGAGGTTACATATGACGTGAATGTATTTTGCTGCAACAAGCTTGCACTCACAAGTGTCGATCGCAGCTGTATCACGACCAGTGCATGGCTTTTTGTGCATGTTATATCTGGTTTCAGTAATCTGTAAACATAAAGGAAATTACGATTTTATTTATTTAAAAAAATTTTTTTTTTTTTTTTTTTTGTGGATTTTATGGCTCAGTTTTTTAAAACTTGTTTTTATAAAGGAGCCCTATTGCTTTTCATTAATGGATAGTCTTGAATTTCAAAGTGTCTTTAAATCAGAAATAGATTACTTGATTTTTTTTCTCTTCACTCGTTATCTCTTTACTTGTCGTAACTAATGTTCCTTTTAAATGCGTGGCTGCAGCGGACCGCACAGATATCTGACCGACGCCACGGAGCAGTTTAGATATACCGTGCAGCAAATTTAGTTTTAACATTTTTAAATGCTATGTAACTCTACACATGAGTTGCTTTTTTTTATTTCTTTACACTCGGAGCCGTAGAGGGCATATTGGTCCTAACCATTGGGGTAAAATCTTTCTTATTCTCATTACATCTTTGTCCATCCGCAATATTCACCCTTACATCTTATCTTCAACAATAAATACTTACTTCTCACGGCTGCTAATCCTACCGTCAGACTATGCCTTTTTTAAGGCACATCCAGGTTACGAAATAAAACCTCGCCATTGCCACTAGTCAATTATATAAATATATACCCGTTGTCAAAGTATTCCAATATTTTTCTTAACAGTGTCTGCGTTAGAATATTCGCCCACAAGCTATTACTAGAATATCTTACACGTTCGTGGAGTATAAATATATGAGATTTTTGGTAAAAATCATTTTCTTAGTTGTACTTGAGTCAAGCTTACCTAAAAGCTTACAGAACCATAGAAAATTCAAGCAACTCTTCCAGTTGCAAAAATAAGAATTACTGGATGATTGGACTTAGGTGTTAGCATAATTATGTTAAATTGTAATTTATCACAATAAAATATAATGGCGATGTAAAGAAATAGTATTTGATGATGTTGTATGATTAAATTGGGAGCTATTAATATTTGAAGTTACATTAAGCAAAAATTATTTTAAAAATGCAATTTTGTTTTTAGAATGAGGAAGGAAATTTTTAAATAGTACCCCTCCAGCTCCTTTCAAACATGTATGGTACGTTATATTGGGATTTTTAAAAATGGTTGGTTTGAATGATAAAGTGTTATAACTAACGCTTTACATTCATTTTTTTCTTTGATTGGTAGAGTGGTGAAGCTTGGGGGTATATAATAAGTGGCGTAGCAAATGCTCATTAGCTTAATATCTATATATTAATCAAACATGGAAATTCGTTATTGACAGCAGGGGCGGTTTAAGACTGCACGGGGCCCCGGGCTGCAATCAAACGGGGGCCCTATTCAGCCAGCATCCCTTAAAATAAAATGATTGCTAACAGCTAATATAAGACTGTAACTCAATATTAATAATGAAAAAATACGAACACAAAGAAATAACTGTTTGAAGTGTTCGCCGGTATGTTACAATTGAGTGTGAAAAGAAAAAAAAATTACATTCCACCTCTTGGATTCAATCCCGACACCGCTTGCGTGACAAGCCTATCTTCTTTGCACAAGGCATTTTTTCAATATTCTTAAACTGTCAAAACTTCACAGAAATTCCTACAGTATCCTCACCGTATGACGAATAATAATAATAATAATAATAAAATGATAATTTATATAGCGCTGTGTTCCAGCTAGTAGCCGGGCTCACGGCGCTTTACATGGAGATAACAATACATAATATATTAATTAAATAAACATTCATATCATACTAACTACATAAGTGACAATATCATCAGCTGCGCTAATCATTAAAAGAAATGTTGTTTCATTAATTTTTAAAATGAAGTTTGAAAAGATATGTTTTAAGTGCAGTCTTGAAGGACTTAGCAGTTGAAATACTACGGATGTGTGATGGAGGAGAATTTTTCTAAACTGCACAACCACATAACGTGGCTAAATGTGCGGATTAATTGCTAATAATTTTCAATGTTTTTCTTTGACTGGAAAGTTTAATTAAAATAATAAGGTCGCCAAATAAAATTTAACAAACGTGAAAGCTTCATTTAAGTATTTTATTACCTTCTCGGTTTTTAAGCGTTTGCTAATCATTTTTCGCTATATAATAAACTTTATAAAATACATGTTTCCAGATGCATGTTTCCATACAATGCCCTTAAAATACACGAAATAAGATAGATTTAATGGCTCTTTACGTGGACTTGTAAAGTTTCTGCGTATGTTCGTGATTTTTGCTCTTCATAATATTAAAACACATTTGATCAATGTAGTCAATTTTTTAAAACACCATTTATTTGTAATTATGTACAGAAATGTCGAGATTAGATCCTTTTTTTCATGAATACTTCGAAATATTCTATAAACACAAACTCTACTTTCTAAATGTCAATATCTAAACACCGCACAACTTGATCCGCTTGTTTCTAAATTATTTGAAAAATTATATGAAGATCTACAACGATATAAAATTTGGTCTCTTGTATCTGAAAAATACATTTAATGAGCTCTATATGTCCTAAACCAGCAATCAAATCATTTTTACATGATGCTCTCCATGCACTTGATTTGTTCATGCTAGTAGATGCTTAGGTTCCAGAATATTGACTATATTAGCTTAGTATTATTCTTTATGTTATCGCAAAAAGACACATTATATATTACCAAGCTTTACTAATGTCAAAATTTATAACGAGAACTTCTTGCAACATTGCTTTTTTTCTCTTTTACAACTTCTTCATCTTCTTCGTTTTCAATATTGAATATTGAGTTTTGCGTGCCACGAGTTTTGAGCCAATTGGCTCGTGGTCGCCGACTTCAGCCTGTTGTATTTTCTGGATTTGCTTCCATAGCAAAGACCACCTGCAGGGCAGCAGTTGTTTTTTGGCAAGTGATGCAGCGTTCACATGCCACGGCTAAGGGTTCCACGCATTGCCCCGCCCTACGCCCCGGGAGCAAGTCCTTGGCTTTCCATGGATTCGAACTCGTGACCATTGGAACGCCAGTCGAGTGCGCTTGCCACTCGACCACCGCGGCCCAAAACAACGTATTGCTACTCTTAATATCTGATTTGTGATTCCTTCTATTTGCTAAACACCTGGTAATGTTGATTAATTGATTTAGGAGCTTCTACTTTTTGGTTTATCTTTTGCATATTTTAATTCTAATTCTACTGTAAGATCAATAGTGTTCTGTTTATATGCCAAATAAAATGACTTTAAAATCGAAATAAAATTACTTTCCTTAGAGAATATTCGTTAAGTACGCAAACCATTTTTTCTCTTAGTCTACTTAACGTTAAAATCCTTTTTTATACGTGTCGTATGTTTATTTTGGTGAAAGGTAGGTGTCTAATTTTAATAAATGCGTTGGAAGTTTTATCAATCCTGCTGAACTTATACTTATCACACATTTTCAATTGTAGTTACTTGCAGTTTGCTTATATTAATTCATTATTATAATTATTAATTATATTATTCTCTTTTTTGTTTAAGTTTTATACTGGATACGGAGAACTCCCTTCCTGTAAGATGAGATGCTGACAAACTTGAATCACTCAATGGTACCAGCACGTCAGTGTCATGTTCTTATACTGCTTTTTCTCCTTGGTAATTTAGTTCAGTAGAATTAGTATCAGAAAAGCAAGAGTTAAATTCATCGTGTCACCAAGATGAAAAAATTACAAAAAAATATTAATATGCATGAAATGCCTCTTGGGGGCATTATATATCCCTTATAATAAATGTCATTATTTGCTCAGGTAATTAATGTATTCTTATGATGCATTACTTACCCAAGCACTTTGGCGGAAGGAGTCCATATAATTGATGGAAAAACCTCCGCTGCTACCTGCAGGAATGTCGCTGATATTGATTAGCGCTTTAACAATGAAATAGTCTAGCTCTGCCACCATACCATTCGCGCAGCTTTTTCTGAACGATTGGGCATCAAATGGATATACAAAAGTTCTTTTTGGATCAGTCCATTGGAAATCAAAAACACCAACTGTACGCATGGAGTAAAAGATAAAACAAGATGGCTTGACATTTTGAAAGAACCACTAAAAAGCAATTAACTGTTGTATTTAAACTCTACAAAAATACTTCTAATAATGATCGACTCATTAACATATAGAGCTTTAGAATGTAACTGTCACCGTATATGACTGTTAGTTAATAATTATTGTTACCAATATTTGCTTTACTAATAAATAATTTTTTATTTATTGCATTCCTACCCGCTTGATAGCAGACTGTTAGCACCAGTAAAATTTCACAAATGGTTCCGCTAAGTCTGTTCATTTTTTGTGTTGTAATTCAAATGTATACTTCTTGAATCTAAACCTCTCGGGCTCGGGCGTTCTGGAAATAAATGTGTTTTGATGAAGCATAAACAGACAAAAATAGTATTAAACTCAAAATTATATCTTTTTTTTCAATCTTTTTTATCAACTTCCCATAAGTGCTCATTTTAAACCCATGATCATTGTTCTGATAATTCTGGCTCCTGTTTATGTTGAGCGAGATAGAAATCTTTACATGTTGCGGATCCTTTATTTGTAAGGACTTTTCTTCACCAGGCATGAGCAATCCCCGACTATTTATTGAAATTCGAGAACAATTAACAAGTTCATGTCCCTGGTTGTGCTTTATAATCAATAATGGTCAATTTACGATTTTCATGGTCATTTGACATCAGTTAATAAGCAGTATGGTGGTCTTTTTTCTTTTGTAGAAAAAAAATAACGTTTCTTGTCTACTTAATTTAATAAGCCCTTTATTATGAATTGTACGGAAATGCAAAGAAAAAAATATTTGATTTGAAAAAATAAACTTTTTAACTCTACAAATTTTTTTATTCATGTAATAAAAATTTTGAGAAATTACATAGCAATATAATTTTTTTAAAGTTGAGCAAAATTTCGATGCGTATTAAAATATCGGTTTTGATCTGACCAGCTCTCTTTCAAATTCGCGTGTCTGCTTCCCAACAACAGCGGGTGTCTTAGAAAACTTTCCTCCTCACTTCAGTCAATTTCGATTATGGTTAACTTTATGTCACAACGTATCATGTGAGTAATAATAAAAGAATAATGGGTTTTTGTGCGTTGAAAGTACCTAAATTTCAGATAAGTGTGAATTTATAGGCTTGATGTATTTAAGGGTTATGTTGAGGTATTTGTTTAAGTTAGGTTTATGGTTAGGTTTATTGGTAGATTCCAGGGTTCGGTTTAGAGGTCAGGTTTAAGTCAATGTTTAGGGTTAGGATTACAGTTATTTTCAAGGCTCGTGTTAGGGGTAGGTTACCAGGGTTAGGGTAAGGTTAAGATTTGGTTATTTATTTAATATTTTTAATTCAGGTAAAAGCAAAGAAAGCGATGAGCCCTTTTTAAATCCTTCAATGTTAACTTCACCGTTGTCTCTTGGTCCTCCGTCCGTAAGGCGGAAAACAAAAGTAAAAAATGACCGATTTCCCGTAATGCTATCGAGGTGAAATTTTGCAAAATTGCATTGTGTCAAAATTTCCATCGACTGAAAAGTACCGTAATAACATTGATTCCTATGAAACTTACTGTCGGCCGTCTGCTATTGTTAAACTCCAAGTCTTCTGGAGTTCAGTCAACGGCCCCCTGCCCCCACGTTTAACAGTAAGGGGAGTACAGTCATGTTCAGTCTGTAAATGTTTGTCACATGAGTTGCATTTAAGTTTGGATATAATCAATACTTTTAGTTCTTTAGTCTGAAGCAGGCATACGATAAAGTGTGGCGTGGAGGGCTACTTTATAAACTACAGCACTTAGGTGTCACTGCTTATATGTACAGCTGGATGAAACCGTTCCTCACGGACCGAACGATTAAGGCACGGCTAGCTGAAGCGCTATCCAGCGATGCACGACTGGAGGACGGACTCCCAAAAGGGTCAGCGCTTAGCTGTACATTATTCTCAGCCTACGTTCATGACCTACAAGGCATTCTCGAGTCACAGAATGCCATGTTTGTGGTGATATGGAGTTCAGGAAAAGACGTTGCAACACTGCAGAACCAGCTGCAGAATGATCTGAATCGTATTGAAGATTACGCCAACCTATTGCGCCTAGTAGTCAATACGGACAAGACGGTCCATTCCATTTTCACTAATGGAGTGAATGCACTGAAGAATGAGGTGGTGCTTCAGATTTGTGGGAAAAGGTTTAATTTGGATCGGACGCCAACGTACTTGGGAATAAAGCTGGACCAGAAGCTCCAGATGCATAATCATGTACCTGAATTATGCGCCAAAAGCACAGCAAAACTGTCCCTGGTGAAGAAGCTATCTAGCACTAGTTGGGGTGGAGACCAAAGACTACTGAGAGCTCTCTACCTCGGTAGCGTGAGAAGTGCTATTGACAACAGCCTCCCAGTCCAGGCCTTTGCGAGCCGTATGGCTCTGGAAAGACTGGACCGATTACAGAACAAAGCTCTACGGTTCATTTGCGAGGCGTTACGTACCACACCCACCGCCACGTTAGAAATTTTGTCAAATGTAGAACCCCTGGCGATAAGGCGAGAAAAAGATATCATGACCACGGTTGAGCGATACGGCAGGTTGGAGCATGACGAGCCCTGCTATCAATTACAATACCGCTGGGTTAAGAGGACAAGACTGGAACGACCCTCTTTCATGGATGCGGTCCACGAACTAGAAGATTTAGTCCTCCTACCAAAATTCAGGGAACGCATGCAGCTGGTTCCTGCTCGAGGGCTATATGAAAATTTGACCCGCCTGAAATACGTTTGACACTGGCAAATGCCGCGGTGACAAAAACCAGTTCCGTTGAGCTTTTGCGAGACGAGACTCTGCGTACGATCAAAGCCTATGGAGACAGCTTGGTAAAAGTCTTTACAGACGGCTCACGTTTCAGAGATGGCAGAAGTGGATACGGTGTACTAATTCAATATCCCCAGCCAGGACCTGACAGCATCGGACTGTCAGGGCCGTGTAGATCTGAAAACATTAGTCATGAAGCCGAACTGCAGGCGATACACAGGGGTTTGAAGGAGGTGCGCCGACGTCTAGCTAAGAGAAAGAGTTTCCCGACCGTGGTGGTCTTCACCGATTCTCGGTTTTCGCTCGAGACCGTGGGCCGATCCTTTCTGGAGGCCAAGACGGTCAGTGTCATTTTGCATTTAGTAGGTGAAATCCTGGCACGTGGCGGCAGAGTAGTCCTACAGTGTGCCGCCGGACACTGTGGTACGACCCAATCAGTCAGGGTCGACACACTGGCGAGGGCAGGTGCAGCCCAGCCCCAACCCGAAAAGCCCTGGGGGTCAAGTCGTGGCTAAAAGACCATTTCTGCGAGAAATTGCTTGAGGGCTCGGCAAATGGGAATACGGCCAGGAAGGTATACCAGAGAAAGCCGCGACCGAGTATGAGCAACCCCTGGTGGAATCTTGAACGTAGTAATCAGATACTCATAACACGGATTCGTCTCTGTTTACATCTCCCACCACGAGAGGTAAGCTTATGAGGAAGGTTTCGGCCAATACACATATCCTTAAGTATATAAACTAGTTCAGATCGTATGCTGTTATGCTTTGTATTCATGGATAATAGGCACCCGTGTGTGTAGTGTATTGGTCGCCTACCTATGTGCTGTCGGGCATTGTTATTTTCAGTGTCCACTTCATGGTTGTCCGAGCATTGATGGTAGGAACAAAGATGGCTAAACTTGCAGTCGGACAAAAGCGTTGAGCCTCGCAAAGAAAAACAGCCAAAATATAAATAATAATACAAAATTTTCAGAATTGAAAAAACGTAGCTTGCTCGAAATTAGGAATCCATAATGAATATTCTGATTCAGAAATAACATGAATTAAACAGTAAAACACACAAAAATTGGCGATTAGAGATGAGCTCCATGTTATACATGCCTAAAACTCTATAAATAAAATTCAATGATAAAAATAATTACACTAATAACCTCAATATAAATTATTGTTGGAAGATATAGAAATAGAAACAAATTACACTTTTCCCCTCTATATCAATTATGTCTGAAAAATACGCTATTCTCTTCCATTCCTCTATTTAATTATAGTCGAATGAATACAAAATTCCATTCCCGGAGGTACGCCTCACTCTGAATTTAAAAAAAAATGCACATGTATATGGATGAGTGCACCACTCCCTTTAGTTTTGCCCTTAATTATGATTGATCGATTCTAAAATCAGCTATTTTTCCAAATTCTATTTTATGAAAATGTCTCTTACTCATTATTTTGAATACATCTTTTTTCTCCGGAGTGCATTACATTACAATTTTTTTTTAAAAAGACTTCCTCCCTTTTTTCCCAAACGGCCCTGGTACTACTTTTTTTTAACCTAGACGCGGCAGTCACAGGACAAAAAAGATGGCGACCAAACAGGAAACTAGATGCGCATTTACAAAGATAAAGTAATAAATATAAGGCAGATGATTGATTTTTACTTTAAGATGACTTACATGGTTTTACCGATATTAATATAGATTCTAAGTGATATGTAGCACTCATTTCAGTAAAGATGAAGAACAGTTTCTGAAAATTTAGGAAGATCAACAGAGCGAGAACTGCTGTGGAAATAATAAGTTGTATTTACGTTTTTTACGAGAGCCTATTGTTACGTCCATTCCGTGTGCATTTTTGTGCACATATTTTAAATTCTTTCTAGAGTGTGCAATTTTTTTTTAAATTACTTCTGTAGCCTCCTAAATCCGGAAAAGCTGGTTTGACAACATAAAGAAATAGACAGTGGATTATTGGCTGCTCCAGATAGGCAACTGTGGAGATAGTTATCAGTCTATATGTCCATGCGCTCTCCCAACAACCGCATTGGTCATCGGACTGATGATGATGATAATGATGAGTTGCACATGAATTTGCGAGTATTTAAGAACATTAAAATACATAAATTTTCAAAGTTACAATTTTTTTTCAATAATAGAAGACAACCGTATTTTTCTCAATGCTAACTTCATATTTGGTACAAGAACTTATGCAAGACCTTGGCTTTCTTTCTCACAGCAGACATATCCGGGTTTTTAGCCTCGCTACCAGGATCCCCATAAAAAGCTCTTGATTTTGCTCTATCGCTTCAATCATTTTCATGCTTTATTGCATTGTTAAAGCTGCAGCTCACAGTTTCTAACTATATACTGTGATCACTGCCCAAAAGGTTTGCACACTTCCCATGAAAAGAAACTTAAAACAGCCCAGTTATACCTGAATGCTAAAACTGTAGCAAGTCAAGCATTAGAAAACAACAAGCAATTTAATGTGACACCTGTAAGGAATGGTATACTACATGCTTGCATATAGACACACCAATCTACATAATACTAGGAATTAAAAATGTATCTCGGCATTGCATACAGTGTGGGTTATCTAAATTTAGTTGATATTTGATAAATTCCAACGACATGAACACCACATACTCCTATAATGTGCTAACAAAGCCTTGTACAAATACCTTATCCCTAAATAAACCTCTGACTAGATCCACACCAATGACAATATGTAAAGGAATGGCACCAATCAAACACAACTCTAAAATAACCATACAAAACATCTAGTTATACTAATAACAAAGGTATTTATAAAAACCTAATTTTTAACATCATGACAGTAGAAAATGTCATTTCAGATGTAGCGCTACTATTATAAACAGAAAAAACCAGACAGAACTGCAGGATCCGAAACTTGGCTAACCTTAATATTGGTAACTCTGAAAATTTTAATAGCAGCTATGTTATTTTTTTTCTTTTAGTAAAGACAGGTCAGACATTCATGTGGCGAAATTTGTGAGCCCAATACTATTTGCACGAGAATAGTATCAAAACACAAGGGGAGCTACTCGCGGAACACTTCTAGGATCAAAGGTCACTAATTAAATATGCAGTGAACTATAAGGTTGCCCGAAAATGAGGCTATCCACACAAGTATAAATGTTGGTATATCGACAAGACTCGGTCTTTTTCCGCCCGAACGTCACTGTGAAGCTATATCGACTGAGTGTTCAAGCCATTGAACTAAATCTATAGCCATCCTTTGATGTGGGAAAGCCGGCACAGTTATTCGTAGCCAGAATCTATGTAAGTTGAAACTCTAACTTATTCCCCTGGTATTTGTGAGCGTATTTCACACCGATCTTTAAATATTAATCTTCGTGCAATGTCATATTGAAATTGTAGAGACATGTTGACCCAGTTACGCCATGCGCGGTGCGTGCGACATTGTATTTCTCCTTTCATAACTAAATATGATAACACGCGAACCATCAAATAGATAGATTGAATTGTATTGGTATAACCAGTACTATTATTAACTTTAATACAACTATTACTATATTTAGTTCACTTACGAGATGATAATGAATTATTATTTCCGTCTTAGGTTATAAAATATATTATGGTCCGAATTATGTTGGTGAAACCAATATCATTGTATTTATTCTGCCATCCACTTACAGGATGAATTATCATTTCAGTATTATATTATAAAATGTATTAATTAACCATCAGACAGATGGATGGAATTATATTGGTGTAACCAATAATATCACTGTATTTATTCCACCATCCACTTACACAATGATAATGAAATATTATTTCCATTTCGTGTTATATATATATATATATGTATGCATTTAATAACAATATGTTCATGAAAATGTATTTGATCACCATTTGGCCCCTGGCTCTGAAGGCTCGGCTGCCCAAAGGGTGGATCAATACAGACGAGAATAGAAACCACCCTCATGTATATTCTTTCTATCTCAGTCTGGTTTTTAGGCACCCGCCTGTACTGCGAGATAACCTGAACTCCAGACAGCAACCGCCCTAACGAAGTGTCGACATACCTGGATCAGGAGCTGGACTCACCGCTATCCACGCGACTTGCATCCGAACCCCAACCCACAATTGGACCAGGAGCTGGACTCACCGCTATCCACGCAACTTGTATCCAACACCTACCTCACCCCTGCACTGATCGACAGGACCAGAGGACAAATCATCATTACCAGCTTACTCCAAGCGTAACGCTGAAGCCAATCGCACTGGTTGTTGCCTACACATTATAGTTGTAGAAGCCGGTTATTCACACCATCCGTGATCACCGAAGTCACCTGGAACCATAGGTGAACAGCCCATAGGACAGAATTGCAGAACCAACCGTTCAAGGAGCGGGGCAGTCCTTCCTAAAAATTTAAGTATTAACTATATAACTATTATATTGATTGGCTTAAGCCTAGTGATGAATTTTGGCCATAACGGAACTTGTTTCCGCTCACTGTAATTATTGTAAAATAAATTATTGTTACAATTTCACCATCTTGTTTGTTGATCATCGTATTGTGAGAGATCACTAAAGTATGCTCGTGTAGGCAGGGAGAGAATAAATTAAATAATATACCCCTAGACAACTTGTCAAACAATATTAACATCTTTCTCGCCACAATTCATAAGGTTGTATAACTTGCAATAAAATTTGCCATTAATAGAAAGAAAAATCACAGTACAATCAAATGTTAACACACAGTTTGTTTGTATGTTTTGTTTAGTGGTAAATCCATTACACCTAATTTACACCACTTATTGTATGCAGTATGTATAGATGACCTAATATCATACTAGAATATATGATACATCTATTCAGTCCATTAATATTCATAAAATACAAGATAAAAATGACTGTATTTGGTAGACGGGAGACTTTATGGAACAAGCGTGTCGTAGTACATAATCCAAATTAGATTTAATGAGCAGTTTATTAACACAATCAACAAAGTTTTTTTTTAAAAAAGCTACTAGGAAAAATAGTATTATTGATTTATTTTTTAACTAAAAGAACCAGGACTAGAAAAAGATTGTGAAATAATCCCTTGAATGTCTGACCGCAAAATTAGTAGGGTAAATATCAAAATAGAAACTAAAATATGCAGGAAACCTGAGCCAATAACAATATTTTTCTCTGGAATTAATGCATTACGATAAAATTAAACAAATCAGTGGATAGCTACCAACAAAATGTTAAAACTAATCACAAACCAACATTTACGTTATTTGCTTGTGATTTTATTATCTATATAACTTAAATCGGAACAAAATAGTAAAATTTTACCCAAAAAAGACCTGAATCAATAAAATGGGAATCTAACTGGACTATGTCTTTTAACCAGAAAAGTGTCAACTGTTAAGAGTAACCAAAAGACATTTAAAACTTTACTAAGACTAGAAACGAGCAATAGATAAGCGTTGGTCACAATAATATTTTCTATAGAAGGAGCATCTGTATCAGATAAGATAGGTTAAGAATCGCTAAAAACATTTTATGTAGCATCTTAAGAGGAACCAATTATAGGATATTTGCTGATAATTGTATAATCTATATAAAAATTAAAAAAGAACGAGATAGTAAAATGTAACAAAAAGACCTAGATGAATAAGTAAAATGGAAAACTGATTGGAGTATGTCTTTCCATCCAGAAGTGTCAACTGTTAGCAGTAATAAAGAAAAAAAAAGACTTACTAATGCTAATATTTCTTTAATGACAAACGGGTTAAAGATTATGTAACTTACGAGCAACAAAGCCCTCTCAAGGACATTCCGACGTCATTTGGTGGCATGTTGTAACTCACCTCCAGCAGCCGTCTCGGCCGGCCATACATGTGCATCACGTCAAAAATAATTTTCATTATATTTATTGAAGAATCTATAGTAAAAACTAAATTTTGGACTATAAATCCCAACGTATACTGCTCAAAATAAAGTGTTGGAAAAAATATTGCACCAAAATGAATTCGTTTTTAACGTCCGCATAAAGTTGTTCAATATGTAAATGAGATTTAATTTTATTTTTCATGATTGGCTGTGAGAGTTTGTAGGAGTTTTAGGGACCAAACGATGACCGGACAGAAAATTGCCTTTTATAATTATATATATAATAGCCCAGTGGTGTGGGTATGTTTGTAACGTAACGCTCAAGAGATGTACCACAGTCTACAGCAGTTAGTTTAGTTGAAAAATCGTGTTTTGATGAGCACTGTAAAAATATTTAATAGGATGACGTCATTGTTTGGTGTGCATCGGTGCGCAAAATACGGTGCGCAAAATACAACCCCTATTATTATTATTAAATAAATACTTTGCGTACATTTCATAAAGTTTAATAATTCGTATTTATCAAAAAAGGACAAGTTAGTTGGTCTTTAAAAAAAAGGTTGGCGCCGTAGGCGCCCAAAAAAAGGGGGCGCCGCAGGCGCCACGGCGCCCGGCACAATCTATCAAAAAAGGACAAGTTAGTTGGTCTTTTAAAAAAAGGTTGGCGCCGTAGGCGCCCAAAAAACGGGGGCGCCGCAGGCGCCACGGCGCCTGGCACAATCTAGTAAATAATATAAAGGCCCAGGTCACTCGCTCACTGGGTGTGGAACGCTGAGGAACGATGTACTACAACAGTCTACAGCAGTTAGTTGAAAAATCGTGTGGTGATTAGCGCTGTAAAAATATTTAAAATGACTTCATTGTTTGGTGTGCATCGGTGCGCAAAATACAACCCCTATTAATAAATACTTTGCGTACATTTCAGAAAGTTTAATATTTCGTATTTATCAAAAAAGGACAAGTCAGTTGGACTTTTGAAAAAGGTTGGCGCCGTAGGCACCCTAAAAAAGAGGGCGCCGCAGACGCCATGGCGCCGCAGCACAATCTAGTATAGGATACGGATAATATAATTAGACCTTTGGAAATCAAGGATTAAGTAATCGATTAATTGTTTAAAAACTCTTATTAATTTAAATTAAATTGATCAATTAAATTTATATAAAATTTTTTAAAATATTTTTTTTTTAAACCAATTTATTAATGATTTTTAAATTTTGTTGCTTAAATACTTTCCATCGTATCTATATTTATGATTCTTTGCATGGTCCGACCATGCCGGACAAGAAGCTGTCTGACCTCTGACCCCAGAGACCAATCAGATTGCAAGAAAAGGTAATAAACATTCGAAATTTCGTTGAATTGAAGTCAATTACTGTGTTCTTTCAGAACAAAAAATAAACATGTATATCGTAGTGTAATGGTTAAAACATTCACCTAACAAGCGGAGGTCGCAGGTTCATATCCCAGCTAAGTCATTATTCTTTCAATGTTTACATTTTTAACTCTCCAAATAACTTTTTGCTCTCCATTGAGCTCAGTGACAGAAAAGTAGTCATAAACTTTCCTCAACAATTACTTTCATAAAATGAATACTTCAGGCGCCCTCCCTCGCTCTCCATGCATGTGTAACTATGTGTACCCGTAGTAATGTGTAGTTCATCGCTCCTGTTTTCTCAGTCGCTTTTGTATCTCTTATAGTCGGCTGCGCCACATTGCCTTTCCATTGTTCTCTTCGATTCCGGAGCTCGCACATTCAATCCCCAGCTAATGCATTCATTTTTTTAAATTTTGTAAAATGTTTGTGTTTGTGCTCGTTCATTTCCCTCGTTCATAAGCTTAACGAATGAACTTTGTCAGGTTATGCCAATTAGTATATGGTTGGAAAGCTAGGGTGGTGCAGGGTTGGGGGGTGACAAGTGCCTAAACACAGTGCACATGTTTTCAGATCAACAATGCGTAACAGTTATCCCCGCATCCGAGTTTCGCACCCCCCCCAACTTTTTTTGCACTATCTATGAACAAATCTGCGGCGTATGCTACGCCGCGGGCATCTAGTTATTATCATTTATTTATATGTGCATACGAAAACAAAATGGTTTGTCTTCCTTTTTATCTTGCAAAGCTGAAAAAAAATTGCTAAGTTACATCCCAAAATTATGTGCGATTGAATTACCACGACTTGACTAATTTCACGAATTAATTAATCGTAACGTAATGACATTCATAAATGTTTTATAAAAATATTGTTGAGCCTTCTCATCCATGAGGGGCATCCACTGATCATCGTTAGCATAGGCCACCTACGATTGACCCTCAGGCATCAATCATGGGCCAGCTTCTTCCATTCATGGCCAATTTTCTTGATGTCTGCTTCCAACTCTCGGTGCCAAATTTTTGGACGGCCTGTTTTCCGGTTACCTGTTTGTTCTATGTCATGGGTTCTCACATTGCATTAGAAGCAGGTTTCCTTAATGTATGAACAATCCACTCCCAACGCATCTGAAGAATTTCTACCTCAATGGGCTTCTGTTTTGTCCGCTGCCACAGTTTCTGGTTGCTGATTGCGTCCGGCCAGTGAATTCTGAGAATTCTTCTTAGACAAATGTTGATAAAGGACTGGATTCTGGTCAGGTTCAAGGCCGTTGTTCGAATGGCCTCGACTCCATATAGCAGCAAAGGTTTCACCATAGCATTAAAAATCCTTATTTTTATAATGCTGATTAGGTTGTTTGAGATCGAAACATTCTTGAGTTGCTGGAAGGCTGCTCTTGCATTTCCGATCCTTATTTTGACATCAGCATATGTACCACCTTGTTTATCTATCACACTGCAAAGGTGAACAAAACTGTCCGCCTCCTCAATGGCTTCTCCTTCAAGAATGATGAGTGATGTACTGGTGGCATTAACCTTGAGGATTTTAATCTTTCTTTTGTGTATGTTGAGACCCATGCTAGCAGAAATTGTTGCGAGCATGTTTTTTTTCTTCTGCATCTGTTGGACGATCATCAGTAACGTCAATATCATCAAGTTGATCCCAAAAATTCCATTTGATGCCAATCTTTTTCTTATGTGTAGTCTATTTGTTTTCATCAACCGGATTTATTACTGGAGAATATTCAAAACTGACAAGAGTAACACCATTAGTTAAATAATTAAACCCTGAATTACTAGAGGAAAGAAGAACCAAGAGTAAATTAGTAATTATACATAAAGCATATAATTCTAATTTAGAAATACAACACAAAGATAACTTAATAAAACCCTATGTTAGGCCTAAGGATTAAAACACCTTTCTTATCCCGTATGCAAGAACAACCATATACACGTTTTCTTTCTTCCCATCCGGGATTCGGGCGTGGAATGGGTTGCCTGGAGAAACCTGGAAAGCCAACACTTTATCGTCATTTAAAACTCTAATAAGAATACAGGACTAAACACAAACCATAGGTATACGTATGACACAATAATCTTCCGTACAGAAGGAGCATCAGTAATATATAAGACTAGCGATTTCCCCGCGCGTTGCTGCGGGAAGTTGGAGAATTAGTGATGAGTGAGTGAGTGCATAAAAAACTATATTTGAGTCCCCTGTGCCAAACAAAAGATATTTTAAATATTATTTCACCTGCTGCCATCACGGAAGTGTATTTAACAAACCACCAAAGAAACATGCGTTCACCTATTTAGGAAATAGGAAAATACTACTTTTCAATTTGTAAATAGCACATATTAGGAACAAACACGTTTTTGAGGCCCCTGCCCCAATGAGTGTGAATTTTAAAATTATATTACCCCACTTTTCGTCGTGAGAGGGTTTCCAAAAACTTTCAAAAGTTTTATGCTTCTACCTACATGGGAATAGGAGAAGTAGTGATTTTTACTTTTTATATACTTAGTAATAGGAGAAAAACTACATTTGGACCCCCCAGCCCCCAGTAAGGGATATTTTAAATAATTATTCACCTGCTGCCATCGTGGATGTGTATTTAACAAACCCCAAATTTTCATGCGGTTTGCCTATTCGGGAAAATAAGAGAATTAGTGATTTTCAATTTTTATATAGCACATATAAGGAAAAAAACACATTTTTTTCGGCCCCGCCCTCATGAGTGTGCATTTTAAAATTATTTTACGCTAATTTTCGTCGTTAGGGGATACCCAACAACTTCCAAAAGTTTTATGTTTTTACCTACACGGTAAATTGTGGAATTGTTGATGAGTCGGCTTTTAATATAAGAAAAACGTATATTTGGGCCCCCCAGCCCCCTATGAGTGGAAATTTACCATTCCCTTTCATCGGGAGATTGTACTCAACAACTTCCCAAAGTTTCATGCTTCTACCTACATGGGGAAAGTGAGGATTATTGATATTCAATGTTTATATAGCTTATTTAAAAAAAAAAAATACTTTTGCCCCCCTTCGCCCCCATTAAGAATTTATTTTAAATATTTCTTCACCTGCTACCATCGTGAAAAAGTAATTATCCATTCCCCAACGTTTCATAAGTCTACCTACGTGAGAAATAGGAGGATTAGTGATTATCAATTTTTATAAATCTCATATAAGAAAACAAACTTTTTTTTTGGCCCCGGCCCCCATAAGTGTGTATTTCAAAATTCTTTTACACCGAAATCGTCATGAGATTGTACTTAACAATTAACCAAAGTTTCATGCTCCTACCTACAAGGAAAAATGAAGTATTAGTGATAAGTCGGCATTTAATATGAGAAAAAATATATTTGGGCCCCCGGTACCCAATTAGATGGAATTCTAACATTCTTTTTGTCAATTGTCGGGAGCTTGTACTAAAAAAAATGTCAAAAGTTTCATGCTTCTACCTATATGGGAAAAATGAGAATTAGTGATTTCAATTTTTATATAGCTCATATAAAGAAAAAAATGTTTTGGGGGCCCCGGACCCCATTAGTTGGAAATTTAACATTCTCTTTTGCCAATTATCATCGGAAGCATTTACTCAAAAACTTTGCAAAGTTTCATGCTTCAAACTATACGGGAAATAGGAGAATTAATGATTTGCAATTTGTAAATAGCTCATATTAGGGGGGAAAGTTTTATGGGGCCCCATTATTTATGGGCTCCCGTACCTCTATGAGTGAGCATTTAACATTCTCTTTCGCCATTTATCATCGGGAGATTAAACTCAACGACTTCCTAAAGTTTCATGCTCTCCACCTACATGGGGGAATGGAAGAATTAGTGATTTTTAGTTTTTAAATTGGGCCCCCAGGCCCCAGTAAGAGAAATTTTAAAAATTATTTCACCTGCTAGCATCGTGAAAGTGTATTTATCAACTCTCCAACATTTGATGAGTATACCTACTCGGAAAATGAGAGAATTTGTGATTTTCAATGTTTATATAGCTCATTTAATAAAAAAAATCGTTTTCGTGGCCCCAGCCCCAATGAGTGATAAATTTAATATTCTCTTTCGCAAAATATCGTCGGAAGCATGTACTCAAAATATTTCTTAAGTTTCATGCTTCTACCTACACGGGAAATAGACCAACTATTGATTTTCAATTAGTATATAGCTTATAAACAGTTTTGAAGCCCCGGCCCCATGAGTGTGAATTTCAAAATTCTTTTTCGCCAATTTTTGTCGTAAGAGAGTCATCAACAATTTCTTAAAGTTTTATGCTTCTACCTACACGGGGAGTTGGAAAATTAGTGATGTATGCAAAAAAGTTTTTTTGCCCCCGGCCCCGTATGAGGGAGATTTTCAAAAATCTTTTTCGCCAATTTTTGTAGCGAGAGGTTACCCAACAAATTCCCAAAGTTTCATGATTCTACCTACACGGGAAGTTGGAGAATTTGTGATGAATCAGTGAGTGAGTGAGTGAGTGAGTGAGTTAAACAGTCAGTCAGTCAGGGCTTTCCCTTTTATTAGTATAGATAAGATAAGAAGATAGGATAAGAAACAGGAGTTATGAAAGGAACACGGTTGCTTGTTATGGTCAACCGAAGGCCAAAGTCCAGGCTAGTAGGGTGTGCGATCACGAGTCGAGAGGACACGACAGGTTATGCAAGCTGTGTAGTTGGAAAGGAGAAGTTAGAGGATGGCATTCAGGCTAGTCGAATTCAAAAACTCAAATACTTGGAATCTCAGATCCCTTACATCTTTGGATCCAAGATTTCCTATTATGGATCAAACTGTAATAATTAATGGATCTAAATCTACATAAATAAAGGTTAACTCAGGAGTTCAACAAGGAACGGTCCGAGGTCCCTTACTATTTTCAATTTATATAAATGACCTACCCAACAATATCTCAACAGGAACTGAAGTTAGGTTATTTGCTGATGATTGTATAGAACAATCAAGTCAGAACAATATTGCAAAATTTTACAAACAGACTTAGATGAATTAATAAAATGGGAAACTAACTGGAGTATGTCCTTCCACCCAGAAAAATGTCAACTGCTAAGAGTAACAAAGAAAAAGAAACGAATAAATTCAAAATACTTCCTTCATGGAAAAGAACTAGCCCAAACTAAAGATGCAAAATACTTAGGAGTCATAATAAATGAGAAACTATCTTGGAACCCCCATGTCAATGAAGTTATTAAAAAATCAAACAAAAGCTTAGGCTTTATAAAAAGAAACTTTTACAAATGTAACAAAGATATAAACTAAAATGCTACCTCATCCTGGTGAGACCTATACTAGAATATGCATCTTCTGTATGGGACCCATCCACCAAAGAAAATATTGATAAGTTAGAACCAATCCAAAAAAAAGCTTCCAGATTCATTACTGGAGAATATTCAAAACTGACAAGAGTAACACCGTTAGTTAAATCATTAAAGCTTGAAACACTAGAGGATAGAAGAACCAAGAGTAAATTAGTAATTATTCATAAGGCAATTAATTCTAATTAAGAAATACAACACAAAGATAACTTAAAACAACCCTGAAATAGACATAAATATTAAAACACCTTTCTTATTCCATATGCAAGAACAAAGACTTACAAGTTTTCTTTCTTTCCGTCCGGTATTCGGGCATGCCATGGGTTGCCTGAAGAAACCAGGAAAGCCAACACTTTATCATTATTTAAAACTCTAGTAAGAATACAGGACTAAACACAAACCATAGAAATACGTAGGACGCAATGATCTTCTGTACAGAAGGAGTGTCTGTAACATATAAGATAAGATAAAAAAGAACTTTGTTGTATATTGTGACATACGTCACAAAGAGCATTTTCCCAGACCACGAGGACCCCTGAACAAATAACTAAAGAAACCGGAAAAAGACCCTGACCACTGAAATCCTACTTGTGAAAGAAAGTCAGCAGTCCTGAGCCTGCGTTCTTCATGGGGCTTCCCGGGGCAACCCCCTTAGCTCTCTGGCCCTCTAAGGGACGTAAAAGCTGACTCCCCCCCCCCCCCGGAGCGGTCGCTTCTAGAAGCGGCTACCAGGACACTAGGTCGAAAATGCCTCCCACTAAGTTGTCCTCCCGAGGGAGGGGTGGAATTTTCCTTACTTCGACTCGCTATCACTTCGGCACCACCCCGGCAAAACTTACGAGTCTCAATAATTAGGACCACCCTGGCCACTAGAGCGTGAAGGTGCTGTTTATGAGCATTAAAAATTAATTGTACGATACTTGTTTATGTTTTACCTAGATGTTGTCATCGTAAATTTGAAAAAGTGCCGAGAAATGGATAAAGGGAAAAAGAAATTTAGAGAGTGTTTATGTTGTCATCGTAACTTTGTTGAACCACTACTGTTTAAATTTAAAAGGGAAATAACTTTATTTAATGAAGCAAAAAAAATAAGTTATTGCCCTTACTAAAGAAAAATTACACTTTGTCGAACAACAACGGTTCAAATTCAAAATGGAAATAAATAAATAAATAAAACACTTTCAAAATAACAACATTAGCATAATTAACTTACGTGTTGCCATCTTGGACGGAACCACGTGTCCGGCGCCAGCTTGGCCGCCATCTTGACCGGCACCACTTTTTCGGCGCCATATCTGTACCACACCCAGCGGAAATGACCCCCAATATTAACGGAAGTGATCCCACATTACCGAAAATGACCTTAAATACTGGAAGTGACGTTATATAAACGGAATTGAAGTCATGGGGGCTGACGCCCAAAAATCTAACCGAAAGTTCCAACCTATACTACTGCAGTCCCCAATGGCTTGTTCTAATACAGCCCTATTTGCCAGAATCACTAATCATACAAAGATAAATATAAAAGGGGAGGGACAAACACATGTTGGTGCCACAGCATAATTTGACTTAAATTGTCCGATATTCCGATCAGGTAGGAATAAGTCGTATAGGCCTTTATTACAATTTACTTCTTTATTTGATGGTCGACTATGTTTTCCCGAAAATGAACGGGATGGTGA
Source organism: Radix auricularia (assembly GCA_002072015.1). Classification (NCBI taxonomy): domain Eukaryota; kingdom Metazoa; phylum Mollusca; class Gastropoda; family Lymnaeidae; genus Radix; species Radix auricularia. Next base: position 128,941 of record MUZC01004455.1, read on the forward strand.
ATACTACATACATCAGTGCTAACGGTAACCATATCGAGGACTATAACGAAGAGGTGTGAAGGTGGAAAATTTTTAGTTGTCTGGTTCTTCTTATTCATTTGTACTGGGTTTATATTGTTTCTCTGCGTTAGTGAAAAAGTGTTATTTTAAAAAAGGCTTTATTATTTTTTTATAAAAACAATAATAATAGTACTAAACATTATGGATCGTAAAGATACGTGCCACTGATTTCAATAACAAAACTGTTGAAAGTATTCACAACTTTTGAAAATTAAAGGGAAAACAATGATTCCCCGAACGCTAGGAAAGTTCAGCTGGATAAACAGGGTTATGGGCCCCGTTGCGTCTAGTAAAATTTTGACGTCGTTTTATCTAGTATATGATTTAATTTCAACTAATTCCATAGAAATGCATATAATGGCCTCTTCATAATGGCTTGTGGGTGGGAAAAATATAATAAATAATTTTTAATTATTTCATTTGATATATTTTGTCGTTTATCTTCTTACTCTGATATCTACAATATAGTGTGTAATTCACGTTTAAATTTGGAAATATATGTGTGTTGAGATATAAGAAGGTAACAAACAATATTTTAGTCTCATTTAATTATTGCCAAACATTTTAATATCGTGGAAACGTAAGGTGAGGTGTGTGTGTCAGACTTTGGCAAAAAATTACATTTTTAGTATTTCTCGTTTTCAATACATATGGTTTCTAAAGCCATTCTTAAATATAAATTACATTAAAAATCATATGACAATATATTAAAACATATTTTAAAATATTACTTTATTAACCCTATAAGAGTTTGAAAGTCTCATTTGATACGAAATGCGTTTTTCATGTAGTTGAAATCGCCCAAACATATCGAATGAGGTATCAATGGAAAGCTGGATTTTTCCAAATTTTAATAACTATAAATTCCCGACCAAACATATTTTACGCAACCTACCAATCGTTATGATTCGCTTTCAAATATGAATTTTCTTGACCTACTTAAGGAAGTTACCTTATGTCTTATAAATCACACTTGACCTTTCAAAAAACCAAGCTTTTTGATTGGTTATTGCTGTGGAAATTACATAGTTCACTTACGTTTCTACATAAACAACAATTTTATTCCATGACCGATAAAACCAAAGATCGTTATTTATTTAGTAGAAAAATTGTTCTGATAAAATATTTTCAGAGATTTTTGCTATAGCAAAATGTTATTAAGTTATCATGTAAACTACTTTCTCATTGATCAACGCAGAAATACTTTAAAAAATTAAGGTTGGTATTGCACTTAGCCGTCTTGGTACTTGGTCTGGAACTAAACTTAATTTAAGTCAAAGTCACTAAAGACTAAAGCGTCTTAAAGAGTCTTAGTCCTAGAGGCTATCCATTAATAATAATAACATAAAACAATCATGTAATAAAAGCAAATAAACAACAACTATTGTGAATGTGATACATTTTACCCAAATAATATTTTAAATATTCTATGAGCTAGCGAATTGTCACTAGCATTAATAATATGAGTCTTTACTAAATTCGACAGGCATTAGACAGGGAGAGGATAAATAATCAATTAATAAAAACAAGAGCTTGATTGCTTTTTAACCCGAGTTCTTTCTAGGGTACACCTGTAGATAGTACATTATAAACTAACCCGCCAGAAAAGAAGTTTACTGTGACATTTTAATTCTCTGCAACACAGGCCAAATCACATTCAATGATTCGAATTGTAAACCTATTTATTGTGATCTCAATTCAATTTATTCAACTCTTAGCAATCCAAATGTAAAAGAATAAATTTAGATCATCATTTATATGTTCAATACAAATTCAGCTTTTTAATTGAGACTATACAGTAATTTAGTAATTTTAAGCGTTCAAAAAATAATTGCACGAAGTAGCGAAAATTACAGGCGGACAGTAAAAAAATTAAATGTAAAAGGGGCAGTGAAGAATACGCCGCTGAATTTTCTTCCGCCAAAAATCCACCGGAAAATATGAGGCGCGCCACATTAGCCCCCATAATTTGTGCGCCGAAAAATGTTTTTGCTTTCGTAAGTTTCATTGCGTTACGTTTTAGTATCAATTGCATTTTTAAAATAACCGTCATCAGAAGTGTGACAAAAAAGAGTTATTTGTATAGGTTTTTTTAATCGAAATAATCATTTATAAACTTTTAGCAAGTTATCTTTATCTTATAATCTTAACTAATAAAATACTAATTAAAATACAAATTAAAATACAATTATATATCTATACATATGTAAATCAAAGTATGTCTGTATGTGTGTATGTGTGTGTGTGTGTGTGTGTGTGTGTGTGCTTGTCGTTTATAGCTGACTAAACCATTCATCCGATCGACATGAAAATTTTTTAGACTCTTGAGTACACTCCCAGCATGGTAACACTGAAGGGGCGCCGGGGGCCCATAACTAGACTGTCCATCTGCTGGTAATTTGCCGGGACAGTCCTTAAATTTCACCTCTGTCCCGGAATCCTGTCAGGGACGCAATTTGTCCCGGAATTTAGAAATTAAAAAGTTTTTGTATGAAAATTAAGTATTATTTATGAATAAAGTCAAAAGTGAGCGTTAAAATTTAAATGTCATTCATATTTTTTTTGAACTTTTGTCAAGCACGTCGATCCAAATATAAACTGACAATTATCTTATCTTATATGTTACAGACGCTCCTTCTGTACCGAAGATTATTGCGTCCTACGTATTTCTATGGTTTGTGTTTAGTCCTGTATTCTTACTTGAGTTTTAAATGATGATAAAGTGTTGGCTTTCCTGGTTTCTTCAGGCAACCCATTCCACGCCCGAATACCGGACGGAAAGAAAGAAAACTTGTATGTGTTTGTTCTTGCATATGGAATAAGAAAGGTGTTTTTATCTTTATGTCTATCTGAGGCTTGTATTAAGTTATCTCTTTGTTGAATTTCTAAATTAAAATTAATTGCCTTATGTATAATTTTTAATTACTAATTTACTCTTGGTTCTTCTATCCTCTAGTGTTTCAAGGTTTAATGATTTAACTTTTGGTTTCAAGAAAAGCTTTCACCTGATAAGATTTGGGCAAATTTATTTATTCACTTTCGCACCAACACAGGACAACTGGTAAATTTGGAAAAAACTAGTGCAATTTGCTTTCGCATTAGCAGGAACCTCCACTGAAGTTGTTCGCTTGTTTTCTTACATGAATCAGTTTTGGACTGACCAAAGAAGCCAGCTGGAGGTCTCCACAGTTGATGCCCTCTTATCAATTCAATACAATTCAAACATGCAGCATTTTCTATGATGCCATCAAGAAGAATGAAAAATTTCTTGAAAAAAAAAAAAAACACTCAAGTGAAAAATATAATTAAAAATTTACAGTAATATTCGAAAGGGTTACCTATTAAAAATATATTGAATTTAAAGAGTTTTTTTTAAATAATAAAAATTGTAAAAAAAAAAATAATAATGAATGGCTATTTTATGATTGCTTTATGATTTAAGTGAGCTATTTAAATAAATTTTTAAAGGTTTTTTTACTTATTTTAAATTTGTCCCGGAATTGAACAAAAATGTCCCGGATTTTTTCGAAAAACCTCTGGAAAGTCTACCCATAACTATGGCGGATTAAGGGGGCGGGCTGAGCGGGCTAAAGCCACGGGCCCCCGATGATTTGGGGCCCCCAAACTTTTTATAATAAAAGTGTACTAATGTTTGCACGAACCCTTGAAAATATAATAAATTAAATAAATTTATAAACATTATCTATTAAACTGATTGCGATTCCAGAGTTGCGAAGTCTTAAGTGCCAGATTTTCCCAGCCAGGAGTAAAAAAATTCCCAAATTGGGCTAAAAATTCCGAAATGCTTTAAAAATTTGGGGGAAAATCTGAAAAGTGGCAACTTCAATTAAATGCTTTCGCATTCATTTTAATGACTTTTGACTTCCAAATTAAAAAATAATAAATATTTTTGCATTTTTAAGACAATTTTTAATAGGGTACTTTCAATTTTTATTTAATCTGAACGTTTTTTTAACAACTTGGCTACAAAGCCAAAATATAGATTATACTTTTAAATGTAAACATCATGAAGTTTAAAAAAGTTATTTGGATACTCTTGTAATTTAAATTTGTCTGTGATTGATACAAATATTTTTTTAAAAATGAATGTTTTGAAATTTATTAATAATGAATCAATCATACATGGTTACATAAATTGTTATATGTTTACATATTATTAATGATTTGGTCCTTGATATGTAACAAACATTATATGATGATTGGGGCTCAGACTAATTAATTATATTATTTGATAGTAATACATTTACACAATCTGACTGTAAACTGTCTGCAGTCTACTGTCAGTGACAATGTTGGGAAAAACCTAGCAAAAACGTCAGGAAAAAAAACTAGATCTGAAATAAAAAAACCTATACACGCTAAAAATAAACAAATATGACGTCAAAGAACCTCGCACCAACACAAAAAAAAGTATTTCTTATTTGAAAATGAGCATGTTTCAAATTATTTTATTTTATTTTCATCCAAGAATGTAATTATTTTCTTTTAAATTGTCAATCTAAAAAATTCCCATATGTAAGGCAAAATCCTTATAAATTCCTAAATTCCCATTTTAAAAAGTTTGGCTAAAAAAAAACACGATTCGGGAAATTTCTTACGACTTCTTAACACTGCGCGATTCAGACCTGACAGTCTTAATAATCTATAAAACTTGGCTCACTTAGAAAATATAATATAAAATATAGTTTATATTTTTTAAATTTCTCATTTTAGACAAGCTCCGCTGGTCGTGTGGAAGGGCATAGGCTTGTGATGCAAATGGTGTCGGGTTCGATTTCCAGCGGTGGAATGTAAAAGTTTTTCTTTTCACACTCAATTTTTAACACACCGGCGAACATTTTAAACAGTTATTTCTTCGTGTTCGTTTCTTTTTTCATTATTAATATTTAGTTACAGTCTTATATTAGCTGTTAGCAATCATATTTTAAGGGACGCTGGCTGGATAGGGCCCCCGTTTGATTGCAGCCAGGGGCCCCGTGCAGTCTTAATCCACCCCTGGCCCATAATGTCCTTTTTTGCTTATTTGAGCTTTATAAAAAAATTAAGCGATAACTACTTGCTATATTGATGAATCGTAACCAAATTATGTAATCATATTCTTGATAGCTAATATTAAAATACCATAGTGCACTAAACTCCTAACGAGAACTCCTTCGGGGCTGGGGGCCCAAAATACCTATTTTCGTAAACGTTTAAGATTTTATTCCACAATTCAATTATTAAAGGTATTGACACATAATGATAAATGTATCCATTATTATCCATCTTAAAATGAAAAGGTGTTTTGAGATGTATATCTTGCCGTGAATGTGCCCTGGGGCCCTAAGTGTCGTGTTTTTCTTATATGAGCTATATAAAAATTAGTTTATGCATTAGCTACTTGCTATATTGATGGATTTTAACCAAACTTTTTGTATAAATACATGATAGCCAATATTGAAATACCATAAAGTACTAAACTCCTATTGGCAACTCCTTCGTGACTGTGGGCCCAAAATACCTGTTTTTGTAAACGTTTAAGCTTTTATTCCCCAATTTAATTATTAAAGGTCTTGACAAATAATGATAAAGTTATCCATTTTTATCCATGTTCAAATGAACAGTTGTTTTGAACTTTATATCTTGCCTTGAATGGGCCCTGGGGCCCTTAATGTAGTTTTTTGCTTATATGAGCGATATAAAAATAGTTTCAGCGCTAGCTACTTGGTAAATTGATGGATCTTAACCAAACTTTTCAGTAAATGTTTCAGATATTTTGGCCATTCAATTTTTAATGATCTTGACAAATAATGACAAATATATATATATTATCATGCAAATTGAAATGAACAGGTGTTTCAACTTTACATCATGCATTGAGTGGGCCCTATCATGACATTTTTAAATATTTTTTTTGCTTGAATAAGTTTATTCATTAAGTTTTGTGTAAAAAAATGATCTTAACCAAATTTTGTTTAACAAAATCTTGGTAGCCCATATTAAAATGCTATAGGGCATTGAACTTCTAATGTCAATTCCTTCTCTGCCGGGGGCCCCGAATGTCTTTTTTTGGTATGATGAAACTGAATTAAAATTAACAGCTATTTGAAATTGACATCTTGCACAGAATAGGCACAGGGGCCCTTCAATGTCATTTTTTCCTTATATTACCTTTATAAAAATTAGTGCTAGCTTAAGTTACTGATAAAAAAACGGATCTTGCCAATCTTAGTACATACAAACTCAAGAGTCTATAAATAATTACTATAAGGAACTATAGGGAAATGTTCATTCCCTCGGGCATGCGTTCCCAAATGTTTTTTGTAATGCACTTTAATAATTTAATTTCCCAATCAATTTTACACAATATTGAGAAGCATAGCTTGAGTACAAATTATCACTCATTTTAGAGCCTGGCCCTTTAATGTATTTTTTTAAAAGCTTTTAAAGTATCATTTATTTATCCATTTGCTGTAAAACTTGGACTTTTTTGCACAACTTCCGTGTAGGTTTCTGGCATAATTGTTTTTAAAACATATCACTCATTTGATTCTTAAATAGTCATTTTTACTGGGATCGTTG